>CAJINU010000084.1:35667-145646 GCA_905178165.1 Amoebophrya sp. A25
GCCCCGCCCCGGCGAGCCCGGTCGCGAGTGCACCCCCCCGCGCGCGCGTTACGCGCGCGCGCCGCGCGCATGTAACGCGCGCGCCTTATTTCGCGCGTAACGCGCGCGCGCGTGACGCGTTATAACGCGCGCGCGTAACGCGCGCGCGCGCGTAACCCGCGCGCGTAACGCGCGCGCGCGCGTTACAGTTTTTGCACCTTAGAAAGATGAAAAATTATAGCTTAATAATAGATTATAGTTCAGGGACTACTAGGATAGAACTAATAACATCGCTAGAACTCCTCGATTGTAATATACGTCCCGTTGCTTTCCGATAGGAAAGAAGTTACCAAACTGCTCTGAAGAATTGAATAATTTGAAACCTCTAATGCATAGAATAATAAGAGACTTCATGATCCAAGGTGGGGATCCCACGGGAACGGGAAGAGGCGGCGAATGCATCTATCCAGGAGGAAAATTCAACGACGAAATACACCAAGGACTGAAGCACACAGGTACTAGCTGCAGTCTAGATAAGTACTTGACTGGTTTGTCTTTTTTCGGTTTTGTTTCTCCTAGTTAGGTCTGCTCCACCAACATTATGAGGACTGAAGCACGCAGGAGGTAGATGTTACTACAGGCACAGTAAATTACTTTTTTTGTTATATCTTCACAAGTAAAAGTACACCGTGACGAAGACGAAATATGATAGTACGTCAAATACCTATTATATGGCAGGTGCAGGCATATTGTCTATGGCGAACGCGGGAGCGAACACCAATGGCTCTCAGTTTTTTATCACGCTCTCGCCATGTAACCACTTAGACGGAAAGCACACGATTTTCGGACGTGTCCTCACTGGGATGAGGGTAGTGGAGAAGATGGGCTTAGTCCAGACTGACGGCAAAGATAGACCCATTGATGATGTGCGCATTATCAGAGCGCATTGTGCTTCTGGGTGAGCAGGCCAAGCGACGATGTGCGCTTCGCACTGGGTGAGCAGGTCTGCGGCGACACCTCACGAGAACTATTGACTTTATGTACTTGATCCCGCCCTTGTCCTCTTGTCCATGATCCTTTCATTACCCTCCTGTACATGAAGATATTTTTTTTTTGGACAGACAAAGCGTCCAACAAAAAAAGAGGCGATGTGAATTTCACACAGTGGAAGGCTTATGCTCTACAAGCCTCGCAGTCAAGGAAGAGACCGCAATGATCTTCTCTTCTGCGCCTATGCATCGAAATATAATCTTCCTAAGCTGTTATTTACACGCCGTTTCAAATTTGAAGATCGAGACAATGGCTTCTTGCACTTTTCCCTAAATGGCAAAGCAAAGATCGCTTTTCAATCGCTTGATGATCGAAAAATAGATCCTTCTAAATCGTCGAGATCAGCCCAGATCAGACCGGATCAGCCTTGTCAGAGTCACAGAGAGATACGCAAGTGAACCTGTTGTAATCTTAACATCATTTACATTTGAATTTTCAACACCACTCTTTACAGATAAAGAAAACAGGCACTTCTTAGATTGTTTACTACTAAATTGGAGGAAAAACCAATATTTTTGGCATTATCCATCACTTACAACGCCCAGTCTCGCTCTGTTGTTGTAGCTCCTTCTCCCGAAACTGCTGTCGTAAACAGGTTTTTAACTTCGTCCTCAGATCTTCGTTCGGTACGCTCAAGAACTAGACTTTTAATATCGCTAGATAGTTGCACCCATTCAGTCGCTAGCTAGGTATTACATCACAAACATTTATATTACTTATTACAGAGGGCCAGGACTCTGAGTTATTCTAGGTAGACTTCATTATTACCCAGAAATAAATAAAATGGTGCGACTTCAGGTCTTTCCCAGCCTTTCCTTATTGGCCTGCTCAATGTGGGCGACTGAGGTCTATGCTGCGGGCTTCGGAAAAGGCTCCGAGGAACAAACGCACACCGATCCTGGTCTTCAACCTGGCATGCTCACAAAACGCGAGAAGGTGACTCTGCCGATTCGCCTTATTTTGTCAACGCAAGGGGAAAGACCACTTTATGAGGGTAAGAGATTCGAGCCGGCAGACTGGTCTGCGGACCTTCCTTCGTTTCATGAGAGCCACGTCATCTGGAAAGATTTGGGGGGCAATTACGTCGCATTCGAGACGGAATACATCGGCGACGTGACGCTCCCCATTTCGGTCGAGAAACTTCGCAAATACCCACGTTCTGGCATCGTGCAGAACATGAGACAGGAACTGGCGGACAAGAGAATTCTTCCTGACGAAATGCTTCAAAAGATCTTCAAGTTTGCGCGTGAAGATGAATACTTCCGCCAGCACGCGTTATTTGACGAGTTTCCAAAAACGCTGGAGGAATTTCGCTCCTGGCTTACATCTCCAGGTCTGATGGTGTCAGAGTTCCTATTTCCTTCGAAAAACCGTTTTCACGACACGCCAGGTCCCAGGTCGGGGAACATACTCGTCGCACCAACTAAACTCCCTTTCGTAGATGGTACCGACCTGGAGGGGTGGCACGCGGAGGGCGGTGTAATCTTGTACCTCAATCCGGACTCGCCAAGTTTTGGTTGGAATGGTGGCGCGGACGACGTGAACGAAATCGGACCCAAAGAGACCTGGATTCTCGAGGATGTACCTCGTGACGACGAAACCGTCGTTGCAGCTGTAGCATCGTCATCTTCTGGCTCTGGTGGTGATCCTCGTTTTCTTACAAATTCATCGTTAGAGCGCGCGCAAGACGGAGAGGAAGAAATGAATGTTGTGACGACCGATCTTCGACATCTCGGCATTTCGCTGTGACGCTCACATTTCCTACGAGAGGGATTTTTCTGCCTACCAAGAAAAGGCAGCATGAGGTTTATCCTCGGCGTCAATGCCAATTCTCCTCAAAAATACTAGGAATATGTGGCTGGTTTTCACAGCTCGCACCAAGACACGAGATCGAGAAGCACCAAAATCGATGGGAGATGTATCTTGGAGGTGGTGAAAGACGTAAGACAGGCTCAGGCTGCTCAAAAGAGAATGTCACTCTTCAACATTTTTATGAGAGTAGACCAGCCTTGCTATTTAGAAGAGTATCATTCCCAGAATGAACATGGAAAAAATAGAAACTCTACCGGGGGTATTAAGAAAAAGAAATGGGTTTTTGTTGTTTTGGGCCGTCTTTTGGCGTTTTGGATAGTCGTTTTGGATCAGTCTTTTGGCGTTTTGGGTTCTAGAATGTTTTACAACCTCCGTAATTTATTGCTTGTTTTATCTATGTACAGAGGGGGCATGCAGTAGTAGAAGAATAGCCGGAGTCAAAGTAGAGCGAATTGATAATCGATTCTTCCCTGAGGAGGACGAAGGCGCACTATCTACAATATCATCTTCGCGAAGATGGCCATGGCGTACTGGGTAAGGGTATATCATTGGCGCCAATGCCAATTCTCCTCAGAATGAACATAGAGAAAATAGAAATACTAGAGGGGGTATAAAGAAAAAAGAAATACAAATACTAGAAGGGGGAAGAGAAAGATGAAAAAGTAGATTGATACTGGGAGGGGTATCTATTAAGTAAAAAGCAATACTAGCCTTGCTAGAAGGGTGGGCAATATGGAAACAGAGTCGCAAATTACTGGTGATATCATGAAAAAAGCTGCGGCAGAGATATTGATATCGATTGCGAAGACAATCACAAACTACTAAAATGAAAGGGGGTGCTTTCTTTGACACGACCGCAAATACAAACTACTAACTCAAAAGGGAAGGTGCGTAGCGGGAGCGGGAGTCGACTTATTCTAGAGATGGAGGCGCAGTGTCAGGCCCTATCAAGCGTCCCACTGAAGGCACTACCTCTACTGGAGCCCCCTCACTCTGGACAACAACACCTCGCAAGCAGGTAAATGAATGAATGAATTAATGAAGATCCTTCTAAATCGTCGAGATCAACAGATCAGCCCAGATCAGACCGGATCAGCCTTGTCAGAGTCACAGAGAGATACGCAAGTGAACCTGTTGTAATCTTAACATCATTTACATTTGAATTTTCAACACCACTCTTTACAGATAAAGAAAACAGGCACTTCTTAGATTGTTTACTACTAAATTGGAGGAAAAACCAATATTTATGGCATTATACATCACTTAAAACACCAAATCTCGCTCTGTTGTTGTAGCTCCTTCTCCCGAAACTGCTGTCGTAAACAGGTTTTTAACTTCGTCCTCAGATCTTCGTTCGGTACGCTCAAGAACTAGACTCCTAATAAGCTCAAACAGGCCTACTCAACAGACATTCACTAGCTTGGTATTACATCGAAAATTATTGTTACCCAGGAATAAAAATGATGGTGCGATTTCAGATCTCCCTCCTCCCGTTTTTGCTGGCTTGCGCCACGTGGCTGATGGGGGTATATGGTGTGAGAGTATTTCAATGGACCCCAGATGCCCCAAAGGAGGAGCTCACTGTGCCGATTCGAGTTGTCTTGTCAACGCACGAGGAACAACAAGGCGGCTCACGGAAGAGAATCGGGGAGGAGCCCGGCGCAGCCGACGTTCCTGTGCATGACGCGCGCGTCGTCTGGTTGCGAAGCCTGGAGTGGAAGACTGCGTATGAGTCGAAATATGTCGGCCATCTCACGCTCCCGATTTCGGCTGAAAATTTACGCAAATACACGACCTCGGTCAGCGGGAACCAGACTGTGAGATGAGAAGGGAGCTGGCGAGTAAGGTGATTCTTTCCGACGACATGCTAGCAAAGATCTACGATCTAGTGCGTCAAGATCCACGGCGTACTCAGAGCAGCGGCTTTGAGAATTTTCCACAGACGCTCGGGGACTTCCGGCGGTATCTTACAGGTCCGCACTCGATGGAATCGCGCTTCTTAGGTTACTCGAAAAGCAGGTATTTCGATGGTGACGGTGATGAAACTGCCCGATACCGATTGCCTGTGGTTGAAGACGCCCCATTCCGAGCGGACCGTGCTGACGACTGGGACGTTGAACAAGGTTTGATCCTGTATCTCTCGATGAGACAGCCAAGCGGGCACTTCCGAGGAAAGTATACTTTTGCGGTGGCTGAAGACTGGAACCACGAGCATGGAGGAAATGCACACGATCACCCGGCGCCATGTATTCTGCGGCTGGAACCTTAAAAAGCTACCGGAGACGAGACTTATGCCGATGCCTGTGGGGCTGCAAGCGCTGGAAGCGTGTCTTGTTTGTCATGTGTCTGCCCCTGATATGGTCACTTGCGACCACCGTAGAGACAGACTTCGAGGCAGCAGACTTCGAGGCCGACTCCCATACTAGTCCAGCTGGGAAATGCGAGTCCCTTCCAACTACCAGCTACCAATGAAGTTGGCAACCAGGTCAGAACGGTAGGAAAGACAGGTCGCTAAGCTGTTAGTCTAAATCTAAGAAGCACGTCGAGTTCTCTATCTATTAGACAGGTGCTCTAAGAGTAAGATGTGACTCTTCATGGACACCGAGGACTTGAACATCATAGGATCGTAGATTTTTGTTGTTTTGGATCATTCATTATCTCCTTGGGTGGTACGTAGAGTATCTCACGAATCGTTGGTGCCAGCATATTACATACTTAGGTCGCCTTTTGTTGTTTTGGATCGATTAAGTACCCATTTTCCCCTTTTGCTCCTTGTTTTCAAAGCAGGTAAATGAATGAATGAAGAACGAAAAAAATGTAGCGTCAAAATATTTGTTAGGTATTGCTATACCCTTCGGCCACTACTCTACTACCCTACTTACTCCTACTGCTGCGACGGCGTTGCTATGGTAAGAGTACTGGACACAACTCCTACGCCCATACAACTTTCAGGTTCAGCAGGTACATAGGAGGTCCTAGTAGCATATTTATCATGTCATTCTCGCGTTCTTCTTCCTCCCCTCCAAACACAGCACACTGCCGATGCTTTAGCACTTATCTCGTCAGCACGCTTTACACGTTACCATGCTACAGCTGAGTTCGGTAGTCCTCCTCTTGACTGTGCCGTCAATTTATTTAATGTTGTGGTGGATCATGCTACAGCTATGCACTTCATTAGAGAGTGTATACCCGAGGCATCCTATCCTATCCTATACTTAATACTAAGACTCATGGGAAGCAGACCAAATGTGACCACAAGTCAACAAAGCGATGGATATTTTACCATAGATGATAGAGAGGAGAAAAAGGATGAAAGGAAAAGGGAAACTGATACTCGCTTCGCGATAGATGACGTCCTACCTGCGTCGCTGCGTGTTCTTTTCGCGCGGTTCGAGGAGTCAAAAATGAAGAGCTCGCTAAAAAAAGACCACGCGTAACTGCTAGATATTCAATGCTGGTGCACCCGGACGCGCTAAATAAAGCAAGAGAGACGTAAGCTGCCAAACTGTGAATCGAGTTTGTGAGCGTCGTTTCTCTGTCCCTGCAGCAGCGTATCCCTGTTTCCAGTACTACATCTTGATGCGGCGAGCCTCTAGGCGTAATAAAGAAGAAGCGCATGTTCTATATAATGTACTCTTTAGAGGCGGGAAACAGGAGTTCTTGACAGTTGTCTTGTATAACATCACAGGTCTACTTGTAGTAGTTATTACACTGTGTTTCCTTAATGAATGACTCTTGCAATTTGCGGAATTACATCGAGCCAGTGACCTAGTCGTTGTCTTTGTAAACTCCAAGTAACAAGGTTGTTCGGGCGCTTGTTCTTTTCTCAAAAAAATGTCGTCGTCTTCTTCAGCTGCTAATAGGCTTCCGCTTGCCCCCAACCACAGCGGCGGGGGCCAAGAAAGGCAGGCCACAGCCATCAACGGGCGTCAGAGCACCACTAATATTGGACGCCAGAGTACAACTAATAATGGACGCCAGAGTACAACTAACGGGCGCCAAAGGAGCAGCAAGCGCAGTAGCGTGAACAATAGTAGGGAGTCCACGGTAGGTGCGAATCAGAATGCTCGCAGATCTTCTTCTATGGCTCTGCTAATGTTACCATGGATCACAACATCTTCTTGTCAGGTACATTTCTTAGGTATACTAGTAGTAGTACCTTGTCTTGCTGTTGATGTCACTCGCATCTAGCATCCATGTGGACACTTGGTTCTAACAAAATACTACTTCTAACTCGAGTCTTGATCCCTTTTCCTTTTCTCGATCATGCGTCGAGAGCAGACTGTTTCTTCTATAGTACTTATGCTAACAAGAACTAGTACCAGGACTGCTTCCTCTAACAAAGGAAGCTTCCTCTCTACATGCTATCAGACTGTTTCTTCTATAGTACTTATGCTAACAACTAGTCTCAGTCCCCTCTAAGAAACCAGCGGACACGTCCAAAGAATTCGTGCTGATAGGGAAATACGTAGTGGCGATTCAAAAACTAGTGGGCCATGGCGGTTCGGCTGAGGTTTACCAGGTTCTAGACACGAAAAATCCGTGTACGTACGCACTGAAAGTCGTCTATGCACGCGATGCACGCCAGTTGGAATGTTACAAACAGGAAGCGTTGTTGCTTTACGCATTCTACACTGTAGTTTTCTTCTAAATTCAATGTTCGTAAAGATTATACGATATTTAACTAGGTGAGGAATAAGAACCTCGCTTCGTCTCGCTGATATTTCAGTTTTTTTAAGAGTGACTTCTATCAGAGACACACTGATGATGAACTACAAGGAGCGACGAGGCCTCTCCTTATAATCTTCTAATATTCTACTTATATTCTATAATAGATTCCGTTTCCGACTCTTCTTCTAATCTGCAAAACAATTCGTTAACGAACCGCACGTGATTCAACTGAAGGAGTGGAAGTGTGTAGCGAAGAATCGCATGATCGCGATGCTTTTGGAGTTTGCGGATTCGGATTTTCTTCGGTTTTGGAATGACAAGTTGGAAGAGGAAGGCGATACGGGGACGCTGCTTACTACGATCGTCTTCTATTTCGGGCAAATGGTACAGGCCGTGCACGCCGTGCATGCTCGAGGCATCATGCATTTCGACCTCAAGCCTGAGAATTTCTTACTGGTAGATGGTCGTGTAAAGCTAGCGGACTTTGGCGTAGCGGGTCAAGTGGGGGATGGAGAAACGCATATTTCGAGGAATGGCCAAGTCGGTACTACACGTTATATGGCACCAGAGCAAATTTATCAACCTGAAAGGACCCAGAATGCGAATGGGAAACATCAGCCACTCATAGTACATAAACAACCACTATCACAGATTAAGGAATCTGGAAGTGACAGTGGTGGCGCTGGTAGTTCAGGCGGAGGAGGGACTGTAGGAGGAGGAGTAGGCGTACTACCCAAGGGGACTCCTGATGGGAGAGGAGGAACAGCGAGTTGTAGTGGTTCTGGAGCAGCAGGAGGAGAGCGAGTTAATGGTAGTGCTCCCGGTGCAAGCAGTGGTAGAGCATCTGGAGTGATGAATGGTAGAAGCAGTCCTGGTGGTGCAAGCAGTTCTAGAGCGTCTGGAGTGATGAATGGTATTCATAATTCCAAAGGAGGGCCAGGACTAGCAGCAAAGCCTGGAGGATCCTTGCATCTGCGGCAAGCAGTGGATGCATGGGCTTTGGGCATTATTCTGTACCTGCTCATTTACTTAAGGCAAAGTTTTGGATGTAGAGTCCGTCGACATTGATGTTGTTGTACCATAATGTTTTTAAGAGTACTTAATGTGCATCGACATTGATGTTGTTGTACCATAATGTTTTTAAGAGTACTTAATGTGCATCGACATTGACGTTGTTGTACCATAGTGCTTTTAAAGTAAAGTATAGCAACCGTAAATTTTCACCTCTATCGATCCCTAGGCTTATCCCTTCAAACAAAATACTTAATGTGCAGGCGGATGAAGTATGGGAGACGCTAGCTAAGCCTCATCTTGAAGTAGATCAACACCAAGACCTTTCTGTATGAGACCTTTCTGTTCTTGAAGTAGATCAGCACCAAGACCTTTCTGTATGAGACCTTTCTGTTCTTGAAGTAGATCAACACCAAGACCTTTCTGCTTCAGTCCAGTAGTCTGTGGAATACTTATTCCTTAGAATGACCAAAAAATACTTATAAGTCTATCGCCTCTAACGTGCGGCCGCGGACCCTACGATCACCTATCGGGTGGTGGTGCGCGCATGATGATCGGCATTGCGGATCCTCGCATGCGGATCCAGTATCCCGACTGGAGTTCCCATCACCGGTACGCCAATAAGGATCCTGAAGAGAAAAAACGATTTTACCACGTTATCGCGATTCTTCAGTTAAGGTCCTATCTTTTAAGAGAGATGAGAAGATGAGAAGATAATAATATATTCTAAATATAACTTATCGTCGTCATCGTGTGGGGTAGCAGTACCATCATGTCAAATCTACTTATTCCGTCTAATTCCTCGTCTATTGGAGCGAGACCCAAAGAAACGTGCCAGCTTGGATTTCGTGCTCCAAGAGCTTGATAAAGTACTTTATGATGGCCAATCCGGGAGCAGACTTTTGATTACGGGTTCCCGAACTACATCCTTCAGTAACCTCCTTGACCTAATTGTAGCAAAAAAGGTCAACAAGGGTGATGTTCTGAAGAACGTAAAAATGCTTCTGCCTCTAACTTGAGGGGGCCTCCAGTTCCTGCCTCTAACTTGAGGGGGCCTCCTCCAGCCCCAGTTCTTCTAGAGCCCTCTTTACCTTTGGTAGGCGTGGACGAGGAACCAGCGGCAACATATCACGAGGAGCCAGCTTTGTCTCTTGGAAACCTAGGTGGAAGTATCGGGAAATCTATAATCGGGAATGCAGGTGGAGGTGCAGCACTGTCTTCATTATGGCTAATCGAAAACTCAAAATAACCGAGTTGCTGACTGAGATAAGGGAGGTAGCTTAACGTCAAGGCTACCTTTCCTTCTCATCTCTCTCTCAGGGTTATTCTAAGTAGTTACTCGCTTATTTCAGTTTTTCGAATACAACAGCATCCTCAACATCGTCCCTGCTTTTTTTTCCATTTGAAAAAGAAGGCCTCTCAGGAGGGCCCTCTCAGGAGGGATGCCATTTTTTTGTGCGGCTCTAACGCCAACGAGCTCTGTTGTGATTGGAGCCGCAACTAAGACTACGACGTTGATTGGCAGCACAGCAGCTGCTGGCGTGAATGGAGTATTCTCCTCGTTGTACAGTTACATATCATCTTCTCGGATTAATGGCGATGCACTAGCTGGCGACAATCATGTAGGGAAGAGTAGTGCTAGTAATACTCCTGCGTCAACTTTAGCACCTTCTACCTTTACGCCTACGAAAGAGGTACAGGCTAATAACTCGAATGTATTGGACAGCACGGCCAATGCGCTGAGATCAACCGGGACGACAACGTTGTTATCGAGCGATACACCAGAAGGCAAAAAGTACCCTATAATTGCTGCGACCACTGTTTCACAACGTGCTGATCTTGTTGTACCTAAATCAGAAGGTCCTCAAGAGTCTACTAGTGAGGCGCAATCTTCATGGGGTAATCGAATATGGGGTCAAATGGCGAAAACATTCGCAAGTCCTACAAAAGCTCCTGCAGCAGCTTCATCATCAGCTGGATCTTCTAGCAGTGGTCCTCTTGTTCGTAGCCCACTGAGAAATGCAAGTACTGCATCCGCCTCTAGCTCTAGTACATTAACAAAAGACGACTGGATGCAGCAAGGGCAAATTCCAGGTGCAGACGAGGGCGACAGCGAACAATTGCCCCTTTTAAGTGCGCAGCAGCAGGAGGATGCTTGCGAAACCAATTCGACATTTCAGAGTTCAGCCACGTGGAGCGATGAGCGGATCACGCAAGAGGAGGATGCCGTAAACGCATTCTGCTCTACAGCATCTAGCACGCCACATAAATTATCTTCTTCTTCGCACCTAGAAGTAGTTGCATCTTCTAGCACTTCTTCGGAAGTCCTCGGTCATGATCGTGTACTTGAGAAAAAAAACACAACTGTTCCTCCTGGAGATGGTTGTGATAAAGACGAAACTGATGGAGAGGAGGATGAAGACAGTACCTTGTCGCAAGTAACCGATGCAACACGTGGGAGGGAACAACAGCAGGACGATGATGATTGCTCCTCCTGTTCGCAGAAGAACGACGAGGGCGATACTTCGCATCATCATTCGGAATCGTCAGCGTCCTCACGGCGTCCGCGTAAGTCAGGACGATCCAGCGTGATGTCTGACATGACGGCAGTTTCCTCCAGGATGTGGATGCGGATATCAGGGATGTCAAGAACCTCACACACCAAAATATTGAATTATGAACATGGACGTTGCTCCTGGGTCTTATTTTTTAGGTGCCGTTGACAGTCTTGACGGTCTTATTTTTTAGGTGCCGTTGACAGTCTTGACTACAGCTGCTGTGGTCTACCACATAGACCCATTGAAGCGAGGATGAACGCAGTTTAGTTCTTTTGCCGTTATAACTTTTGTCGTTGACTTTGGTAAGCTGTATTTGAAGCGAGGATTTTTGATCCACGTTTTTCTCCCATGCCTCTAATCCACAGTGGTTCGCAACAGCACCGTGTGCATCAATGGAAACAACGCTACTGGTTTCGAGCAAGACCCTCTTCTCAATGCACCGACTGGCGAGGACGACGTGGTGGTACATGTCGAGGGTCCGCCTAGGAGTCTTTGCCACAACGACAAAGACGTGATGGTACATGTCAAGGGTCCGCCTAGGAGTCTTTGCCGCAACGGCAAAGACCAATCGAGAATGTTGTGCGGACTGCCTATTCGCGTGGTCGTTGTGCTCATCGTTCTTCTCGTTATGGTCTTGGTTTGTTTTTTTCATCATTGCAACTGTATACTAGGATGTCAGATGATACGATGCCGATACGGTATAGATGATGATGTTTGATGATATTAGGATACTTATATTACGGAGTACGAGAGCAAGGTTGCGAATCAACCAAGATCTGTCGCCGAGAAGATGGACGAAATAGATAACACATTCTAAGCTTCTTCTCCTTGTGGCAGCGACGGGGACGCTCATAGCGGTATGCTTGAATATGCCGCAATCCTGAGATTAGGAGAGGAACAGGAAATAACGAAGACAGTTTGATGAGATTAACGATAACAGGTTTAGAACCTCCATAAATGTACTTGTACTCTAATATTCCACTCTAATATTCCATCATACATAATTATTTCTATTGCGTCGATATTGTTAGTCCGCAGAGTTTCTTTTCTAGGGTTTCTACCATCATTCATCGGATTCATACCTATACCGAGCTTTCATGCTAGCTGCCCTTGCATCCATCTAGATATCGTTGGCCAATATCATGCACAGACACGTGATTACTTTTTTTTTCTGGAGATCTATCATAGAACTGACGCGCGTCGTTTACTTTGTCGCAGTTTGGTCAGGTTCTCTTCGCTTACTAGGATCTGGAACCTTCGTACATCCATTTTCAAGTTATACCACAGTCGAAAAAGTGAGCCGACTCGTGAAAGCAATGTTCTTGTGCACTCAAGTTTCAAATGCTGTGTGTGTGTGTGGCTCGATGTAGCTCAGTTTCACTGGTTTGTTCAGGAAATCTCTGAAGGTATCATCTCGTCTCTTGGAATTACAAGCTTGTCTCAAATCTTATCGCCCCTGAACGAACGACACGACGACCGACTGTTGTCGTTACTTTCCGTCTCAGTAGAAGAGAATCACAAATGTAGTGTAGCTTGTCGCTAAGTACAGTTCATCACCTCGCGGCATGTCTTTTCCTCTGCCTGTCTGATGCTTGTGAAACGCACTGCGCCCCATTTGGTGGCCTGTGTGTATGCGCTATGAGTGAGGCGATCGGCAAATCGCTGGGAGTTGTGGTTTAGTCATTCCCTCAACCTCCCAGTTTCTTGACCATTTTAAAGCCGGCGGGTTCGTAGCGAATAGAATGATAGAGGAACACTAGGCTCCGCCTGCCGCCGGTTTGCGAACTGGATGAAGCTGAGGCCGCTCTTTCAGTAGACCCAGGATACAAAAAAAAAAGAATTTTTTTCTGAAATCTCCAAATCCAAATCCCCGATGAATGTTGCATCATGATGAGGAACGATCAGGTGGATACGACTGGCGAATTCAAGATGAAGAATATCAATGTTTTTGATGCTCGATCCTCTTTGTCCAAAATCCCAATCGAAATATCGTGATGATGCCTTGTCATGGTACAACCTCCATTGATTCTTTGCTCATCCTACAAGTCTTACTCCATTCTCGCGGAATCCCAATACTACAGTCACCGATCCAGAGTATTCTGTGCGCTTGAGCGTTCATATGTTGACGTAATAAAAGAAAGCAATATTAAAAGAGACAAGGTGTGAAAAGATAGATTAAAGACTTTTGATGGGAGTGCTTTTCTTTGGTAATATTTGTAAATTTGACTGTCTTGTTTTCTTTCTGTTACTTTCTTACTACCACCGAGAAGAATATAGTACCTAAGAAGAGTTATTGTATCAATCGCATAGATAATATAAGGACTCGCATTTTAAGCGACTCTTGCATAAGCATCTGCATATTTAGATCATATTGAAAATCTTCTGTTGTTTCATATCTGACTACTTCAGTGTCTCCTTCTAATTTCATCTTAAACTGCATCGAATTTTTGAAAAACTTGTTGTAGTTTTCGCTTCGATACCAGCAGAGAATAATAAGGAGTTGTCAACTAAATTATAGTCGTTGAAGTAAGAATCTTGCAATCTTTTGGCCGCGTAGTGAAAAGCGAATTCCTCTTACTGCGTTTTGGAGACGTATATCTTGCAACAAGGACTAAAGAAAAAGCTACAATAAGAAAGTACAACAATATTAAGCGCAAGAAACAACTTCTCGTTCTACCTCTACTATATCTTGTGGAGCTACCATTCTATATCTACTTGTTCTACCTCTATATCTTCTTGTTCTACCTCTATATCTACTTGTTCTACCTCTATATCTTCTTGAGTACGATATAGCAGCAACAAGATGGAGGATTTTGATGGTCCTGATGACATAGAGGAGGAGCTCGACGAAGTGGAGGACGTCGATGCAGACGTCGACGTCGGAGCTGGCGAGGATGACATGGATGGCGACTTGGATTTGGATGCGCTCAATGCGGCTGAAGCTGCTGGTAGCTGCATCGACTTCAAGGAGATGATTCCTTACCTGGACAAGCCGAAAGCCTTGCTGCAGGAATGGTTGTCGCAGTGCCATTTCCGGAATCTGAACCTGATTTTGGAAATGGGCGGAACGAATCTGTACTTCATTTCGGCGGAGAGTTTGATCCTGCACCTGCTGTTGTTCGAAGGAGTAGAGCAGAAGGAAGAACATAGCGTACTTTGACTTCCATGAGATTTTGTTTCTCTTTTACCGGACTCGCTGTGATATTTTTCAACCGAATGAAGAATTACACGCTGTGGTATCTAGATTCAAATGTCAACATAGTACCTATTCTGCGAAGTTCGTTTCCCTTTTACCACATTACGACACCACACCACATTGACTTTACAGCTATGCAGCTCTTTCCGCAAAGCGCCGCAAACGTTGCCGGCTATCCACGCAATGGAGCGCATCTTAGAAACGCTGCAGCAAGCAGGAGGTAAGACGTTCCGTCTGATCTTCTTCGACTGCTTCGAGTCCGTCTTCGCGAAGCTCCAGAATAGCGAGTCCTTGTGGCTCTTGCGCAACGCTTTCCTGATGCATTGTGTTTCCGGAAATCTGATGGCATCAACTACACCTAGTAATGGAGGATCACCATCATCCCCTTGTTCTGCGACGAATGGCGGATCATCTTCTGGAGGAGACATCCCTCAGAGCATGGACGTGCAGCGATTTCAATCCTGGTATGATCCGGCTTTTCAACAGCATGTGAAAGAGTGGCGTCCGAGTTTTTTCCTGATCAGCGACAACTTCTTCGACGACAAGAAAGGCGAGTCACTTCTGTTTGAAGAAGAGGAGGATGAAGACGAGGAGGACGACGAATCTGAAGTTATGGTTAACATTTAGTGTTAGTGTCCATCATTCTCGGCAACATTCCATCATCAACATTTAGTGTTAGTTTTCAACAACGTCTTCTATCATTGAAAGACACAGAAAAATAGATTAGTGTTAGTGTCCATCATTCTCGGCAACTGCGTCGGAATCTTTCAACATTTAGTGTTAGTGTCCATCATTCTCGGCAACATTTATCTTGGTCCCCTTTTGTTCCCCTGTATTCTTTCAACATTTAGTGTCCATGATTCTCGGCGCAACATCTATCTTGGTCCCCTTTTGTTTTTCCCTTGTATTATTGTTCCTATGAAATTATACAAGGGTAGTAAAGGGGTCAAGATGAGGGGGCCGAGATGCAATCTAGCAGACTCTAATGAAGCGGAGGAACTTGGGCCACGTGCTGGCGCGGTAGGAGCAGAGGATGGTAGTAGTGAAGGATGCAAGAAAATGACGAAAGCTGAACGTAAACTAGAAGGTTTTGCAACTATGGGGTGTGTATTAAAGACATTGGCGATTGCGTCTTTGCGATGTAAACTTCCAGTAGCTTTGTTATCAGGGATCACGCATCGTGGACACCGAGTCGAGGCCTTTACTTTGGGTATCGAGAACTGCTGTCGTGCTTTGGCTGAGTATCTAGAGCGCGTCTTCAACCACTGGGCTGTTGTTCAAGTGGCTGCAGATGGCAGCATGTTACCTAGTGTCGGATCTGCCACAGGTCTGGATTCCATCGCTGGCGGCGCCTCGATTTCCTTAGGCGCGACGTTGGCGGGAAGCGGAGGTGCTGCTGCAGGAAGCAGTTCTTCGGCACTGATGATGTTGGCGTCGCAGAATCGCCTGGCGTCCTTTCATGGAGGCGGACCCGGATCGCTTCGTCACATTGCCAGCTTAAACACGTTGAGTCTGCCAGCTGGTGCGGCCAAAGCCGCTCAAGCTGCCCTTTTAGGTCGTAGCGCTTCTTCTTCTGCGGTAGGCTCTGCGCCTCTTGCGGCACAGAGTGTGCCTCTGGTAGGATCGTTGGGTGCGCACTATGCCACGAGCACCCCAGTGGATCTCAGTTGCATCCCAACGTGCGATATCCTCAAGCCTTCCAAACTCCTAGATTCAGGCGACTTAGACGACCCAGAATTATCCTCAGACGAGGAGGGGGTCGAACTCTTAGGTGGGGAACCGGAAATCAAGCGAAAAGTCAAGGAAGCGACTGTATGAAACAAGAAACAAGGCTTCCTTTACTACACTTTCATCTCGACTAAGTCACTGTAGGTAGAAATGTTTATCGACTTCTAGAAAAAACACCAAGGACCTCTTTCTACACTTTTTTCTCTTCTCCCCGTAGATTTCCTTCCATCATTAGTCTCTCCTCCAGCATCATTGACTCCTCCCTCTTCCTCCATCTCTCCCCTTCATTCTTGGAGAAAGTAGCCAACTTTGAGAGAGAGCGCTTAGCGTTGACTCCCGAGGGCAGTGTGGTAACTGGTAGCGCTGTTTGCGTGCTGAGGTTTGTGCGCCAAACGCTATTGCCAGCTTTGATAGCTGGCGCGGACGAGGACGGCTTAGACGAACAGACTGCTGCTTTTACTCTCCTGGCCAAGATTCTTCTCCTTTCAACAGTCTTGAAATCCGAAATGCCGTTGCCGCATCGATGCTTCGCTACGTGGCAAGGGGAAGAGGCGGGCGGTACTACCAATATAAAACCAAGATATTATGAAGCTACTACTCTATTTTTTTACTAGATATTATCTACTTTATTTATTAAATCTACTACTTTAATATTTTTTGACTCATGATTACAAAAACAGAAGAAGAAGAGGATTTCGCGGAAGAATTTGGCGAGACCGTTTTTTCGGAGTTTCAGAAGTTCGCTGCACAAGAGCTTGGCGCTTTTGTCGATGCGGCTACTTGCGCGACAGCCGCTGCTGGTGTTTCGCTCGGACCGGGTTTGGACTTCCACGATTTCGTGGATGGTCGTTTTTACAGACACGTCTTAGGGTGGGTCGTAGGCGAAAAGAAGGTTGACACTAAGGACTTCACGTTGGCTGCGAAGCTGAATAACAAGTTGATTGCCTTGTGGAAGGCGGCTGTGACTAGTTCGTCGCCAGAAGACGGAGCAGCGGCTCTTGCTCCGGCAGCACGTGAGTTCTGGCCTCTGGCCGATGCGGGTGAGGCGTTTGAGACGCATCAGTTTGCTTGTAACCAGACTTTGGCCACGCCTGAAGGGTATCGTGAAAATCCAGTAGTACGTGATGTACACAGCGACTTGATGCAGGAGGTGGTTTTTGCGCGTCGTCAGTTCGTAACCATCAAACAGAAGCCGGCTGCTGGCGAAGCTGTCACAGAAGATGAGGAAACAAATGTTATGAATTTTGCATATAAAAACCTAGTGCTAGTACTATTGATCTACCTATTTTCTCGAGAGATTTTCTCTGAGCATCATCGCTAGCTCTACTTTATTCGAGGGCCTCCCTGACCAAGTACATTTTTTGTTGTAAAAATGCAACTTCTAATAACAACGCCGACGGAGGCGAGGGCACTCCTGCTGCGATGGAGAGGAGTATTCTCTTCGGCGACCATGGTCTAGACGGTAATTTTAAGTGGGCTGAGGGGAAGGCGATCTCCTCTCTCGCCTTTGAAGAGTACATGGAAGAAAATAGAGCCCAGAAGAAGGTGCGAGAACGCAAGGCGGTTATCATCAAAAAGAAGGGCTACCTATCTAAATCAGATATGGACTTCTTCAAGAAGGGAGACGATCGCCGTCGTCAGCAGGCTGTCGCAGCACTGGCTGGGTACGCGAATTCGTTGACCGGGAGTAAGAATTTGCATTTGCCGATCCTAGTCAAAGACGAGAAGATGAAGAAGGCAGAGCAGGAAGCAGAAGCAGAAGCTCAAAAAGCAAGCAAGAAGAAGATGGTAATGATCCTTCCATCACATCCTCGTCCCTCACATAAGCAAGCAAGGAAAAAAGATAGCTGTGATCCTTTGTGAGCGATAACTATCTTTGCATATCAAATCTGACGTACAGCTTAGCCTGACGCTCGAATACTTTCTCGAATAAGTACTACACATGGTATATTTATAGGTATACTTGGACTTACTTCATCCGGCTCTTCTATTTCTTCATCTCTATCTTCTCTTCGTCTCGATTTTTACAGGAATTGCTCGCTAAAAACGAGGAGAAGGCCAAACTCGATGCTTTGAAGAAGGATGAGGACCGCTTTGCCCAGTGGGAAAAGGAAGCTGAGGGTCTGAACCCCTCGTCTTCTGGTCCTAGTGGCATCTTCAAAGTCCAATCTAAGCTCCTGGAGATGGCCGCAGGGTACCCCCGTTACTCCGTAGTGGACGACATGACTGCCTTTAAGGAAGGCATCGCTCGCAACTTCACTACTAAGGGGATTCAGCTGAAGATTTCCATCAAAATGTTGAGTAATATTCGCAAGTTCCTGAAGAAGTTGAACTTGAGCAAGGAGAAGATGGGCGACGAGGAACAAGAGATGACTTCCGCCTTATCGGGGAATAATCTCGGAGCTACGTCCCCAGACGGGACTTTGTCGAACACGACTGGCGGTTACAACTCTGTTGGCCCTACTCCAGCTGACGACAGCTTGTCCGTTGGCGGCGTGTCCTCTGCAACGGGCGTCATCCCGGGAACGAGTACGAAGTTATCAGCCAAGTTGGCGCAGTTTGTGTGCTACCTGTTCAACTTCTGTCACGAAATCTTCAAGATTCACGGAGTAGAAGTAGATGGCAAGGGCATCAAGCTGATTCAGGAAGTTCTGATCCAGATTGGATTCCCGGAATCTGCGGCTGAGACGTTCAAGGCCTGGCGCGAACTGCAGATGGGGAAGGAGAGCTCGTCTCCGACGGACTCAGTAGTCGACGATCGCAAAAGCAAGTCCGAGACAGCAGGTGCTGGCAAGGACAAGAAGGGCGATAAGAAAGACAGTAAGAAGGACAAGAAGGACAGTAAGAAGGAAAAGGAGGAATTGAAGAAGGCAAAGTCTAGTAGCAGTTCGCTGGGAGCAGTTGGGGGGAAGAGCGAAAAGCTATATGACGATTACTACGTCGACGCCGAGTCTGCAGCTAGCAAGGACTCTGCCAACGCTCCATTTGACGGTGTGGCCAAAGCAGGTGGCGAATTCAACTTCCAACTACTCTACAATGGCCGTTTCATGACACGGACATTGGGCAAGCACAAGGAAAAACGTGTTTTGTTCAAACCCGATGACTGGCAGAAGGACCTGCTAGATATCGTGGACAGCGAACAGTCCGCTTTGGTCGTGGCTCCTACGGCTAGTGGGAAGACGTTCATTTGCTACTACACGATGGAACGGGTTTTGGCTTCTAACCACGAAGACATCGCCGTCTACGTTGCTCCGTCGAAGGCGTTGGTGAATCAGGTCAGTGCAGAAATCTACGCGCGATTTGGTTCCAAGAACTACCCGGCAAATGCGAAGAACCAGTTGCTTGGTGTTTTCACAAGAGAGTTCAACTCGGCGGGTGGTGTCACGGAGATAGGAACGTGGGCTAACACACAAGTGTTGGTTACGGTGCCACACTGTTTGGAGACGATTTTACTGTCGCCAGAAAAACATGAATGGGTACTTTTTTGTTCAGTTGTTCTTTTTACAACGAGTTGTACCCTTTTTTGATCTGTACACTTTTTGATCCAGCTTGTTTCAGCCAATTCTTGTTCTTCTAAGAATAACATCTCTCACGACGACGACCACGACCTCCACTCCTCTGTATGCTGACTAAAACTAACAACACCATCCTCTTTCTCAAAAAAATCCGTAGGTGAAGCGCCTTCGCTATATCGTTTTTGATGAAGTCCATTGCATTGGCGAGAGTGAGGGCGGCGCACAATGGGAACGTACGATGCAGCTGATTCCATGCCCGTTTGTGGCGCTCTCTGCTACGGTGTCGAATCCGGACAATTTCCATAGTTGGTTGTCGATGGTGCAAGTAAGGAAGTTTGGAGCAGACAGTCACAAATCCCGTGTCCACCTGATCAAACATTCCGAACGATGGAACGACTTGTACAAAAAAGTCTACGTAGATGGCGAGCTGTACTCTCTCCACCCTTTTGCGTGCTTGAACGAGCGCACAGTGCGCAGCAACGGCATGATCGCGGATTTCTCTTTGACGCCTTCGGAATGCGGCGTCTTAGTGGCGAACTTTGTGCGTCTGTTTCAGAACGATGCGGACCCGGCAGTGAGGGAGGCAGCAGCCCAGATGGACCCGAAAAAATTCTTCCAGAACGACTCTTTGAGCGAAGGAGCTTTGCGTGTCATGTCAAAGGCAGACTACAGGCGATACGAAAAACACGTCTTGTCAACAATTCTGGGTGCAAGAGGCAATGTTGGAGGAGCTTCTGCTGGAGGGGCTGCTGGATCCTTGTCTACTACTTTAGGTAACGGCCATTTACCAGGCGAAAAAGCTGGCTCATCTACACCAGAAAAAGAAGAAAGTCTGGAAGCTGGAGCGCGAAAGATCGCGCACATCGCTAAGAAATTTGAGTCTGTGGATGAAGAAGAAGAACTTCTAGTATCTTCAAAGAACAACGGAGCAGCAAAATCTGCTCAGGATGTTGTCTCCACGGATGAGAACGCGATGTTGTTGAACAAGGAGAAGTTCAACTTGTTGCTAAATGCGATGCGCGTCTTGCCCCGTAAGAAAACCGGAGGTAGTACGCCTCGTGCAGGAACTGCAGGTATTAATGCTAGTGGTCCAGCATCTTCACCAGGTACTGCGAGTGTGGGCTCCTTGAAACCAACGATGTCAGCACCTAAGATTGCTTGGCAAGGTCCAGGGAGTTCCACGACACAGCTCGCCGTTGGCACAGCCCCGGCGAATATGTTGAGTTCTACGGGAGTGCGGAATTTGAGTTCAGCACAGCTTAGTTCTATTGGTTTGCAGAGTACCCAAGTGATGCAAGTCGGCGGCAGCTCCTCGTCTACAGCTGCCGTGGATGTGTCCAAGTTGGAGCTTTGCAAGTCTCCGAGTGGCGCGAAGATGTACCAGCTCTGCCGCGACTTGGACCGAACCGACAACTTACCTACGATCGTGTTCAACTTCAACCGGGTGGAACTGAAGAGCATGGTGACTAGGCTATTCACCCACATGCAGCAAATGCAGTACGACAAGTACCTCGGCACCGAGGAGGCCAGGGCAGCGACCAAGGCCGAAAACGCCAAGCGGGAAGCCGAATTCCAGAAAAAGTTGAAATTCTACGAAGCGCAGCTGAAGTTGAAGGCAAACGACGAGGACTTCGATGAGACGACCTTGGAGGAACCTATTCAACTGCCAAACGTCGAGGACGAAGTGGACAAGGAGTTCACCTTCCACTCCGAACGTGCGAAAGGGCAATACGCGGCTGAGATTGAGGAAGATTTGAAGCAGATTCGCTTTATGGCGAAGAAGCTCGATCCGGTGCTGATCAAAGCCTTGGAGCGAGGAATCGGAATGCATTGGGAAGGTACAAATTCAAATTCTCATTCATCTCTTTTAAGAGAGTACAATCAGACCACTTAATGTTTTTTTTGAAAAGCAGCTTTGACGGGTCCATGATTATCATTCATATTCTTCCTACCAACTATAGTCTAGCACGGACGACCACGACTACACGCTATGATGAATTACAAAATTATGTTCATTTACGCTATAATAAATTACAAAATGTTCATTTTCTTCGTGGTTGTACTTAATCCAACACGACACGTTCCACTTTACAATTCATCTCCATCTTCACATGATAAATGTATTTAATCAACACTTGTTCTACAACAGCCGCGCCCACGAAGTACAAGCAAATCGTCGAAGTCCTGTTCCGAAGAGGTTTCCTTAAAGTGGTGTTTGCGACAGGAACACTGGCTCTGGGTATCAATATGCCTTGTCGATCCGTGGTATTTACCGGCAATGACGTCGAGCTCACAGGGTTGATGTTCCGACAAATGGCTGGACGAAGCGGACGACGTGGATTCGATCTGCTCGGAAACGTCATCTTCTGGGGTATGCCATTCGAAAAAATCTCGCAGCTAGTAGCAAGCGATTTGCCGGTATTAATCTTAAGCATAGACACGTCTTCCTCTTATTCTTAAAACTTTATCTTTTACACGACTACTTCGAGAGCTTTTTATTTTCGGCTCTGGATTTTGAACAAAAATGAATCTCCAAATGTTGGACCACAAGAACACAGGCCTCCGTGCCTTGGTTCGTTTCTCAGTGGAGACACAAAGTCAGAATCTTGAATGCGAGCAAATCTTGATACTCCTGCCTGAGACTTGCGATCTCTGGCGGGTGTAGTCCCTGTTTGGTTCATTGGGTGAGATGAGTCATACATCAGCAGCATAAGCATGTCAGAAGGGATCGGGCTGAACATGCATCATATGACTAGGATCAGTACAGCCGTGCCTAGTCTACACCTTGATCATTATGATTATGCATTGAATGTGCATTGGAAGTAGCATTCATGATCATTGACATTCGTGTCTTGTGAGATCATCCCGATGACAGTCGAACACGAGGCTTTGCGTGAGCCACTGAGAACAGAACGCCACGGCATCCGAGAGGCTTGAGCCATACACGACCAACACCAAAAGAGCTCTGTCCTACTAACTTCATTTATAAGTACACGGAGCCAATAATTGTTCTCAACAATCAGACGAACAACAACAAGAAACTTTGATATCTCTTACAATTCTTAAACATAGACACGTCTTCCTCTTATTCTTAAAACTTTATCTTTTACACGAACGTCTTCCTCTTATTCTTAAAACATAGATTACGCGAACGTCTTCCTCTTATTCATAAAACATAGACACTTTCCGGCGAGATGAATTTATCTGCGACGACATTATTGCGAGTTTTAGTTCGAGAATCCGGTTTCGCTGAAAATGGGAGACTAGAGCTAGACGAAACCATTCATAAGGAATGCATTCGACCTTTGTTCGAGTGTCCATTCTTCCAGCAGTCAGCACATAGCGAGAACCTCGCGTCGCAGCTGGCCTTGCACGCCAAATACTCCTTGGAGTTCCTGTTTAATGAAGGTAATTTTTTTTGAATTTTGCTATAGTAGCTGCACCCGCGTACGTAACCACATGATCTCCAAAGAACCAGAAGCGATAGTGCGTTATTGTGACATCGAAGCCGATCATTCTTATTCTCACTACTTTCAGACGCCTCCCTACAACATATTGTAAAATAAAAAGGTTTAATCGATGCTAGCGGACAGCCAATCGGCTTGGCGGGCTTAGTAGCGTTCTCCTTCGAAGCGGAGCCAGCAAACATGGTCCTCAACCGTCTGCTAAGATCCGGCGCACTCCATGCTTACCTCAAAAAAGCCAAGAAGAGTGAGGTTAAAGACCAGCGAAGCACCTGGGCCACAACGCAATTACTTGGTGTACTTGGGCACTTCTTCTTTGCCAAGCGGAAGATGAGTGGTGTGCGTCCTCGCATCACCCGACGTAAGCACTTGCCCTCGAAGCTGAGTCCAGCCTTACCGCCATTGCCGGAGAACATCAAAGCGGAAGTCGAACGTTACAACCACGACGTGGAGAAGACATACATGAACTACATCTGGTCGACGTGCGCTTCTAAGAAGTACCTAGACGCCGGCGCCGGCAAGCCAAGCGACTACAGATTACCGTTAACGCAAGTCAAATGTCTGGAAAACCCGAGGGCAGAGTTTCAGAAGGTACTATAATTACATTCGTCCTAGTACCATTTTCTATTTCCTGGAGACAATCATTATGACTATGAACATCATCTCTCTTCAAACAAGCTGAAACATAACTCCAGGACACAACTTATATTATAATACACCAACAATACTTAACTCTTCACAGGGATTGATGAATCCAACTGGTGCTTTTGGTAAGTTTCTGAGCGGCACTCGGTCAAAGCTCAAGGCTCGTAGTATGTTTAGCGGCATGTTGGGTCTATCGGACCATTTTAAAGGACATCGCGATGCAGTGATGAATGTGCGAACTAGCGTCGCCAAGGTGGACATGAACTCGATTCCGGTTATAGACGTCGATGAACCGAGGAACTCGTACTTGTTGGATTTCCTAGCACACGGACAACTGAAACTTCTCACCGGAGATAACGGTCTCAGTCAAACGGAGGCCTTTGCGAGCTTGGCGGCCTTCCTGAACAGTATCAAGATGATCGAGTCAGCTTTGCAGCAGATCGTGCCAGAGCAGAAAGCGAAAGACAGTAAGAAAAATGGTGACATCGTGCTGTCGACGCTGTGCGATCTCATTGCCGAACTGAGTGCGGCACTCAAGAGGGTGTAAATTCGAAATGTAGTCGTGCTGTCGAGGGTGGCATGCAGCTGGAGAGAGGTGCTCTGGATGCTGTCGAAGGTGGGTGTCTACTGTGGATGGTGTGGATGGTTTGGTAGTGGAGAAGTGTGCCAAATACACGTGATTGAGCTGTGGTTTCTTGGGGGATGGTAAGGCGAACACGTGGTGGATATGCCAGCAGGGGAATGAGTCATGCATTCTTGTTCTGATCTTTTCTGTTCAAGTAAAGCTGATCTTCGGGCATATAACTCCCTGTGATGTGTCATAAAGTCGAATTCACATCGGATTGAATGAATACTTGCTTTAGAATAAGTGCTTGGTCGACATGTTATGAAAGACCCTCATTCAGCCTTCTTGGCAGAACATGCAGCATGGGTTGTCAGAACCAGTTTTTGCATCACAAACACGCAGCTAGTTTATAGAAATATAAGCTACATCACATGTTGAATACTCATTCGTTATTGTCACGGCACGGATGTATATCATTTGCATGATCTAGTTGCATACCACGTCTTCTACACCGTTCACCGGGGTCGACGACATCATTCAACACTGCGGACATGTTCGTAGCCCTCATGTGAGAGATGCATGATGGTTCTGAAGATCAACAAACTACTCCCATACTAGAGTTGTGATGCATGAAAAACGACCTCCTATTCACTTTTAAGGACTTTATTTCAACACATACTTTCTTATGAGAAAAACATCGTGCTTACCCTAGACAGCTTGGCAAAAAAATTTGTCCGGAAAACAGACACTGCTTGTTCTGTCTCAATACAGCCCAGGGTTGCTGTTCTGCGTGATTGTGGCGTGGAAAACTACGCTCTTTTTTTTCTGTCGACGCTTCCTTTTCACCTCGCGGTCGCCTCACCGTGGGGACTGCAAACCAGGTGAGTGTACATCGGAAAGGATTGGAAAGTGGTGAAGATTCAAAATCTGTCGTCGGTGTCTTGTACGAGGAGGGAACTCAAATAAAACGAGTGACGTTATAACGCCCTCGCAACAACCTTCACCTCCCTCTCCCCATCCTCCCAACGTCCTGTGAGATGCATCTTATTTTTGTCATAGACATGATTCCACATCCACTAAGCATAGGAACTGTAGATGCTTAGCTCATTGAATGCGCATAAGAAACACTTGTCTCCCAAAAACAGCTCGTAGGCGGGTAGTGGTCGGCAGGTATTGGAAGGGACTTGGTGATGGCGGGCCTATGATGTAAAGCGAAGAAAACTTATAAAATTTCTTTGTGTAGTACTTACAACTGTCGTGAAGATACATACAAGACTTTTTTCAACTCTCAGTGTGTCGGAAGATGTCCTAACAAGACTACAACATCAAGAAAAGCAGCCAAGGAGGAGATGTCAAGGCCTGCGATGTCAAGTCCTACGTCTCCTCCTCTAAAGGGTCCGCCAAAGGTGGCCTCTGGGTCTGGTGGCGACGGCATGAAGAGTTTTTTCAACGGCAACTCCGAGAAGGTGCAAACGTGCTTTCTCACTCTGTGCTTCATCGCCATTATCATCGCAGCAATCTTGCTGTGGGAGTTGCCGTTCTTCGAGAGACCGGAGTGATGGCAGTGGTGGTGAGGATGAGGAGGAGGAGGAGAGGAAGAAAAGGAGAGGAAGATCAGTAGGAAGAGGAGGAGGAGAGGAAGAGGCGAGGACGATAAGGAGGACATGACCAAAGGAGAATCAAGCAGTGCTGTTGGGCGATCTGTTGTAGAAGAATGTTTCAAAACTATCATCCAGACTGGAGACACGTGCAGATGGAGCAGGTGGTGGTGGTGGTGTGCTTCTTCTGTGGCAGCACGGATGAGGAGGTGGTACGAAAGGAATACGAATTTCTTTCGCAAAAGTTAGCAGCTATGACTAGGAAGAGGTGGTACGAAAGGAATACGAATTTCTTTCGCAAAAGTTAGGAGCTATAACTAGGAAGAGGTGGCACGAAAGGAATACGAATTTCTTTCGCAAAAGTTAGCAGCTATGATAAGCTAGCAATAGGGCAGACGACCTATGTGAAATTTATAGATGAAACTCCAGCATTCTCGCCTATTCCTGATGAAGGAATTAATCCTAGAGACGATGAGTAACGAAGAATGTATGCGAATTAGAAGAGTGGAACCGGATGACTCTTTAGCTTCCTAGAAGAGTTACCAACGACGGATAAGAATGCCTTTTAGCATTCATTGTAGTACGGAGCTCTACACATTATACTTAGTAGTAGTAAGCACAAAAATTTTCCTCAGCTCGAGGGATTTGAAATGAACAACGAAGTATTTGTTCCACACGACCTTCATAGCAATACTAATTTTTTAGAAATTTCCCTGCAAACAGCAATGAACCTACCATCCAATCAAATGAATTAGGATATGCGTACAATAGTTTATCTTTCAGCAGTCTGAAAGAATGATACGATAATGCAAGAAACGCGTAGACCAACCCCTAACGCGGCTCAAATCTACCAGGCTTTCAACAGCAACCAGTCGTGTGTACTCAAAACAGAATAACTGGTGATCATGTGGAACTGTAGCTGCTGGCCGGGTGGTCCATGATAGCCGTACTTTCGTGGCGTTCTAGTACACTTCGACGTGTTTTGTTCCGAGGACATAACTCACGGCCATCAGCATCTGCTGCGAAAACAAAATGCAAAGACATACGAGAGACTTCTAGAAAAAAGTTGTCAATATCCTGGCTTCAACATCTTGATCTGAGCTTTCGGTGATGCTACCAACAAATTACTGATAACATGGATCTAGAAAAAGGAATCCTTATCTTTTCGGTGGCCTGTGTGGTGTTGAATGCATATCTCTTGTTGCGATCACTTTGCTATTGTCGTTTCCTGTGTGGAAGAAGCGGCCTGATCTTTTTGTGCATGAAAAACAAATCAATGGCGATAGTGATAAAACGAAATTGTTACCTGCGATGCTTTGGCCTTCCATGGTTTGGGACTTTTACTTTTCTGAATCAAGCCATTGTGTGTAGGTCAACGTCTCTACGAAGTACAAGCATAATTTGTCACTTGATTGTCTTTCTCTCAACAGGAAGTTGTTTTTTGAAGTTCGTTCATGATTTGTTTTCCTGTACCGACAACCGATGGGAGCGGCTACTCCTGCTACTCCTAGTTACAAGAATCTATCGTCTAATGTCTTTTTTTGATTAAGTAATTCCTTCGATGGCTGCGAGTGACTCACATGGATTCGTAACAGTAGGATATGGGATCGTCTCGACCTGGTGCCAAGCGGGCCCGTGTTGAGTCTCAAAGTGGTGAAGGAGCGAAGCAGAGCGAAGTGAGGCATGCTAATGGTAATTCCAACGGCAACGAAGGCAACGACATTAATAACGTTGGAGGTGCAGCTGCAGCAGGAACAGGTGGCCTAAGTGCAACAACGAACAAGCCAACGCTAATGAGTGGCGTAGTTGTAAGTGGTGTTACTCCCACAATGAGTGGCGCGCAGCAGCAACAGCAGCAGCCGCTGCGCAAAATTCTCGCTGTGGGCAGCGCCCATGGCGAGTGGCGACGGACGTTCAGTGTCGCAGAGGAGTACCATAGGAAGCAGAAATTCGAGTTTATGCTTGCCTGTGGTTCTTTTCTGGGCAGTAAAGCGCAAATGGCTCCGTATCTAGCAAACGGGGACAGTAAAGTTCCGCTCCCGACGTACTTCATTGACGCTGAGTCGACCATGTTCGTCGACCGAGCTTACCACGGGAAGACAGTTGCGGACAAGCTCCATTTCCTAGGAGGATGCGGGTTGAGAGAGATTGATGGACTGCGAGTTGCGTTTTTGAGTGGAACGATGCCACGGATGCGTGATGGTGCAACAACTAGAAAAGTTGTAGTGATTGACTTGATTGAAGTTGTAGTGATTGACTGGATGATCAAATTATACAAATACAACTTGATTGATCAAATTATACAAATACAACTTGCGGTGAAAGACTTGAATCTAGTATGCGGTAAGACGCCTAGGATTTCCCTGCCAACTACTTCTACCGACGTCCCCTTTTTTACAACTACATTTTAATATGTATCCACATCCTACTTTACCCAGGCACAATTGATTGGGCCGCCTTTAATCAGTGCTGTGTTGTGCCCGATGATGAGCCTGCTAAGTTTACGAGCTACGAAAACCGTGATGGCGTCAACGTTGTGGGGTATACACTTAAGGGCAGCACAAGAAATCTCCCATTTTCAGAGGCATCCATCTTGGTCCCGTTATTAAAGGGAAAAGGAGACCCAAGATGTTGCTGAGGATGGACTTCCATTAGTTCTAATACACGCAGTTGCATCGAGAAAATAGCCCAACTAGCAGAGGGCAAGCCAGTGGACATCCTGCTTACAAGCGAGTGGCCGGCAAAATTGACCAGGTACTCCCTCATGTTTCTGATTCTGTTCGCATTTGACAGCCCTTCTTTGTATTTTTTCCCTTGAAACACTACTTCCTGTTTTCATCAGACAAAATGGAGGCAATCACTTTTTCCCTTTAAACACTACTTCCTGTTTTCATCAGACAAAATGGAGGCAATCACTTTTTCCCTTGAAACACTACTTCCTGTTTTCACAGTGAGCTTTCCGACGACGAAGTGACCCATGCTGGTCGCAGTGTGCCCGCAGAGGATGCCAGTAGTCCTGCAGTAAGCGAGTTAGTCCGCCTAGTCCAACCTCGATGGCACTTCTTCGCGAATGAAGGGCGATATTTCAAGCGTCGACCGTTTCTAGTTCCTGACAAGACGCATCTCTGCATTTCGATCGGCCTCTGCTACGCTGGAGAGAAGAGCGAAGCAACCAGCGAAGGGAAGCCTAATAAAGGTTTGCACGCGATCCAGTTGAGGGATACAATTTCCAGGACTCCAGCTGACGTGTTACTTAGAGAAAAGGATAGAGAAACAGCGACTGCGTGTCCATTTGTAGAAGGCGTTTTGCCAGGTGTGGAGGAGTTCTGCCATACAGTACCAGCAACAGTCGATGCGAAGACAGTTGGATCAAACAATGTCGTCGAGAAGTCAGCCGACGAAGACGAAGACACCTCAGAGGAGGAGGAAGACGAAGTCTCAGCGTTGAGTCCACAGGAGGACTTAGCGAATTCTGATGCCCTTATTATGGGCAAAGGAGCTGCTGCAGGAGCTGCAGCTTCAGAAGGAGCTGCATCAGCTAATGTCATCAATCCAATTTCAACTGCAGTTGCGAAAGATAGTTCTGTGGAAGTTATTCACCTACCAAAAATTGGAGCACAGAGAGACGATGAGGGCGCCAATGGTGACTCTGCCGTAGCCGACGATGAGGGCGCTGGAGAGGCAGAAGAGTCACCTGCTAGCCCTGAAGATGACGAAGATGCTGTGGCTATCAGACTCGAAGCGCAGAGACGACAGGAAACCCGGAAACTACTAGATGTTGACTCACGAGACATCATGAATACGAGGAGGAGGTCGATCAGTCCTGGCCAGGAGAGAGATGATTCGCGAGACATCAGAAGAGAAACAGGTGTTGAGAGTGGCCAGTCTTTAGAGGACAGTCCTGGCGATCCTGGCCAAGAAGTACGAGACGAGGATGAAGCTGTTGAAGACGCGGCTGCTGAAGATGGTGCCGATCATGATATGATTGTCGATGTTGACGGAAACAAGGCAGCATCAGATGATCTAGAGTCACTGCCAGAAGCGTTTGAGGCGGGCTACGACATAGATGCGGAACAGGGGACCAATAAAACCCTGCTCACAGTCAAGGTTGCGCCAGAAAAAACTGTGGTATTCCAGACCGGCAAAGTAGCGTGTCGAGCAAGCGGAAGCGCGTTCTGTTCGCAGGGAGATACGCAGATACTGGCAACGGTACCTCTATAGATCTAATTATAGTTGCGTTAGAGCCATAAGAAGAGTTACTACGATACTGTGGTTTTGTGTGTATTGAAGAAGAGAGTTACTTCAACATTGTGGCTTTGTGTGTGTTGAAAGTACTTCTTGGAGAAAATTGGACGCTAAGTAAAGACCTATCGATGAATATCTGACTCCTTCAGGCTTGCTGCGAGCCTCGTCCGAGACCTTTTTTTGCAAAGGCTTATGGGGATAATCCAGCAGACTCTGCTGAGGCAGCTCTAGCGACGCCACTGACAGTCGAATACAAAGAAAAGTGGTCAGCAATGGGTCTCACTATGCCGAACCACGAGAGACGTGAGAAAATCTACAGTTCAGACCACGAGACTTTGATTTCTCGATTAGTGGACAGGCCCTTGCGACCGGTTTTTCCTGAGTGGTGGAATAAAGAGACTAAGGTGACACTAGACCTGATGAGTGGCGAGCAAGCGCATCTGCCAGATGCGCTTGCAATTAATGCGGCCAGCATGGCTTTGTTGTTGAGCGACGTACCTTTTGGGGAGGCAGTAGCAGGTGTTACGGTAGCGGGGATTCGCAGAAAACTTCCTGCCGCAGAAAGGGAGGAAAATAACGAATACCAAGATGCTGCTGAGCAAGAAGACGAAGACGAAAATTCTACCACAACTCGTTTAGAATTCGTGGTTTTCCCTACTAGGAAAGAGCGCGAGGAAGCCGAATTGATCCTAGTCGCTGCCGGAACGGCCAGTAGTGTCTCAATGTTAGAGGCCAGTGCGAATTTCAGTAGCGAGGACGACTTTATTCAGGCCCTGGAGGTGGCTCAAGAGACAATCGCCACCATGTGCGAAGCGATGGATCACTTGGCCAGGCTACGCGGTAAAGAAAAGCAGAAGAACCCGGAAGGGGAAGCTTTAGCTGCTGAGAAGGAAGAACAGAAGAAAGCTCTGCTAGCATTAGGAGCATCTTCTACTTCGGGATCGGGTGTAGAGGGTATTACTACTTCCAATATGGAAGGGGTAGTCCCAGGAGACGCCTCGTTGGAAGGTGTTGGCGTTTTGAGACCGGAACTGGATCCACATCGACTGCTGAGCGATTTGGCGCGACGATTCACTCCTGCAGTCGTGTCTCTCTTCAGAGAGGCGTCGAAACTACCTGCGTGGGAACATAGCGAAAATGTGTGGGAATTCTTTCGGACACAAGTCTTAACCACTTATCGCGGAACCTCTTTGTACGCTGAAAGCTTGTTGAGACGAGTGTTTCGCAAGTTTTTGGGACTGGTGTTGTGCGATTTTGTGCGCCAAACGGGTCAGCGACTGGACGGACGTAGTACCTCGGATTTACGTCCATTGGACATTGAGCCGCACTATTTACCAGGACCACACGGTTGCTGCCTGTTTTCAGTTGAAGGAACCCAGACGTCATCGATCTGTACTCTTGGCGACAGCTCAACCGCGCTAAAAGCTGATCGACTGTTTGCTCCGGTGGTGCAGGGACCTCTCCAAAACGGAGGAGACACTGGCAGTAACGCACTTTCTTCGAAAAGAACAACCTCTAGTGGACCAGATACGAATTCTCCTTTAGCAGGTGGTGCGTCAGCAGGAGAGCCTGCCAGGAATCCGGAGCGATTCTTCTTTCAGTACACGCTTCCAGCTTACTCTGTGAACGAAGTTAGGCAGAGGAATACGCGGACGCGACTGGAAGTGGGTCACGAGGACCTAGCTGAGAGGGCATTACGTCCTTGCATTCCTGCGGAGAGCGATGATTGGCCATACACGATGCGAGTCGAGTCGACGGTCATGGAGAGCTGCGGCGGGAGCAGTATTTCTATTTCTATTTTGTTAATTTCGATGCAACTGTGAAGATATTGTAAAGACAGTTTTCACGAAAAGTTGAGATCTAAACTCTTTCAAGTTTTCGCCAAGCTGTCGAAGTTCGACATTTATGGATATCATAAGCGTTACTACTGAGCAAATATGTGGTAGGACATCCGTGTTGTGGATTAAATTTGAGAGTACTTGACTCAGTCAGCAAGTGCGTGAAAAGGCGCTCCTCAGAAAATGAATTCAATTTAAACAAGATAAAATCAAAATTTATTTGAGAAAAATTAAATCAGTCAGCAAGTGCGTGAAAAGGTGCTCCCCAGGAAGTGAATTTAATTGAAACAAGATAAAATCAAAATTTTGTGGATTTGCAATTGAATTTCTGGAATTCATTTTAAGCAAAATATTATGTAGATTTTCTGCGTAGATTCTCATATCCGAATCTATTTCGACATATACTCTCATTTCGATCTAAAAAAATAGCTTTCATGGAACTTGATGTCTCTCTACTAGAAAAAATGCATCTCAGCATAGTTCTCTGATATGAATTAGGCTGCGTATCAAATAGGGCTTAAAAATTGTAACTACTATCTTCGCCACCAGGTATGTCCAGTGTGTGTGGTGGCTGTCTCGCTTTAGTCGATGCAGGGGTACCGATAACCTCTCCTGTAGCTGGCGTTTCTCTAGGTCTGTTGACTTCAGATATCGACCTGACAGCGGCAGAAACTGCAGAACAAGGGCTTATCTTGACGGATATTACGCAGTTTGAGGATTCTATTGGGCTAATGGACTTCAAGGTAGCTGGAAATCGCAGTGGGATTTCTGCCATGCAGCTAGACGTGAAGAATGAAGGTAGACGGAGTGATTTTCTTTGCACTGATCATAGATACACAATTTTTTTCTTGTTAAGATTATAGTGGTGGGTCAAGAAATCGATTGAAATACAATTCACGCTAGTAGATGTTAGAATAACACGCTTTTTCGATGTTTAGAATGAATAGATTCGCGCTAATTACCTACTTAGACACGTATCTCTTCATTCTTGATCATCAGGTCTCACGCTCCCCGTGTTCGCCGCAGCCTTGAAACAAGCTCAAGTTGCTCGTTCTCGCCTCCTCGATGAGATGGAAGAAACCATCGAGGTTTCGTCGTCTCGCGTTGTTCGGAAACCTCGATTACAGATGCTCCGGTTTGCTATTCCTCCAGAGAGTAAAGGTAGAGTAATCGGACCGGGAGGTAGTTCGATCCGCAAAATGGAAGCGACGTTCGGCATATCGATGCAGGTGAACGAGACTAGTGTGGAATTGATGGGCAAAAACCTCAGCGATCTGCACACAGCGAAAACAACGGTGTTAGAAGCGGTTAATCGAGGGATGGAGTTTTCGGTTGATAAGAATAGTGCTGCTGGTGGTGGGAGTGGTGCTGGTGGAAAAAATAATGGTGGCCAGGCAGACGATGGAGAGCAACAACTTACGGGAGAGGGAGGTGCTCGACGAGGAGACGTCGATGCATCACAACTAGCACCGCATCAAGCTTTTGCCGAGGCATCCACCGGTTCTACCATGCTGCAAGTCTCCGCTCCCGCTCTTGCTAGACCGCAGATCGTCGGTCCCGCTGGCAGTCATCTGCGAGAAATGATCGAGTTTTTTGCGCTCGAGGACATCAAAGCGGACTCTGTGCCCAAAAATGCCGATCGCTACGAGGCCTTCACTGTGACACTTTTAGGCGGTGATCCACAGGCGAGACGAGATTGCAGTGAAAAAATCGAACGGATCATCGAAACTGTAATACTGGAGGAAGAGCGGAGGTTAAAAGTCGTCTGCGAACAGGGTGTAAGTGAACTACCAACAAGAGAAGATGTTGTGCAGCAGCGAAGAGATGTTGATGGTCGCGACGTCGACGGAGCAGGAGATAGAAGTACTACTAGAAGAAGGGCACGAAATGACGCCGATGAAGGTGACGCCGATGAAGGTGATCGCGACAACATTGTCGTCATCACGATCGACCACCGCCGCGACGATCCTAGGGACGAGGACTTGCGACCTCCTCCGACTAAGAAGGCGAAGACATCAGCTTCTATGTTGACATCAACTAAGGCAGCTTCTATGTCGTCCAAACCGACGTCGAAAAGGAGTTCTCGACGTGGTGGCTCCTTTGCTGAGGAACGAAGAGGCGTTCCGAAAGCGGTGACTAGTATGCCTGTGATTGGTCAAAATACTAGAGGTGTAAGTGTTGAGGGTCGGGGTCATCCTGGTGGACGACGAGATCAAGATCAGCAGGAGGCTGAGACCCGTTCCCGAGTACCTCCGCCAAGTGTAGATGCCTCTAGTATTGGTAACGGCGCAGCAGTTGCAGGAACCTCTAGTACTATTGGAGGTGCATCACCATCAACCCTCGTGAATGTGCCGAGGGACAAGCAGGCTTTAGTTTTGGGGAAGAAGGGTAGCACGATCAAGAAATTGCGTGACCGCTTCGCTGTTGAAGATATCAAATGTCGATCTGACCCAAGGTTTCCTGAAAAAGGATACTGCGAGATCATTGGAGGCACGCAGGCGCAAAGAGAGGCTTGTGCCCTAGCGATTCAAGAGCTTCAATTAACCGGAACAACCGCGTGCTTGGAAGAACCAGTAGCGGCGATCACATCAGTGCAAACTGTGGCAGATATCATGTCCGGAGGTGGTAGAAGCAGCGGCAACTATAACAGGGGAACAAGAGCAAGTCGCGGGAGTCATGGGAGAGGTCATGGGACCTCGAGAGGCCCTCCAAGAGGTCGTGTAGTAGAACAAGTAGAGGAACAACAGCTCGCACCAGGTGGAGTCCAAGATTTAGAGTACGACGACATCGATCCAGAGCTGTTGGAGCAAATCCAGGGAAGCAGCAGATTGAACACAACAGCGGTAATTCAGGGTACAACTCCAAGACAGGGTCGAGGACAAGGATTCCAAAGCGACAATCATGATGCAGGTGCTTCCTCTGATGCAGCAATGAATGGTGCTACTGGAGGTAAACCTCCAGGAGCGAGTAAGAGAGACATGGAAGACGACGACCCTGGCTGGCGAAGGGAGATGGAGACCGTGGCGTCAGCGTTGCAGGAAGGAGACGACTTCTTCATCCTCAACACCGATGTGGAGGCAACATGGAGGCGACAGTTTCTACAACAACTGAGCAAGAAGTACGACCTAAACCTCGACGAAGACGACGAGGGGAATATGACTTTGGTCAAAGACGCGGAAGACGAAGAGTGAGCAGTTCTTGGCAGACGACAACGTGAACCTCTAGACCTTTTCAACTTTCTACTTCTGCAATGAATACTAGTTTCTGTTGTACTAGATCTTCACACGAGACGAGAGCTTCCTTCTTGTTGTTGAGTGCCTTGTAGATACCGTCTCCTCCTTCCTTCTTGTTGACCATTCCGTTCCTAGGAGAAGACACATGGAAGAAGTGCTCAGCAGTAAATGAGTCGTGGACTCCTAACGACTTGTAATGCATAAGTATGTGTTCGAGCATAATTGACGGAGGTACTGTCAGATTGGGTGGCCTCACAAGTAGACGCTAATAGCTACACAAGAGGCGCGATGACATGGCATAATTGATGTGGGTCAGGCAATGTGCATGTTGCTGAGATCGATGCGAGTCACATTGAAGTTAAGTTTCTGATCTTCAGTAAGGTGATCGAAAAAATGCAACGAGGACAAGAAGAGATCATGATATTATCAGAAAAGATCAAAATCCATGATGAGTTCTGCATCTGTTCGTTAAAAGTAGATCAAAGTTCCTATACCACGACAAATATTTTCATGTTCTTGACAGCGCTGGGTGATGCGCTTGGTCCCCCACCCCATCTCCCATAAGTGTGACTTTTTGCCCCACAAAAGCATGACCTTTTGTTCCCTTCATATCAAAAATGTAAGATCTACTTTCCCTGACTACAAATGGAAGATAAAGAATGAATGAATCCACCTCATCTACTTTCGTTTGTTCAATTATTTACCTGTAGGAATCACCGCTTTATTCTTTCGCATTGTGCAGGATATGTTGTAGGCTAGTACATGAAGCAAACTGAAGGCAGTCAGATAGCATTAGATTGATTTGTACAATGTAGGTCTATGATTAGATCTTGAGTTAATCCTGTAGTTAATAATGAGTTGACTTGAGCTCGCATGATTGAATTGTATTTGACGTCGTCGAAAAAGATAGGAAGGAAGTTTAACCTGATGTTTGGAGTTGGTTCTTGTTAAAGTAGAAACTAGAAAAAGTTAAGATGGTTGACGAGAAGTACACCGGGCGGTTGCCTTCTTCTCCAGAGCAAAGGCACGAAAATGGTGTCTATAGTGAGAATGGCAAGGACACCAGTGATCTGGCGCCCTTGGCAGTCCGCATACCACCACCTGAGGTGATGTCTTTCGGTGGCAGTCTGAAGCGGATGCTGGACCTAGAAGGCACTACTGGAGCTCATGCTCTGCGAGGGTTGCTAGAAAGAGAAGGAGAAAGCAACCTGTGTTTTATCGACTTAGAGCAGTCATGCAGGGACCACGACGACGACTGCGGTGCGACGATGGTGGAGCATCTTGCGCACCTAGACGACGAGCAGGATATTGGCCTACTTTGCGGCAGCAAGATACAACAAGGCGACGATCTAAGTCCTTCAGCCCGTTCTACAACGCAACCTTTTCGTGTTTTCGAAGAGGGTAAGGGTGCTTATAGTACCAGCCCAATGATGACTATGACTGGTCCAGCTGCGGGTCCGTTAGGTGTGATTCCAAGTAGCAGTTTGGAGTTGGGAGATTTGACCTCAGCATCCTCAGAGAGGAAAGGATTAGAATTAACTTCTGGATCGGTGAGCAAGACAAGTGAGGGTCCTGGACCTGGACCTGGAGAAGAGCAAGTACAAGGCCAGCAGCACCAAGGAGGCGATACCATGAGATTAGCTTTTCCAGAAGTACAAGTGCCAAGGCGACTTCCATCTCCCTCCTCAGCTTTTCCAGAAGTACAAGTGCCCAGGCGACTTTCATCTCCCTCCTCATCACCTGAGGACGCAGATCGAAGATTAGCGGAACATCTAGCGGACGAGCTACTTATCCGGAATAGAAGTACAGGTAGCTCTGCGGCGGACATAGGGACCCACGGAAGATGCTTCACATTCGGAAAAGAGGATGTTGATTACAGCGTTGTAGAGCAAGGAGTAGTTGAAGGCCAAGCTCATCAAAGCGGCGTTGCTGAAGAAGAGAATGTACTAAATATTCGTGCCACGACCGCTCCGTGTTTGCAAGATGAGTCTTGTTTTGTAGTTCCTTCTGTTGAGCTTGCCAAGGAGAACCATGTTGAAGTTCTAACTGGTAGAGAGCCTGGCTTCGCGCTGAATCGTGACGACTACGATGAATTTGCCTGTGCTGACCACGATGGCGGTAATCCTGATCCTTCCACTGACAGGCGGAATCTCGATGATTATAGGTTAATATCGGATGATAGCGGAGAGCGCACTCCGGCTTTTGGCGCGAATGGGCCACGCATTCCAGATATCGCTACACGAAGCGACATAGAAGGTCCCAATATCCCGAGTTTGCGTACCAGTTGTTTTAGTACTCAATACAACAGACCTTCGAGTCAGTACAATGGGGGACCTGCTTCGACGAGAGGAGGACAGGAGATTGGGCTTGGCTTTGGGGGTAGTCAGCGGACGACTGAAGTTTCTATTTCCCCACACCATGACAACTTACGCGACAGTACTTCTACTAGGGAATATGGTACACTTTCTCCTGCGGATCACGTAATGCTAGGAGATCCGACATCCTACCCTACTCACGTTTACTCCCATGGAAGTGACGACTATCGGCAGCAACGAGCGCAGTTGCCAAAAACAGTAAAAAGAATGATGGATCTATTCAACAACGAGTGCGGATCTTTGTTCTCGCGACAGCTCCAACAGGAATACGAAGATGTTCTTGATGGAGCGGCAAGAACAGGATGTGACTCATCAAGTAGTGCATCAAAAAACCTGAAAAATTTGAATAGTCCCAGTGGAGAGCATTGCTCTACCCCTTCTACTACGCCTGGGAGTAGCACGCCTCCACTGGAGGGCTCATCTCCAAGACATGGCACTTCTATTGCCCAAGGATTTCAGCCTGCACCCAGAATTATATCACTAAAACAAGAGGACGAGGAGTACGAAGCACATCTTCAAGTTCAAAGTATATTAAATGAAAATGGACATGATCCAATACAAAGTGGTCATCCGGGATCTGCCACACCTTCAGGATCACAAGAGCCACAGAAGCAAGCTACACCATCACAACAAGAGGGAGCTATCCGTGTTAAGCACAAACGGAATCGGCCCACTCAGGCAGGCGACAGCTTTCCTCGTTCAAGCGTTTTTGATTGTAGGAAGCTGCACGAAAAGCTGAGCGACAAGGAGTGGGCGGCTGCCAAACAGGACATGGCAGAGCAACTGCAACATGCGCTCACAAGAGCACCAGAATGGCCTTTAGATAAGACGAACAAGGAGAAGAGTGTCAATGCATCGAGTTCTGAAGATGGTGAAGTTGGGACAACAACGGGGGAAACTGCCTCTTCCGACGTAGAACATCCAGAGGAGCCAAGCATCCCCTTCCCATTAGCTATGGAATTAGCCGAAGGCCTCTGCGATTTGGCAAAGTTTATTGCAGAAACCTGGCTATTTACGAAGGGCAAAGTCGCGGAAAAAATGCTGCATCCTGAGAGTCGAGATCGACAGAAACTAGTTTGGATGTCCCAGTGTATTGTGCGGTCACCCGATGACGAATTCTGTTCCGACGGACCTTGTTGGCACATTGACGAGCACTTTTATTATTTGCATGGAGTGGTCACGTTTTTGTCAGTGACGACCCAATTGGTGGACATTCGGGATGAAGTCGGAGGTTGCGGCAGAGTAGTACCGAAGGAGAAGTATTGGGACGAAGCCAGATGGAGAAGGCGAAAAGCAGAATTAGAAAAAGAAGAACGGGAGAAAGAGGAGGAAGAACGAAGAGAGCAGGAGGAAGAAGAAGCGAGGGAGAGGGGAGAGACGAGTCCAAAAGAAGCGAACGAAAAAACCTCAACTGGTAGTTCGAACCAGCCTGAGGCTGAGGTCAAAAAAGAAGCTCTTGATCTTGATCTTGACAAACAGGAACTCCTCCAAAATGACCCCGTTGAAGAAGCTGCAGACAAGGACCCCATCGAGCCCGCTTTCAGTGATCCCGACTACTATGAGCGATTCTCCCCTATTCGCCAGTTTGCTATCAAAGAACACACCATCGGAAAGCCTCGGGAGATGACGGAACAAAGATTCGAGAAGTATCCTGATTTGCACAGTTCCGAAGTAAAGCGGGTGTTGGAGCCACGAACTGGGCGGGACTTTGTTATGTACTTCGGCGGTGAAGCGGAGCGGCCACAGAGTCTGCGGAGAGCAGCCATTCATCAGGGACCGCATAAAAACGATGTCTTTCGGCGAAAAGGAAGAGTCTCGTTCTTCTTCGCGATTTTCGATTGGGCATGATGATCATTTTGAATGTAGTAGCACTCTAGAAGAAGAAAAGTCGTCTTAGACTCTGACTATCATGTCTTCGTAAAGTTGTTTGCTTAAAAATGTCCATTTCCCCTTGTATGATTTCAATTAATTCCCCTCTTTTCCCACATCATCCCAGTTCAAAATCAAATGCCAAATGCATCCTTGAGCTTAATATTGAGTGGTATCTTTCTGGTTCCTGCAGACGCGTTGTGCCTTTGAAGTTGATGTAAGAATGAACTTGTTCTTAGTGAACATGCACTCTCTAACTATGAATGTGACGGCCAAGAAGTAGTCGTTGTATCGATTGATTCCCGCACGAGCAGGTGTAGTTCTTCAGCGTCCTCTGAGGGCGAAGGCGATAGCCCTGAATGTGCTGGCGGCACGAACACCCCTCACACACGTCTTGGCTTATCCATTGGAAAATAGAACAAAGCAAAGGATCTGTCTCTACTTTCAAATGATTGATAGGCAGAGCGACAAATAGAAATGCTGCGACACGAAGATGAAATCCAAAAATTGTTGGCTTGAATGTAAATGTTTCAGAGAGATGAGAATTGGATTCCATACGCTCAGAATGAGAAATGAGTAAAATGCAAGTAGACTAATAGATATGATAACCCAGTATTGAATAACAAGCGAGGCGGTCAACTTATAGGACTTTTTCGCTTTCACAGAGTTCAACCAGAATCAGGTTACGCGTTACCTTATATTTTTGAATTTTTCATCACCACTCGTAAGTTGTCTTTGTTATTCATCATCCAGTAGATAACACTTTATCAACTTTCGCCCGGCCTCTCCCTAACTGTCTTTTCCTAACTGTCTGGCAATACTAGGACAGGAGTATCAAAAAAAAATGGCCGACCTTGTTGCGAAAGCGGATAAGAAATTGAGGGGTGGTGGCCTCATGAGCTTCTTTAGCGGACCACCATACGACGAATGCCAAGAACTGTACGAGCAAGCGTGTAACCAGCTGAAACTCGAGAAGAATTTCCAGTTAGCAGCAGAAGTCTATTTGACTTATGGTGGGATGGAGATGGAAATTGAATTTGTATTGGTGTAGTAACCAGTACTTCTCAAAAACAAAATGATTGAAGCAAAGCAAGAAATAATTAAGAAGTAGACAACTTACTTGTAAACTGTACGGAAGGCCGCGGACAAGTGTGGTAGATAGGAGGCCAATCTTCAGATAAACACTTGATTCATTGTTAGGCTTTCCATTAGCCATGTCCAGAAGAAACCCCGACCCCTAGGGGCAGAGGAGCTTCCTCTAATCCCCCAAGTTAACACACGTCGCAGAACAAGGTGGAGCGCCAAGATTCCAAAGGGCAAATTACTTCGTAGAGGGTGGTAAATGCTTGCAGAAGGCCAGTTTGAACATAAAACCCGCCTTACAAGCTTTCAATACCGCAATAACGCTCTGGGGCCAAGACGGAAAATACATTTATGGTTCGGTGGTCGATGAAACTTAGACTTGCTAGATTTAGCATGAAGTACACACAGCGATGTTTGGCTCTTTGTTGATGCGCCCAGTAGAATCAAGATTTTCACTCTTTTGCTAGTGATGACTACATTCCTTTGTTCATTCCTCGCAGAGCGGCAAACAGTTGAAGACCATAGCTGAGACGCTAGAGGAGGAGCAAATGGGCACCGACGATGAGAACATGATCAAGGAGTATTATCAACGGGCTTGCGATATGTTTGAGATGGACGATTACGGCAAGTCCCTCTTGTCACAATGCAAGTTGAAATTGGCGGACTTTTCCTCACGATCCGGAGACTATAAAGCAGCCATCATGGTGTATGAAAGCGAAGCAAGAGCGTGCCTGAGCAACAACTTGCGACAATATGGAGCAAAGGATCTCTTTTGGCAGGTACTTTTAAAAGAGCTAGATTTTTTCATCTATTTTGAAGAAGGTCTGAGTATTGTAATAGGGGAACCCTCGTACTTTACTCGGAATGAAGAAAAAGAAATATGTTCCCCTGAAGTTGTTTAGCAATCATTGCAGGAAGTATAAAGAAGTAAGTAGTTTTTTAGTCATGGTTTCTCTTACACTTGTCTTCACTCTTCAGGCTGGCGTACTCCATATGGTGATGGGAGATTTGATTACGTGCAAGATTCAGCGAGACAGATACGCTAGTGAGGATCCGCGCTTTGCCTCTAGTATGGAAGGTGCTTTGTTTTCGAAGCTATTAGCTGCTATCGAGGGGAATGATGAGAAAGCTTTCACAGAAGCACTAGGCGATTATGATGATACCAAACCACTGGAGCCGTGGTTTGTCACGCATCTGCAGACTGTGAAGGCAAATTTCTTTGGCATAGGAGCAAAAGTAGGAGGAGGAGCTATGAATGATTTCGTGGACGACGGGCCAGATGATGATGGACTGGACTTGAGCTGAATTGTTCAGAACTAACAAGACAACATTCGAGACGCGTGCCTCTGCGAGTCGCGCGTCTCTCATCCCTCAATAAGTATCATGATCTTCCCTCTTCCTCGACAACACACCCTCAAAGATTGAAGAACCCACGCGCCTCCAACAATTCGACACCTTTTTTAGGATTTTTCTCAGTGTAGATATTCGGATTCCCATCCGGTTTCCCATGTACTAAGGTCTTGAAGGCCTCCTTCCGCAGCATCTTCTCTTGACTACAAGAGGATAGTCCTAACCCTAGTCAAAGACTCTACCTGAGGCACACGCAGATATTGGTTTGAAATCGAGCAATCGGTACAAGAATTTGGCACAAGGAGCTAAGAGAAAAATGAGCGATAAAGAAAACGAGCGGTCGAGTGACTGGCGAGACTATCATTTGCGGTTATAAAAGACATATATGATCCAGGGCACGGGGCGACGGTGCCCCCCCCTACCGCGGCGCCCTCCTTTTCGTGGGGGGGGGGTACCGTCCAGCCCTAAAACATATATAGACACATCGTCTGCGGTGAAGAGCTTCGGTCAGAAGCAGTTGTTAGATATGACTTGATGCCATGGTGATGGAAACTTCCTTGATCACATAATGTTGTAATTTCCTATAGGATCATCTAGATTATGTTGTAACCTCCTGTACCTAGATTAGATTCAAGGCTCGAAAATGAGGTCGTTTTACTGCGTCCTCAGAGTCGGGATCGGCGTACTGGCGCTTCTATGCCAGACAGGACTAGGCAACGCGAATGCACTCACGTCGCAGCAGCGTCAAGAAGTAGAGCATCTCCGCTTGCGTCACGGCAACAAACAACATCATCACGGCCGCCATCAGCATCACCATCGCCACCACCATCATAGAGGCGCTCGCTTGGCGGAGAGGTTCGAAGATGAGCGTGGTGATGCACGTCGCGATATCGACAGTTCAACAAGTGGCCTCGACGTAGGAACCAAAGGAACAGCTACGAATCGCAAGGTTAAAAATAGTGCAAGCAAAGCAAGACTTGCAGCTCGTTTTTTCGGCGGCGCCATTGGGATGTCTAGTACCAGGACAATGTCAACTGGGCGAGGTGGTTCTTCCAGACGAATTGAAGAAGCTTCTGATACTAGTACTAATATGGGAAACTTTATTGTATCAACTTCAGCATCTTCTACTAGTACATCAACTTCTCGTCTTGGGACTAGTACTACATCTTCAACATCTTCCAACTCCGAAGAATCCTTGGATTTGTCTCCGCTTCATTCCCTAAACTCCTTGCTTTCGACTACATCCGACGAATTCGCCGCCAAAAAGGCTGAGTGCGCGGCTCTCCAGTCGCGTACCAAAGGACAGTTGCGGAGTGCAGATTTGAACCTGCAAGAAACCCAGTCGAATATCGCACGTGCCACTGCTGCGTTGCTGGAGGCGCAGACGGAGAAAGCGCAAAAGGAACGCAGACTGCGACAACTGGAAGAAGCGGCGACGGACGGCAGACGAGACTGCGCACGACAGCAAAAGTCGTTGGAATTATGGGCGAGTGGATCACTCAGCAAATAGGAAAAAATCAATCTGACTAGCAGAGGTCATCTCTAATTCCTGAGGAATTACGCGCGGCTCAGTCTGAAGCGCAGACGACGACTGAAGTACTGAAGGCTTCGTGTCCGGAGAGGGTCAAGGAATTGGTTGTCGATGGCCCCTCCGATACAACTGGTGGCGCAACAGCGTTTTTAGAAGTATCGCGACGACAACAACGTCGAACAGCCAGCCTAGGAAGAACAAAACAAGGGGTACGACAACGTCGAACAGCCAGCCTAGGAAGAACAAAACAAGGGGAAAGAAGATCAGGATCCTCTTCACGATTCAAGATGCGAAAGTGCCACGTGAAGAAGGGTTTGGACACGAAGATGGCTACTGACGGGAAAAGAGAGGATGCTGAGGAGAATTATGGCTTCTTGCGAGGACACTATCTATCGATTCCGTGATGTTCGTTGTAAAATATTACAGTAGAGATGATGAGTAGAGAGTGCATTCTAACTCCTTCGAAATACTGATCTTCGAAATCCTAGGTTCATCTTAATATTACAGTAGAGATGACGATCTGATGAATTATTACATGGGGACCAGAGTGATGAATGTGAAGATGATTCTCTTTGGATTCGGATTTTTGCTCAAAATGATGAACTCATCATTGTCATCAAGACCTCTTCTAAGAGGCCTCATCCAAAAGTGTTAGTTTTCCACATAGGAAAGAGGCCAAAAGGCGCAGCAGTGAGATTCGCGCAAAGGGCAAGGCGTCTTCTGTCGATGACATGCATAGCACAGGGGAGCAAGAAGGCCGTTTTCACCGTGCTCTATCCGCGAACAAGCGTCGCAGCAAGCATCGTTTTCTTGACGTCGGTGCGGAAGATGAGCACCATGGCCATCGTCATTTGGAGAAGCATCATCACTTTCACCAAAGTCATCACTTACACGGTCATCACTTACACGGACATTTTTCGCGTCATCAGACTCACGACGAAGCTCAATATCACACCTCGCATCGCCACCGCCATCGCCGTAACTATCATCACCGATTCCCGCACCGATTTGGTCACTTTGCGCGGCGTCACTACGATGATGAATTCGTTCCTCGACGTGGTCACTTTGCGCGGCGTCACTACGATGATGAATTCGTTCCTCGACGTGGTCGACATCAGCATTACGACTATGTGGAGGGGGAACATTCTGATCTTCACAGGTTGGATGAAGATGCTGAGAATGACGATCCACATCATTCGTCATCTTCTACTACCGTTTTCCTGGAAGCACAAGATGAGGGCAACGACAGCGCCAGCACGTCGCATTACCCAGACGAAGATCTACTTCAAGAGGAGCACACAACTGAGAAAAAGAAACCTCTCTCCGTTTCCTTGCTGCAAACCTCTCTCCGTTTGCTGCTGAAAGACGTTCCGGAACCGTTGCCGGATACTTGCACGCCCTCAGTGGCGCCATCCTGTGCGCATTTTGAAGCGGCGATGACCGCTCTGCTGCAATCCTCAGCAGCGGAGACGGAGGGCCGCAAGAGCAATCTAGCGAAGCAGGCGGAAATTATGTTGGAAGTAACATCTTGTTGAGTGTGAGTTAGTAGTAGACTGAGAGAGTGGCAGTTTCTAGACTAAGAGAGTGCTTATCTACATGAGACTGACATTGTCATAACACGTCAGACGAGTAAAATCAACTGCAGCTGCGCTTTTTACACCTTAGACTAAGAGCATTCATCATGGTTTCATGTTTCTGTTCCAACCTAGGGGACATCGAGAACGGTGTTTGTCTCTTCTTCTAAGTGTCATTGTCGAGGACAAGCGGAGATCTCTTCGCAAATGATGCAGCAGGCGCGTGACGAGTTAAACGTTCTGAACGGCCGCATTGCACGACTCACAGCCCAGCAAGGGCAGTCGCGTGCAGACTTAGAGCTACTATCTCGCAAAAAAACTGCTGTTGATACTGACCGATCAAGGGGTTTGCATTATGACATTGTGTAAAGTTGGTTGTAGCGGATGATTCAAATCAAAATTGATCTTGGCTTGGTGGATGTCAAAGTCAAAACTGATCGGTGATTGTATCTTGGTTGGATGATGAAGATGAAAAAGGTGGTGGCGATAAGGCGAGGATAGAGCACGATGATAGGAGAAGAAAGGAGAAGAAGAACGTAGCACAAGTCTCGAAAAAATATGATAGAAGATATTAGACACTGTAAATCATCTTGTATGTTGCTCTATCGTGAACAACCTCTACGCCATTGTTATCCAAAATTCCCCTTCATTCCTCGCAATGCGAAGAGGAGCTTGCAGAGTCTGATGATGCTATTTGCAAGTTGCGAAAAGCCCGTGGCGAGATGATGACAATGCGGGGTATCAAAGGCCTACCTCAAGACTGTGAAGTCTCAGAATGGGAAGGAAACCAAGCCGATTGTACTGCGCATTGTGCTGTGGGAAGCTGTATGGACGAAGGAATTTATTTTGTGTAGATTCTGATCGTATAATAGGTCTCTTATAATCGTATAAATATCTTTAATTGAAGAGCCGCGGACCTTCAACCTTGAACCTTGAATCTAGATGTACGTCGTAGTGATTAGAATTAGTTCTAGAACAACAAGATCCTCTACCACTGTTCAAGACTTAGTACATTAAGTTTGGAAGATCTGAAATGCATGCTGACCGTCATCATTTGAGCTGCGAAACGGATGGCCTTCTTTTACGCTACTCGAGAGGTGGTCGCCTCAAATAACGAGCTTGGAATGCAGTGCCCCAACGAGATGAAACGGAAAATGGTACATGAACCTTCAACCTAGCGGTTGTACAACATAGGTGAGTTCTTGTACATATTTGAAATGTTCTTGCTTTACCGAGACGCAGAAAATCTTCCGCTCCTTCATCCGAGACGTATAAAATTCACAACCTACTACCACCAGGCCTGTCCCTCATCTGCTTGTGCTGTGGACTGCGAAGTCAGTGACTGGTCTGAATGGAGCGAGTGTTCGGCCCATTGTGGGCCTGGCGTGCGCCATAGGATTCGCCATGTACTCCGCGAGGCCGCGGCCGGTGGAAAGCAGTGTCCCTCCACGTCCGACATGGAAAACTGCGTAGCACGCAGCTGCAATCAGGATTGTTATGATGCATTTATCCATTTTGTTGATTCATGAGAATGAGTGAATCATGTGGTTTGTCGACTACGCCCGGCAATGGGGAGACGAAGTGAGTGGCACTAATAACTAATAGCAGACTGCTGGTAGTTGACTCGTGAATACGTGTAACTCCGTTGTTGATCGCGGAAGGATGGGAACCCTTGGTTTACTAATTATACGTGGGATGATATTGTGATTTCCTCTAACTCAGTCTCAGCGTCCTCTCCAATTGGACTAGTTTACAGCTCCCTCAAACTGGTCTCTAATTAGGCGTCCTTTCCGACTGGACCTCCTGGGATCAGTGTTCGCAGACGTGTGGCACTGGGCTTCAATTGCGTCGACGTGATGTGGTCGCGGTACCTGAGGGAGCAGGTACTTGCGCAGCGCCGAGTTCACCGCTCAGACGCGAGTTTCGACCTTGTGGTGTAGAAGATGCTGGATCTAAGAATATGAATACTACTAGTACTCCTGTGGGTACTACATCATCGAGTTCGTCTTTGGCTAGCAGTAGTATCAGCACCTCCACAGAACAACATAGTGCCACCTGCCAAGGCCGCACCTGTCAAGGACACACTGATTTGGTCGTTCTGCTCGATGTTTCCTCTGGCGCAGATGTCGCGAACAACGTCAAAGCAGTGTCCAAGATGTTGGAGAGCATGAAATTGGAGAAGAAAACGAATGTCCAAGTAAGCGTAGTCGCAGTGAGGGGGCCTAGCTTCTTGGAGATTCTTGGTGCCTCGTCTCCTGCAACTTACGCTAGTCAGAAACGGGCAGCACTTATGGTTAGCTTTTGTCCTTCTGTCTCAGCATCTCGGTGCCTTTTTTCCATGAAAGAAGAAGAAAAGGGAGATGAGGGTATAATAAGAGGGTATAGTTGAGATGAGGCTCGCGAGATGGAAAAAGCCTTACACACTCCAAAGCGGAAATGGCAAGAGAGCCAACAGAAGATCAAACTGCTAGCGAAGACGAGGGATCAAAATCTTCAGCGAAAGCGACTGCGGAAACACTGGTACAATGGAGTTATGAATGATGTTCTCCTATCCCATACGAAACACTAGTACAATGGAGTTCCATCCTTACGACCATCCTGGCACTGATTTCAAGGGGGGAAAGTGCCAGGATGATCTGGCTAGATGGAAAAAACAACATTCATAGGAGTGCAGACTTGACAGGAGAAATTGTGCCTGCACTGCAAAAGGCACTAGCGAGTGGGGCAAGTGGAACTGGAACGACGACTGGAGCGAACGGACCGACCAACGGCCCATTCGACATTTGGCGGGGTCTTTATGTGCTTCTTACCAGACATCTGAAATTATTCGATCATTTCCTTTTTTGATTACACTGAGTTTCTTGATATATATGAATGTCATTTCTATTTTTTTCTCCTTCGCTTTCATCCTCCCGCTCTCGCTCGTGCACTGTTTTCAGCGCCAGGTGCGAGACAGGACGCACAACAGAAAGTGCTAGTTTTCAGTTCTAGCAACTTCCTGCCGAATTTTGCAGCACTGTCAATGCTTCAGGAACAGCGCTTCCGCGCTCATCTCGTTGCCGTAAAAATTGGTGGGATGAGCAGTTATGTGAAAGAGGTTTTTTTGTTCACTTGTTATGTGAACAAGGAGTTTATAAACTTTTTTTTACTTGTGTTGTAGTTCTTGTAAAAATTACAGTAGAGAGTTTCATTTCAAGGTCAACGGGGGCGGAACAATTTGCAAATGCTCTTCTAAACTATTCTGTCGCAGTCAGCATGGGTTGAGGTTTCCAAGGAGTTGAATCAGAATTATCCGAAAGCTACGATCAATCGCAGCGTCTTCCAGTTTGCGAGCGTGGATTCCTTTCTGACACATTATGTCGAAAAGGTGCTCCCGAGCTTATGCGGCGTCGATTTGAGGGTCTAGAAGTGGTTGGTGTGGTTGGTGTGAGAGTGAGGACTAAGGATACCTACGCCTAAAAAAAAGAAAAAGTAATAAGTAGGAGGTCGTGTTGGCCACAGGAGTCCGGATGTAACTTGACAAATATCAACTCAATTTTTTTCCATTTTTTTCCAATCTCAGACTCACTTCGAAGGAAGATCTTCTCCAAGTACAACGTACAACTAGACAGATGATAAATTCCTGTAGTCTGTCCTCCAGTGAAGATGGGAGGTGATCAGCAAAGCCGCTTCTTGAACAGGAAGGAAGCACGATAATGTGGGGTTGTGGAATCTTTGCACATCAGATTTGATGTTCGGTGGTCTTTACTGGGTGTTCCGTGAAAAGACACAATAAAAGTAGTTTGACGGCGGGCCATGCTTCAATTTAAGATCTCCTGCAATTTCAATGTATTCGAGGCTTCCTGTAGCAATGCCACGTGTGCTGGTGCTCTTCTCCGTGCTTCGCACTACTGCGCACATCCTCGTCATCGTCACCATTGAGTTTTCGCACGCTTTGCGTCTTTGAACATGAAATCGAATAACTAGTAGGACATCATTCTACGAATTACATCTCTCAACCACAGAGACAAATGTTAATATTCCCCTTCCTTGGACTGCGGAGATATTTCTTTTTTCTCAAGTAACAAGATCATTCAAATAGAAATACGAGAGTCAAAGTGTTAGAACGCGTAAAAATCTTGCACATACTTGCAAAAAAGTCACACGAAATAAAGTCAACGCATTTATTAAGGACTGTCTAGCTAAGAATAAGCTCATACCTAGTGCTATTGAAGGTAAGTTGGGCCATCATGACGACGACATCAAGAATGTTTCATCTTATCATCTTTTCTTCCCTCGTCTGCTTTTTCGTTGCTGCCGCTGCGACACCGCGACGGGGGTTTCTTAGCAGAAGTGCTGGCAGTGCAGCAGCTGGCACTGAATGGTCTCATGCAGCAGGTGGCACTGAATGTTGTAATGATGCGACGGGAAGAAGTTTCGCTCTCCCATCGACTGATACTGGAGCAGTGGCGAAGAGTGGAGGCAGTATCCACGATGCCTGCAGCAACGTGTGCGATACACCTAAGGGCCTCTTTAGCTCAGCAGCAGCAGCAGCAGCAGCAGCTGGCAGTGATGACAAGACTCGCATCAGAAAGTCCGCTCTTTCCACGACTGATACTGTAGGCCTGTCAGAATTTGTGAACGTTTTTTCCGAAGTTCGAAGTCCGTTTTTTCGGTTCGAAGATGAGTCCTCCGAAGATGTTGAGGACGCATCTTTTTCTTGGGATGACCACGATCACAAGGATAAAACCCACGCGGCCGATTTATTTTTCTATGAAGAGAAATTCGCTAATCTTCCTTTATTTCGGAGCATCACGCGCGCGGCACAGGAGCCAGAGGAAGGCTTCTGTTTAAAAGGAAACGAGGCTCCTGCTGCACAGGTCGTGGATAATAAAGCAGTTTTTTTAAAAAATGAAGAAGCTGAGCAGGATTTCGATTTCTGGGAAGACGAAGAAGAAGAAGATTTTTCATACGAAGAAGAAGAAGAGAATTTCTTGGAAGAGTATGAGTTTTGGAGCGGATCGCTCGCAGAGCTGAATGGAATAGCGTCACCAGCTCGACAAGTAGAGTGGGCGTTCACTTTTGTCTGTCTGTACCAACGCATAGCCGATTTGCTATTTTTTGTCGGCAACAAAGGGGATCTTCATGATGAAGATAATCATGTTTCCTTAGGAACAAGAGGAGAGATGAGACGAGGCGGTGGCCTAGAAGAAGTTCCTTATTCTTTCGAAGACGCGCTGGAAGTGTTTCGGGAGAAAATGGTAATTCCTGACAGAAGCGGAAGCAGCAGCATTGCCTGGGAAAGCCGGTATGATATGTCGTTCTCCTCCGACGGGGCCCGCCCAACAGCTCCAGAAGATCATCATGGTACCCGCACAACAGGAACAGAAGATGATAATAATAGTTCTGGGGTCGTTGTGAAGCCCTTCCCACTTGGCTTCGAACAGCTGTGGTGGACGAGTCTGGGAGGTTACTTAAGGAGTCACGTGTCCGCGAGCGTGCGAGGTAATTTTTTTCCTGACGACGTGAAGGTGTCGTTGATCGCAGGGTTCGATGATTGTAGCTCTTGCGTGAAACAGGTTGCCGATCAGGTGTATGAGTATCTGGATTTTAAGATAGATTTCTTCGAAGCCGACAGGAGGATCATTCCTGTAGCAGAACGACAGCGAGAGCCTTCGCCAGCAGCAACCGCATTCGGAGCAAGTCGACGAGCTCCATCAGCAGGAGCTTCATCATTTGGAGAAGAACGGCGTCGACCAGAGTCTACAACCACCTCTTCCACCTTTAGTAAACGACGAAACTACTCCTGGTGTACGACTCTTACTAGTATTGCAGAGCCGCGTGAGCACGCGAGGCGTCCGTTGCTGTCAGTGACGGCAAGGTTCGAGGCGGACAGGGACAACAGGTATCCGAACGGGCAGTTACGGCAGAGTACATTCAGGAAACTGAGAATATCTAACCACGGAGGAGAGGACGGAATCGGAAATAGAGATGGAAGAGATGGACTACCGGAGCAAGACGATGGACGGTTTTCCTTCGAGTTCCTTGTCGACAGACTGAACTACGAACTACTTAAGGGTTTCCGAATTACATCCCTCACTACCATCCTTGGCTCCTTTTCAAGGGGAAAATAGGCCAAGGATGTTCTAAAGGGGACGCAACTCCGCAACCTCTAAACTACATTTCGCCTACAAGGGATTACCAAGGTGTTCGTCGGGACCCTGCTCTTCCGCCGTGCCCTTACCAATGTTTTTGTAGAATCGCGAAGTCCAGACTAAATGTTTGAGTCTACATTGAATTTCAAGGAGTAAATTTTATTTTGGGGAAAAGATCACCTTCATTGGGGGAAAAGATCACCTTCATCGGGATAAGAAACACTACGACGCCCTTATGGCAGTCTGCGCTGTATTGTGTGCGAGATTGATGGTATCGTATTGCCTTTGCCTTAATTTCTCTGCGGTAAGTCTCCCATTGTACTAGTGTTCGATACAAGCTATCGAACACTAATATCTTGTGCCTTTGATTATGACAAAAATGGGCAGTAGCAGCGGCGTCTGCGGCAATTGCTTCAAGAATATGATAATGTAGGCTACGAACGCGAACTTTGAATGTAGATTTTTCAGATTGTTCACCTATAGTTTATGGGGCACTAACTACTACTAATTTTTCAACACTAAAATGATTGAAACTGGTTCTTTTCTTTCGTATTTAGCTATGTTGACATCCGATTGGGATTCATTCCACATAGTAAAATGGATCCACATAATTAACGTGACAAGTATCAAGAACTAGAAGAGGTGTAAAGATAATCCTGAACAATGGGGAACCTTCATTAGATAAAAATAGAAGGTCATCTCCTCTGGGATATATATCCACCGACATGAAATGACTTGAACTTGAATTAGAACAAGAAGAGTAAGATAATCTTGACAGCCAGATGGTAGCAAAATGATGGTGCCGCGATATGCTTGTGAAACGTACTGCGCCCCATGTGATAGAGGGGCTAATATGATGGAGTAGGTTTGATAGAGGGGGTAGTATGCTCCGCCTGCTGCCGGTTTGCGAACTGGATAAAGGTCACTGGATTCTTTCAATCTCTCCGGCATTACAAAAAAAAAGAAACTTTCTCTGAAGCCTCCAAATCTAAATCAACTTCCTTGTGTCCTCCACGTCAACGGTTAACCTCCAGCGTGCTTGTTTGATGAAGGACATCTGAAGAAACGACACGGATAAAACAACGTGGCAGAAGTATTCTTTTCAGAGGAAGAGGCATGTTTCAATTTTCATTCCTGCTAAGAGAGACTTGGCCAGGGAGTGATAGACGTGAAACACTTGACCATTGACAGAAGATGTGCAACAACTACTACTGTCTAAGAAAAAGCATTCATGATCACTACTAATTTACTATAAAGATTTTCAAAAGTCGGACGCAGAGGTGCGGCAGTAGCAGCTGCAGGGAGGTCGCTGCCCTGTGGAGGCGATCTGATTGATTGACTGACTGAGTATAGATTTAGATAAAAAGTGACGTAGCTAGGGCAGCTTTCTTTTTCAAGGAGGATGTTTCGTTTTTTCATCTTTTCTTTTTTCCTTCCCTCTGTTGCCGCTGCAGGGGTCGAGGGGTCGGCCTTTCCTCAAGTGAATGCACTTCAGCAGAGCTCTGGGTTTCTTGGTCCTCCGGAATACGACCTCTCTCGGGGTCCGACGAGCAGGCCTACTGTTGCGACTCTAGAAGGGGATTCCGCTCTTCTACTGTCAAGAGGTGGCGAAGGTACGACTCTAGAAGAGGATTCCGCTCTTCCAGAAGTGTCAAGAGGAAGCAGCAACAATGTAGAAGTAGGTCTGAAAGATTTTTTCGACGCTTTCTACTCGACGACGAATAGAAGGCTCGACAACCAAGACGTTGGTGTTGGATATCATGATAGAGGTCGTCTTCGTCATGACTATAATGTTGTTCACCTCCCTGAAGAGAGGACCCTCTCAGTACTCGGCAGATTGATAGGGCGCGAGAATACTCGCTTTCTAGAGGCAAAAGCTCTCAACCGAAGTCTTACTTGCAAAGTGGCGAAATATCTTCTCACCTCAGAAAAGTTCGCTGTCCTGCCTTGGAGCATCACACGCCCGCCAGAGGAGGTATTCCGTGTACAAGAAGCTTTAGAAGATTACCCGGGTTTCGTAGAACGTGTGGTATGGAAAGGATCGCTTGCGGAGCTGAAAAGATAAGCAGTTGAAGAAGGTCAAGTAGATCCGTCTTTCCTCGGTAGCGAAGCAGGTGCTTCTAGTATCCGCGCCGGTAGTTGTGAAGAGAGCGAAGAAGTACTGTAGATATTTCTTTCCTCGGTAGTCGTAGTTTTGATGTTGGAGGTAGCGCAGCGGCCACAGGACGAGGAGGAGGACCCACCTCAGCACCAGGAGGTACCACTACAGGTACCACAACAGGTGCCGCTATTGCAGACCACACGTTTCAGCAGATGAACAACGAACAAGCATCGACTTTTTTGCTCTTGTATGAGCACGTTTTGGCTCGACTGCGTTTTCTTGAGAGCAATAGTAGGGGAGGCTTTGCTTTCGAAGTCGACGATGACACGCTGGAAAGAATTCGGCAGCAGACTGTAACTGAAGAAGATAAGGGTTCATCTTTTAGTTTTCCAGAATGGAAAACTCATAAACGTTTCGAGTGTCCCACAACTACGGCGCCAAAGGCAATGCTGGAAAGCATGGACTATGAGTATAAGCCACTACGAGGTGAGCCAGAGTCAATGGTGGACGAGGATGAATCAGCCTACATATGAATCAGGCTAAGCACAAGAAATCCAGCTTCCCCAGGAGAGCATCTGGTTGGTCCTCCCGTTTTACAATTTGCATAGGGACTTCTAAACGGGGACCAAGATGAGTCCAAAGCTGGACTCTTCTTAGTTCCAAGCATAGGTGCACCCTTAGAAGAAGAAGCAGAGGAGCACCGTTAGATGTTGCGCTTGAAGATTCAAAGGTGGAGCTATCGTTGGTCGCGGAGTGGGAATGGGAAGCTGATCTGCCAGATGAAGTTAAGACTTCTCTGGTTGGAGCATCCTCTTTCTCAGCATCACCATAATCTGACCCTGGTTCTTCTTTTTCTATACAGTTTGAAAAGAAGCACGGGGTCTCCCACAAAGAATATTATTTCTTACTCTCAAATAAGAGGAAGATGCAACCGCGGTAGCTCTAACGAACAGCGAAGGCAGCAGCGACAGCATGAAGACTACTTGCTCTTCAAGATAGATTTCTTCAGTTGTGTTAAGAACGAAGTAGCCGACAGGATGATTATTCCGGAAGCGGTCGCAGGACAACATGCGAAGGTAGGAAGCGGCGAAACTTCATCGTTATCTTCGGCGTCGTTGTCGTCATCTTCATCATCCTCTGAAATCGGAGACTATAATCTTCGCACACCATCTTTTAGAATTTTCAAGTCCGACGAGCCCAGGCCACAGCAGAGCAACTTCTGTAGTTTCGAGATACATAAGCGTGAGAGCCATCATGTTGGAGTTGGTGAGGAAGGAGGACAAGGTCGCGAGGGAGACGAACACGAAGAAAGTCAAGGTTTTTCCTTCGAATTTCTTGTCGACAGGGAGAGCCGGCTACTACAATTCTCGTATCTCCAGCCACACTCTGGAGAGGAGAGAGGAGATGGAGAAACCCGGATTGCAGAAAGAGAAGACTCGGGCACAGTGCATGAAAGAGAAGACTCGGACACTGTGCATAGTACACAACAGTCCACACAACACGACTTATTTTTTCTCGTAACGCCGTAACTTCTTCAACCTCCTGAAGTCTGTGAATTTTACATATTCACCATGAAGAAATCCCAATTGTAGAAGAATAATCTTTACCTCCAGGAGTCGGGCTGGAATATGGAATTTGAACCTGCACACATATCTTTGATATCAATCTAATTCCGTGTATCCATGATCTTTCGACTCGGGAGAAAACTAAAAATGATGTTTTGAACCCGATGACATCACAGGCAGTATAGGGTACCATGAGAAGAAAATTGAGATGGTTCACAAGAAGAAATCACCACACTGTGGACGTGTGGCAGCCATTGCCATCAGGTATATGTGGGAAGATTTTAAGACCACTCACATACACATCGTTGTCATACATCATTTTCGTACTGATGTTGGATCCTGGTGTGATAACTCGACATTTTATGTTGCCTTGGATGCGGAAGCTCTTTTAATACTTTTTACAACAAAGACCAACTGCATACAAGGTGGCTCCGTGTGCCCTACTCCACTGCTGGTGCGTCGAACTCTTCGGAAAACTTGTAATTGTAATTGTAATTGTTTGTTACTTGTGAATCTGCAAGCATGGTCTTCCAACATGCAGTGGGCACTATTGAGATGCTTACCACAGAAAATGAAAAAGGAAGAGAATGGATCTCTGCACTGCTCTTCGAGGTCGTCCATATTCATTTTGAATCGAAATTCTCTGCAGTTCGAAATGGACTGCATAGTTGATACAAGAATGATACTCAGCTTCAAAAGAAGTTACCGCATGCTTGTTCGCAACGCCTAGGTCTAGTCGAGAAGACCACAGAAAAATTGAAATACTATATATTAACCGTACCGCTTCGCTGTTACATTCTTTGCGTGAGATCCATCGTGAAGACCATCTATGACGCCCTTAAGGCAGTCTGCACTGATCTTTGTGCACTCGGAAAATACGCAGGTAGGTTTTGATTTATCGGAACTCGCTTGCAAAGTACGCAGATAGGTTTTGACTTATCGGAACTCGCTCGCACTACGAAAAAAACAAAGTGCGGGATTAATTGTATTGCATTGTACTACCAGCTCGCTCCAGTGTGATCATCATGCGTTTCGTAGTTTTCCACACTTCAACCAACAACCCGATGAGGCAACTTCAATCTATCCTTCTTCAATCTAACCCGAAAACCTAAAAAGCTGACCTAAAAAGGTGACAGAGACGACTGTTGATTGAAAGCTGACAGAGACTACGGCGACCATTTTCTAGTAGAATTTTTTTTCGTCTCGTCGCTCGGAGACTACTATTTTTACCTGAGGTTGGTTGTGCATAACGGTCGCTATTTGACTAAGTTCCTCGGACTTGAGTATAGTAAGACAAACTTCTAGGCCTTTTACCAAAAGTATAAGTATCTACTTATAAGACTAACTTCTAGGGCGGCCTTTATCTCCCTACAGCAACAAAAAAGACGTAGAAAAAAAAAATGGACGGCACTTCCGGAGCACAGCAGGCTGCGCAAGATGGCGGCTTGTACGACGACTTCGATGCGATGGACCAAATGGACCAGGAACAACAGGATGCTGGGATTTTCGATGGTACTTCATTTTTTTCTGCCTATGTCCTGTCTAGTCCTGTGGTCTGATACATCGTAGATAGTAAATTCTATTTCATTTTGGTAGGCAGTCTCTCACTCTATCTACGTATGATAATGATTCGCTCTAATTTATTGCTATATTTTTGAATTTGATTTTCTCAATTCTACAGATCAAGCAGCACCGCCACCGCCACCGCAAGTGTCGAATCGTGGTCTTAAGACGAGCGCATATATGACCAAATACGAACGGGCAAGGATATTAGGTACTTCTAAGTCTTTTGAATAGCTCTCCCACTAAAGACTTTGTCTCCTTCTCTGCTCTTCTCTCCCACAAAAGAGTTTCAGTTTCACTGCTCTTCGAAGAAACAAGTCGTGTTATATGAGTACTTAGTGGTTATATCAGAAACAAGTCGTGTTCGAATTATGATTACTTAGTAGTCATATGGATATGATATCAAATTTGAAAAAAGATATACGTTATGATTACTTAGTAGTCATATGGATATGATTTCAAAAAAAATATATTTAAAATTTGAATCTGTCACCTCCATCTGCTAGGTACGCGCGCGACTCAAATAAGTTTGAATGCGCCGATATTAGTGCCATTAGAGGGAGAAACGGACGCTCTAGAAATCGCCGAGAAGGAACTGCGAATGGGGAAGATTCCGTTTATTATCCAAAGAAAACTTCCCAATGGTGAGACAGAAGAATGGAAGGTCTCAGACTTGATTGACCCTCACTAAAAATGTTGAGCTGTTGATGGAATCGCATGATGACGTTTCAAGATATTGAACATGGTATTTAAAAACTTTCGAGATACTGGCGTCTGGCATGCAGCATACCCCTACAAAGTGGCTGCCTCGACTGTACTCTTTGTGTTCGACTTGTATGTACTACACTACTAATTATAGTATTGGCCCAATTACTTGTCGGTTGTCTGTGATACAAGTCAACACGAGTCTCGATTAAGTCTTAGGTTTTGCGTGCGAACGCGTTTAGACGAGTCAAAAGCAACAAGTCTCATCGTTGCAGCAGCAGCGGCTACAGCAGTGACCTAGTGAAAGCGTAGTAGTACTTACAACGTGAAGCACGACAATGGTATAGAAATACGAGCTTAATAATAATCCAATAACCCTATGCCCGCAACTTTTGTAACTTTCTCTTTTTCTTTACTTGTTTGATAAGCATCTAAGTCTATCAAGTCGTCTTCAATATCTAATGGTTTTCTATCAAGTCGTATAAGAAACGTTGGTTTATCTTCTTAATTTTGTGCTCTTGACTGCTCACTGGAGGTACGGGATGTGTTGCTAATTGATTCCCTTACTTATTAAGAAATTAGTACGAAGTAAGTATTAATATAACTTAGTACATGAAAAAAAGATGAGGAGGAATAAAGCAGCCTTGCAACCCACAGGGGTGTTGTGAGCGTCAAAAAGGGCTACAGGTTTGCTTGGTTGCCGCCTTGCATAGCGGCGACCCAAAGGGTCGCTGCCCCTCACGAATCTTCGTGAGGTATTGTTTTGCTGTGACATTCTGGATCAGGCAGATTCGTGGTTGGCTTACTTGGCTTGGGATGTATACGAGTGCGACAGCTTGCCTTATAAGTTGCGCTTTAGATCCTGAATCGTACGTTAGCGTTCCGAACTGACGACGCATTCTGAAGAAGAAAGCCTTCATATCGTTGAAGCGTTCCTGTGGTGCCTTCTGCGCAGACGCAGAGGAAGGGAACAAGTTCCTGTTGGTCTCGCACACCTTTCGTCGTAATCCAAGATTGGCGATCATCTTCATCGAGGGGTCAGCATCTTCCGGTCCAAATAGTAGAACCAGAATTTTTACAACAGCAGCTTGACGTTATAACAACGATTGAATAATCAAGCATTCGAGCAACATCAACGATGACGCCTGATGACGTTAGGGGAGATTTGGGCGGACAGAATGCCGACGAAGACGTCGACCTCGATGACGACGGTCCCGAAGATCTCATATGCATCATTGACAATGGCTCTGCACTCACAAAGGTCGGTATGTCGTCAGACGACGTACCGGTTAAGGTATTGATTTTTTTATTTGATCGTGTACTAGGTGTACATGTTCATGTACATGTAGACGTAGATGTACTCATAAATATTATTCGACTCTTTGCTTACGCTTCTATCATACTCGAAGTTGTTGCGCCTTATACCCGAAGTTGTTGTACCTGCATCTGTAGTTATTTATGAGCAGTCCTCAATGAGTCTTATTTTCTGAAATCACCGTATTCGTATTCAGGTATTTCCCACCGACGTGGGAATACCACGAAGGCGACATCGAAAAAAGTGCGATAGGGACTTCTACTGCGGGGATGAGGTGACAGAGAATCAAGAGTACCTCTCCGTTTCACATCCCGTAGAAGGAGCAATAATATTAAGGCTAGTGGTGCTGCTCATGTGCTTCTCACTAAAAGAAAGAGCCTATTCGACCTATGAACTAGAACTAGTAGATGTCCTCATTATCACTCGCCTACCTGTAATCCTAATCATACCTCTTGTGTCCTCTAAGACCAGAAAATTTCCAGCATATAGAAATGTTGTGGGATTACATCTTCGTGGACGTGTTGCAGATCCAGCCAGAGAACCATGGGGTTCTTTTGACCGAAGCACCCTATAATCCGAAGCCCAACAGGGAACGCACAGTGGAGCTTATGTTCGAGGCCTTTGGTGTAATTTTTATACTCACGTTTTGGGGCTCTCAAATTTAGGGTGTGATTTTTACGGTGTTCTGGTTCTTCTGGTATTTGAGCTGAGTAAAGGTTGGAGGTGGCACAGAAACAAATATGGTTGTTGTTGTATGATCTTCTTCAACTTCAGCAGGTACTCTTCCCAGCAGGAATTCAATCTTTATGCTCCCCAAATAGTAAATAACCATGCACCGACGTCACCAGGTTCCGAGTCTTTCCATTAGGATACAGGGCGTCCTTGCCCTTATGGGCCAAGGCAGGACGACGGGCCTAGTCTTAGACGCTGGAGCAGGGGTCACGCATGCTATTCCAATCTTAGACGGCTACGGAATGCCGTACAACATCAAGAAGATGCACTGCGCGGGTAAGTACGTATGTGATAAATGCTTGTTTCTGTCTTGTACTAGTACTACTGTAAAAGCCTGCTAGGGCTAAATCTCGAAGAAGTTGAAGGAATTAAATACAGTGCTTTTTTACAAGGTACTGTATCTAGCCTTCTCGTAGATGAGATTACAAGACTAGTAGTCTCAGTACTTATATTTAATGCTGTAACTTTAGTACAATGTAAACAGTTGCCAATACACACCACTCCAACCCCATACCCCATACCCAGGCCGTGAACTGGACGTGTATCTAGCGAAGTTGCTGGCGAAAAACGCTTATCCCATGTCAACGTCGTTCAGAAGACGAGAGGTGGTAAAGATGAAGGAAGTCTTGTGCTACGTAAGTTAAGGGAAAGGGTTACGAATTGACTCAAGCTGCTTGAACAAAGCTGCTTGCATCCAACAGGAGTACCTTGTTTTCTATGAAATTTCTTTTAAAGAATACTTCAAGAACAGGGTTACTTCTACAGTTGTACTCACAATTTCATTCTATGTGTAATTCATTGGAAATTAGCAGTACTAGTAGTGAGTAGGATCATTCTCTCTCTCTGAAGACCAACATCTAGACTACAAGGATATGAAAAGACCACTTACTACGAGGGTCTACAACTTTAATATAATACTTAAAGTAGGAAAATTATAGGCCGCTGTCATCCCCAGTGACTATGGGCCCAAATGAAGAAGTGCTTCTAAGTTACTATGGACCCAAATGAAGAAAAGGTGCTAAAGGCAGCCCAGTACCGCATGCCTGATGGGGAACGCATCGAATTACACGACGAATGCTGGAAGTGTCCGGAGGCGCTATTTAATCCGGGATCGGTACTATATGATTAGATTTGTGCCTGGGACACCACTAAGATCTTCAATAGTCCTCTCTCGATGAGAGCTAGTACACGACACTTACAAAGATCAGTAGGTACCCTCTAGGTAAAGTAAGCTAGTACACGACACTTACAGAGATCAGTAGTCCTACAAGCGGTCACGAAAAATACTTTTATCTTGGTAGAGTAATCCATCGAAACCGTCCGAATGAAAATATCAGCTTGGCATCGAAGCAGAAGCGGGCGGAGTAGCGGGTTTGATATGGGATTGCGTGGGTAGTTGCGAGATAGATGCAAGGCGCCCATTATTGCAGAATATCGTGTTGTCTGGTGGCAGCACTATGTTCCGAAATTTCGACGCACGATTATCCCGTGAATTGATGTTATGGAGGACTTAGACTTCTAGAAGGAGAAAATAGATTGTTTCCGTGATGAATAAGTAACAGTAAGATGTTTTTGGCGTTCCAGGGCCTTTATGATTATGTAATAGAACTTCTGAGAAGATGTAGATGAGTCATGGCAGAATCATATTCATACATATGCAAGAATACGAATAGTAGCATCTATCAAATTGAAGAGTATCACACAAACGAAAAAAACTCCGTAAGTAGAACGAACCACTCACTCTAATGCTGCTCATGTCCAGTTCGCAGTTACCGACTAGGGTCGTTACGACAGCAACCGATCGCAAGAACTCTGTGTGGCAAGGAGCGCAGGTCTTCGCGAACCTAGGTACCATGCAACGCGACCTGTGGATTACAGCTTTTATGGAAAAAAGACTATTCATTCTTAAAATCCATCTTTCTTTGGGTATCTTGTCTTAACCTATTTAATCAAAACAGTAACTCTTATTAAGTCTATCAGAGTGCTTGCACCGAAAAAGATACTATTTGTTTCTCAGGATGGATCTTAAGAATCGCTCTTCTCTAAGCATATGGATTACGATGAATATGGCGCTGGATACATACACGAAAAAGTTCTCATGAAATACTCGTAGAGGATGAGGGGTTGGAGCTCGGACAAAATAAAGAATCCTCTGCCTCGTCTGGCAACTTCATCGTGACGATTATATTTGAGTATTGAAGCGCAAGCTTTTTCTTTTATTTCAACAAATATTGGTTTACTTGTCAAAGACGTTGATTGTCATAAGTACGTATCTATGGAGGACTTTTACGTCTCCATTTGCTCCTGTGGGAATAGGGCCCACACAGGTAAAATGTCACCATCTTCCAAGTCATCACAAATATGCGTTATGACGATAGGCACCATCATGAATACTTTGACTTGGACATCATCCTGATTCGAGTTTTCGGACGCTGTACCTTTGTTTACAACGAACTATCGAAAAATTTGCTAGCTTCTGAATCTGAATCTGATTTTCTCTCTCACTTTGTCAATGTCTATGTTTACCATAATAGAGAAGCCAAGTCGTCTAGACTTGTTGTTGGGTGAAATTCATTATTCGCTCTCTTGTACTAGTATGTCGTTGTTGACATATTGTCGTAGTTGTTTCTGCTCGAATCACGTAGTCGCATCGCGTGATTGGTGCTATGACGTCGCATTCTTGAGTGGCTTTTCCTAGGCTTTTTCCAACAAAAGTTTGGGAAGGTACTAGCCTATCAGCAACGCGACTCCCGAAGATACCACTACGAGGAAATGAAGGGGAGAAAGAAACGAAGTTCACCGCGAAAGTTATGTTGAAGAAAACTCCTTTGGCCAGCACGATGTGATCGTGGATCATTACAACTGTTCCTTGGAGATCAAGATGATGGATCCTAGTTCCTTGGAGACAAAGGTGATGGATCCAGATCGTAGTGAAAGTATCGGTCAGAGAGGAACCTCTTCCAATAGATCACGACTGGTAAGCACTGGTAGTGAGTTCAGAAAGTAAACCATTTATTTTTTGTGCGAGATTCAATCCTATCATATGCGAGCTAGAGAAGCCAACTTTCAACCCCTAATGATTGTATCTATTGCGCCGTTCAAGGTGTCATCGTATAGTCTAGGTGTTGGCATGCTAGCCAATGTTAGGCTTCAGGTAATGTAATGCGAGTAAGTCGCCGTTGTAGGAGTGAGTTATCCGAAACCTTTGTGTGTTGTGGTGCTGCAGCTGGTGTTGTAACTGATCGATAGTACCAACCTTTTAAGTCGCGTTTCATCATGAAGGACCCTAAACCTTGAACCTTGTAAGTCGCGTTTCATCATGAAGGACCCATCCAGGAAAATCCGTTTGAGCAGGGACGCTCTCTTTACGAGTACAAGCAGTTGCAGCAGCATTGGAAGCAGAATCAAGATTAAGGCTTGAGGAGATCCATCTTCGGAAGCATCTTGAAGAGGCTTTTAAAGGGGAAAAGGCATCTAGGATGCATCTCGAGATGGATTAGAGTGAGCTCTAATAAGAGAACGGGAGCACAAGGCAGCCTCACAAATACTAAGAGAACGGGAGCACATGCACAAGGCAGCCTCACGAATACTAAGAGAACTGGAGCTGGAGCACTAGCAGGAGTAGACAATTTGCAGTTGGTCGTTGTACGTCATCGATATATAAATACTACATGCCAGGTTCTTCATCATCTTACTCTTACAACGCGGCTACAACAGGTAACGACCCTCCAGCGTCGGGGATTCGCAAACCGCTTGAGATGGGAGACGGACACAGAACATGCAGAAAAGATCGAATCTCTTGGCAAAGACCCACTTGCAGTCTTTTCTTACTGTCATAAGCATGCCCGAGAACTGAAGACGAGAGACTGGCTGGCAGCATTGACGTTCTTATGACCAAGCCTAATAAGGCTCTCCAACGTTTGATTTCGCTTTTTAAATCAAATACTAGAAAATACGTGTTAGTACATAGAAATTTACGTTTAGTATAAGCATAAGTGGGCGCGATATCATCGCCTGTGCATGATCTTTGGATCAAAAATTGCCGCCTTTCATGCTTTTTCATTCCGGCTGACGACGCAGCAGGATAAATTTGATAGCTCGTGGCCTGGGTTTGCACTCTTCAATGCAGGAGTGATCGAACGAGTACAGCTATCTTCTGTGTCTACCTCTGGTAGTCCTCCTTCTGGGGTCGCAGGACACGACAGAAACAAAGGCTCTTCTGGTCGAGCCTTGTTGGTACTGGTGCTTCACCGCTACGCCGTGCTCCGCTACACACCGGCTGCATGGAAGTTGCTGCCGTGTTTATGGCTGGTTGTGCTTGTAGTGACCTGATCGTGCAGTAGTATAGCTTGGTCTAGATCATGTTGAAAAGTTGCTTTTTTCAAAACGAAGCAATAGATCTGAATCTGAAACGTAAGTAATTAACCTCCTCCCATAGCAGGATCTGATACAGCAACTTTTTCCCTTTGAATAAGGACGAGGTGTGCTGTAAATCTTGATTGGCTTTCACCTTCTATAGGTGAAGGTTTAGGTCCCGCGACGCTTAAAGCACTAAGTAAAACAGCCGGCTAGTTTGCACCTCTGAAATTCTAAGGTTATCCCGTGCAACAATATAACTTCGTCTAGATCTTCACTTGAGGAACGAACACGTGCAACAAGGAAATGAGTTTTTACCTTTCTTCAGGGTGGACGATGAGTGACTATAAACAAGTAGATTCAGCTAGTAGGTGTGTGGCGTCTCATCTAACTTTAATGACAAAAATAGAGCTACTCTGTCTAACTTGTGTGCAAGCATGGGCGCTCAGTTTCACCGGCAAGCAGTTGGCGTTGACGGCCTGGAGTCTTGCGCGCTGTTGCGTCTACGACGACCGAACATGGGACCTACTCACGACGAGGATGATATTGCTGTTGAGTGGCGACGAGGGCAGCAGAAGTGGTGAGGACGCTCGTCAAGTTAACAGTGGGGAAGAGCGGCCTGGACTGAGTAGCATAGAGGGTCCTTTTCAAGTACAAGAGAACAACAAGGCTACGGGACTGTTCGAGGTGCCAACACTACAAATCCAAGCAGAGAGCCTCAGCGCACAGGAAAATGGAGACAACGCCCTCCTTCTTGGACAACAGGAACATCAAGACGATATGTCAATTGTAGACCTCTCTATGCTGATGTGGGGTCTGGCTGGTGTGGGACGCACGGAGCCGCGAGAAATCCACTTGGTGCAGCAGCGAGTGAGACAACATCTCGTAGATTGTGGGCTGTTGGTAAATGCTAACAACGCTAGCAACGCTATCAACACTATGAACGCTGAAGATGACACTGAACCTGAAGCACAAAAAGCACTGCGCGATATGCTGAGTCCCCGTTTTCTTCGACATAAGGATAGCGCAACAGGACAGCAAGAAAATACTAATAGAAATAAAACTAGTACTTCTGCAACAACTACAAAAATATCTGCGCATTCTCTCAGCGTCCTTTTTCGAAGTTTCGCAACTGTGACGCCCAGAGACCCAGAGTTTTTGACCGAGCTGCTGTCTGCGACCACACGCGCCTTAGAGAGCGAGGACGTTCAATTCTCGGCTCAGGCCTTAGCAGCACTGTACGAGGTCGCCGCGCAGCTGCTTGCCAACGAAAGCTTTTTACCTCGACGTGCGAGGATCAAACTTCCTTCCAAGGAAGTAGACTCTGCGGGACAACTCGTCAACGAGCCAAGAGGACATAGGGATCATCACGAGTTGACCCTGCTTCGGCGTCGTGTGAAGAAACTCAAAAGTGTTACCGGCCTTCTAACGACGATACAACAGCGCAGCCATTTTTATGGCCTTTGATCTGGTGTACGTGGTTCATCTTTGAAAGCATCCTCGATGATAGCTTCTAGTACTAGACTTCGGCGCCCGATAGCTCTCCCTCCACTAGAATCCTCCACCTCCTTCGCGCATTTCCTTCGCCAAGACGCGCCTCCCCCGCTCCTCTTCCGCCAGCTCGCGACGCTTTCCTGGCGAAATGGTCCGCGCCAGAGGAGTCGGAACAGAGGCGCCGCGGAATTTGACAGAGGAGGCCGCTTCTGTCTCTGAGGTTTGATAGCTTCTAGCGTTATAGCTAAAGTGCTTTTTGTTCAACGGCGAGAGGAAAACTACATCTCTTAATGAAGTGCTTGCCAAGAAGATATAAATCGATTTATCTGGTATTATCGGAAAGCTCCTCTAACGATTGCTGTCCTTATTCGTGAACGCTCTGAACGAGAGGAGCCGGCGAATGCGTCTCGATGTCGCGTTCAACCAAGATCATGTGGTGAAAATCTTAACAGCACTTGTCGAAATGCAACCCCATGTCCAAAGTGCGGCGAGGGTGGCTATTCATGTCAAACACAAGGTCAGTCCGGTTCTCTCAGGGGACGGAAAAGAAGCTACAACTGATGTTATAGATTTTGCCTGTCCGCGTACGCTTTTACATCCACCATCTCTCGCAATGGACCCACGAGTGCTGTACCAGTTGCTAGCCTTTATTCAGAGCGAGCAGACGGTAAGGCAGCTTCGTCCAGACACTTTACCGCGAGTAACGATTATGAAGATGGAAGTCATTTTTACAAGAGTTTTGCTGATCTTCAATGAAAACATGAAAGCGCGTTGTCTGAGAGCGTCGAAGAGAAAGTCGTGTATCTTTGCAGAATAGTTTGAATTCATTTTTTTTTACCTGTTTCAACATCATCAACTCCATTCCACGACACCTTATTTCTATGCCCCCAATCCGTCCCAGATGCTTTTCTTCTAAGACCCAGTTATTCCGTGACTTGGGTATCACGGACTTAGATGCTTGGAAGAGACTAGCTGTGCGGTTTCAGCGTGTAGGAAGGGATTTAGCTCTGAGGCAACTCCGATCCGTCCAGAGAGACTTTCGCGCGACTAACAGAAGCAATGCGCGGATAGAGGGCGTCACGGCGGCTTACGACAATGTGCGAGCGGACAGGGAGATGTTTGGGCCTTGAGCGGCATGGTTGATTTTTCTGTGAAGACAAGCGCATTGTTGGAAATAAGACGATTTGATGATGATGCAGACTCGAGTCTGCTGTTCGGATAAGAATCATTTGAACAACATGAACATTCACGAAAAGATACCCATTTTCGCTACAACAGTGAAAACTAGGAAGACGACCTGACGCAACTGCATAGTACTCTTGCACATTTCCGTGTTTGGCGTTTTATGTGTCACTTTTCTCTGGTTGGTAGTTTGGCTCCACTGAGCAACTTGGCTTTGTCGGTTGTGGGAAGTCTGCTACACAAGATGGCACTTTCTGGCCGTGGTCGAAGGCAGTGTGGCTCTTGTGTGTCTGGTGTCTGTGTGCGTGTTGTAGTACTACTAGTACCGAGGTATATGAGCTACATACTAGAAAGGCGAAGAAGATTAGTACATTGATGAATCAGCACCTTCTGCTCTCCAAAATGTTTACCAAGTCCCTACATACCCTCTCACTCCCACAAAAACGAAGATTTGACTCCTCTGTTGTGTGTCTCGATAGTCATTTTTTTAGAAAACGAAGTATTGTTTCTACAGTTTGTCAGTGTCTTTATCAAGAAGCTTCTTGACTTTCTCATAAGTACAATCCATCGCTTCACGTGCTTTTCTATATGTTTCAAGACTTTTTGTGTGCAGTTGTAAAGTCAAGCAGTAGAATATCGATGTCCATTAGAATTACTACGTGAGATTTGTGATCGTTATTGATGAGATGGCCCACTGACTGAAGTTGTAATTATGACTGGATGGAATATTTAGAATTGAATAGAGAGCAAGGTTTTTGAGTCCATATTATAAGATAACACAATACTAGATTGTGAAGCTTCAGTTTTGGAAACAAATATCGTAACGTAACCATAAAGAGTTGTTGTACTAAATCAACGAGTTCTCGTTATGTCCACAAAAATGGTACTACGAAGCACACGCTCTTTCGCCTCTCTGGCGCTCATCTTGCAGTTCGCTTTCCTGCAAGGTGCACACGCCGCTGCGCAAGGTTTTCCAGCTACTTTCACTGGGACTCAACAGGCTTCATCAGACTCAACTGTTGGCGTGCACCAAGAGGTAGATGAAGAGCCGAAACCATGGACCTCGCTCCTCGACCGACTGCCGCAGTGGACGACGGGTGATCCTCTTTACAAGCAAATCACTTTCCCGGCTTTGGTACTACCGGTGATCGACCATCAAATTTTCCAGAAGATGCGTCACGTAAACCAGTTAGGCACCGCTGGTTTGGTGTACCCGAGCGCTACGCACACGCGATTCGCGCACTCTTTGGGAGTCGGCTTCTTAGCGAAAGAAGCATTGGAAAAATTGGGAAAGAAGATGTACCAATTACATCGTGATCTCGTGACCGGTCGTAGTCATAAGGCTTCCAGCCCTAACTCATTTCCAGAAGCTGCATCTTCCACCCCTAACCCATTTTCAGAGGCTGCATCGTCCTGAGGCTGTCTCATATAAAGACAACTGATAATCTGTCCCTAGAAGCTGTCCCTGTCCCATAGGTAGGAACAAAGAATCATGATCAAGATGCATCTAACTAACGATGGATAGAAAGAGGTGAACTCTAATAGTCGGGTTAGAAGCTACGATTCTATCAAGTTACGACTCACCGACAAGGATCGCATTTGTGTGATCGTAGCCGCACTTTGTCACGACGTTGGGCATCCAGCTTTCTCGCACTCTTTTGAGCATTTCATGCATGAAAATGGCTATCCTGATTGGTCTCACGAAATTGCCTCTCGCAAATTGATAGGCGTTCTCTGGGATGACGTCAAAACAAAAATCGAAGACCAATACAACGTCGAAGCAGTAGCTGCGGGATGGCCGCCGATTCGCTTTGAAGACAGAGATTTGGATTTTATTCAAGTATTTCTGCTTTATTCACAGTAGCACTAGCACTATTGAAAATTCAACTAGAAGTACTTAGAGTGACATACTTAGATTATAGAAGTACTGTAGAAGAGATCTACTTGGGCTCTTTTTTCAAAAATAGTTGCTCGTCGTCCATTTTGAATACACAACTCTCAACACACAGGAGCTAGTCGAGCTACCTGGTAAAAAGGTGCTTCGTGCTGCCTTGAATCCCCAGAAACCTCATCCCGGTCAGAAAAGCACCATCTCATTCGCAAGTGAGTGGGCTAAACACGTGAAAGGAAGAGGCGTGGAGCACGCTTGGGTGTATGAATTGGTCTCAAACTGGCGTGGTGGGATGGATGTGGATCGACTGGATTACTTTGTGCGTGATTCAGCAATGTTGGCCTTGGAATCACCAGTCGAATGGATGCGGTTTTTGGACAGTTTGAAAGTAGTACCCGTAGACTTGGTAGAAGAAGTAATAGTTGTTGATGGACGAGCTTCTGACGGAGTTGCTGAGAGAGGTTCTTCATCTTCTCATAGAGGTCCTGCTTGTGTGACGAGAAGTGCTTCTGCTGTGACTAGAAGGTCTTCTGCTGTGACAGGAAGTGCATCTGGTGGACTTTCTGCTCCTGCTGGACTTTCTGCTTCTAGGAGCAAGTACGAGGATGCTTCTGAAAGTGCCTCTGGACGATCTTCTGACAACAAACAAGAGGACAGATCACTCAAATCCACTGGCAACAACCTCCAAGAGGACAGATTCGTCACCTCCACGACTACTACGCAAGTTTTAACTATTGCTACACCCTTGAAAGATGCGGAGAAGATGGCCTATGCTATTTTTCGATGGCGCATGGTGACATATGCGACTGCTTATGTGCATCCTGCTTGCGCTAAATTGGAGACTTGCGTCTTGAGGTCTATGAAAATGCTAGATTGTCCTTGGCTCTTGGAAGCAGCGCAGTTAGAAGGAGTAGGGGAGATGAATCACGATGGGAGTTGTGGTAGTGGGAGGGCTGGGTGTAATGGTAGTGGTAGCAGCGGCAGTAGTATTGGCAGACTTAGTACGTCCGAATCAAAACAACAACATCAATGCCATTCTTCTCAGCTTCCAGCTCAGGAAGCACCAGCTAACGACCACAGCATGGAGCAAGACCTCGCTGTTGAAGAGTATATGCGTATCACAGATGGGGAAGTATTATCTCTGATTAATCGTGACCCGCTGAGTCGTGCGTACTACCGGTTCGCAGTAACAGAGCGCAACATGCTTCTCGGTGTTGCTACACTGCAGTTGCCTCAGGAAGTTGACGTCAAAGCAGTAGAACGTTAAGGCTAGTAGAGGAAGACGTACTACTAAGCTTGTTTCTTAACCTTATAAATAGTGAAAGAAACTCGTACTCGACGGACAATTAATAAGTGTAATGACAATGTGTTTGTTTTTGTATTATAACATAGGGTGGATTGGAGACACTTTCAAGTTAATCAAATACGCAGTATAGAATCATTTTCTCATTAGACTCCACCAACGTAAGCAACAAATTTCCTTGAAATGGAATTTTGAATCCGAGAAACTAAAAATTTTGCTTTCATCGCCTTTTAATCAAATTCAATTGCTGATGTGCGTACTGCAGTTGCTTCACGTTTGTGATGGAATCTTGCCAAAAGTGAATTTGAAGATTGAAAAAAAGCGTAAAATTTTGATTTTATTTACTTTTAATTGAATTTGATTCCTGAGTACCGTATTTCGATTTCTACTAGCAAGTGAAAGGTCTAAGACTGCGAAGAAGAGGAGATGAGGGACTTTATTGTGCGCTACATGCTAGAAAAAGATTGGGCAAGCGCGGATTCAGCACCCCAATTCAAATTGCCAGACGTTATGAAATCGAAAGTAATGATGTGTAGTACTCTCTCACACTCAAATCTAGTTCTAAGGAGTATTTACACTTCGTTGACAGGTATAGACGTCGAAGAACATCACGATACTAGTGGTCACCCCTATGTTGAACAACTCTTTTACCAGAAGAGAAGACCTGCACAGCAAGATCTGCTTAACAAAATGCTCCTTGTTATGATTGATATATAGATTTTTTTCTTTGTATAGTTAGGGTAGCAAGAATCAACCCTCCCATTCTTTGTATGGTATTTAACGAAGATTCATTGTGGTACAGCTTCTAGTATAACCGAGGTAGGCACATCAATCAAAATTCATCTACTGAGTTCTCGGCTTCAAAGCTTAATTAGTCACTCAATCGATCAATCAATCAATCCACGACTCATTCTTTGTATTACGAACGTAGATATCAATTAATTAGTCGTTAATCATTAGTACGCGTACGGCTTATGTTACGTACATTACTACGACTTCTATCATAGACTTCTTCATACCGGGGGAGCCCGAATTGACACGTGCTGATCTGATTGGGTCGTGTAAGGAGTTTCCGAACCTGATGTTCCGATGCGACGAGTTCCATTGCGGGAACAAAGCCAAAGATCCGAGGGAATATGTGGCTTTTTTTATGACGTGTTTCTCAAACATCCACAAGGATAAGACGCTGCATTTTGTTTGGTTCACTCCTTTCGCCTTATAACATGTTGTCCTTAACATTATCATCCGGAATACCTGACTTTTTTGATTTTTTGTTTGCTAGTTAGGAGTGCTCCACCGATATTATCATCGGATCTTGTTCTTCACGATAGAGAAATATGTTGGTGCGTTCAATCTTGTTGTACGTCATCTCACCTCTTCTAGTCCTTCTACTTCTCTCTCTTCTTCTTCTTTCATCTCCCACGATTCGAAAGGGTACGTCTGCAGTAAGGGTTTCGCTTTGAACAAGACTACGACTGGTGATCATGAACTCCAATGGTCGAAGAGGCAAGTTTCGATGCAGTTTGACGCGCCGAAGCAGTGTAGGAAATGTGGTCGAAAATTCTTGCTGCGGAAAAGCTCAAGGTCTTGTTTCCTTACATCAACTTCATCTACGGACCACTGCATGCTCGCTCCATCTACAGACGACCTAGATGAGGATCAACATCTTGAAGTTTTTCCCACTTCATCTGGCACCACGACCACCTGCAAATGCGAGCGTCCTGGAACTCTTGAGCCCGTGTATTCAAAACGAGGCCTCGCTGCCCTTCGTCTACGTCTAGCTGCCGCTTTCTACGCTTTTCTAGACGACCGGAAAAAAGAGTGGGGGCTTGCCGAACAACATGTAGAAGGAGAAGGCAAGGTTCAACAAGATGAACGACACAGAACCGAACAGCACAGAACCTCCGTTGCTGGCGGGGCAGTCACGAGACCACCGTTGCTGTCTGCGCGTGGCGGCGCAGGAATCACAGATGACGATATAGTGGCTGCAGCGTCGGTGGGGATGAAGGATCCATCGGGTTTAATCTCGTGCTTTAATCTCCTCGTGCAAGAACCGAAGAAAAAACATGATATCGTTCATCAACCGACAAGTGGAAGACGCGTACTTCCTAAAAGCACAAGACGAAACTACAAGCACAAGAAGAAGCTAGCACCGATAAGCAAACGTCGGCTGACTCTTGCCTGGCACAATGAAGCTAAAGGTCGAAAGAACAATCCATCTCGGGATGCTGATGAAGAAAAAGCTAGAATAAGGTCGAAGGGTCAGTAGAAAAAGAAAAGTCCTCACAGTCTTTCATTGAATTTAAAGTAAGCTCGTGGTGTCTTTGAAAAATTGCTTCTATTGAGTACAAGTTCTTTATTTCGATTGACCTCTAAAAAGCGAGTCAGAGACCTCATCTAGCTGATATTGATAAGATAATTCTCTTTCTCTCGTATTCATCACACGTCAAAGTAACCACCACAACACATCACCATCATCATTCGAGTGTAGTTCACAATCCTCCCATTGTTCTTTAGAAAATTTACTTCTGAATTTGAACAAGGAAAGGTATCCTTTGCCCTGATGAGTTTCAAATTCAACAGTAGTACAACTACAAGTACAAAAATAAGCACATCAAGAAGATCAACAACTGGCTGGGAAGCTAGAGCTTCAGCAGCCTCAATGACCTAGAAAATTTACTTCTGAATTTGAGCAAGGAAAGGTATCCTCCATGCTACTAGAAGATAAGTACCTGTTGTGCTATTTAGTTTTACAGCCAACATGTCGATGTTGATGGGCCCACAAAAATATGCTTTCACTTCAAACGCGCTTGTCCCAACATTGATGATTACCCGAGCAAGAACGAACTTCAGATACAGCAGACGACATCAGATTCTTGTATGACACTAGCATTGATGAGATGAAAAACTAAGATTACAACCAAAAAGCACCAGTCCGCTTGCCTCTCGACTGCTTGTTGCTGCCTTGCTTCCAGTACATAGCTGGAAGTTCCTGTTCAGAAGTGCGACGTCGGTCATCTAGAAGAGGCCGGTCTCTCGGTTTCCATCAGTATGAGTATTTTTTAAATTTAACAAACGAAGAGATTGCGATTGGGATTGACGATGATACTATGATCGCTGTTTGGTGGGTGAAAGAATCACTTGTTGAGATGGCGAACAAAAGAGCAATTGGAGATAATGCAGGAGGTTAGAGGGAGGATCGATCATGAAGTGCTGGAATTGGGTTTCTAATACAACAAGTGGAGTGTGCTTATTCTGTCCTCTGTCCCTTTACTTCTTCGTGAAATGATGACTCTTCTAGATGAGGTGGCTTTCCTCTGAGTGTAAGAACAACTTTCGGTTTTGTGACTGATCGCTCTTTTACCACCACGCACCAAGAGGGAAGACAGTCATTGGAGATTGTGCTAGTACAGCACATACAGTAGGAGTGGATGATGATTGTCCCCGGTACAACCCCCGATGATCTTGGTTCCTCCATCTTCCCCTTTTAATTACGTAGACTCACTTTGACATTTCGAATACGAGAGTGTTCCCATCGATCTGCGTGCGGAAGAACAAGATATGGGTCTTGGAGATGAAGTTATCATGATCATGGTGTCCTCGTGTTATCCTTATTACTTGTGTTGTTGTCCGCACACGGAAAGAAACGGCTTTTTTCTGCTGTCTCGAGCTAGTTATAGTTTTTCTTCTCGACGACGATTTTGTTATCCGTCACTGGTTTTGAAGTCCTTTATCGAAAGTGGCATACCAACTTACAAAGCATATCGCAGGATGGAGTTTTGAACCAGTAGAAATGAGTTACAGTTACAACAGATTGTAGATTTCTGGCCGATCGTTGATGTAGTTAGTTGTAACTTATACATAGACATTTTTTTCAAATGTTGGCATTCATCTCGAAGATTTGATAGAAATCAAAATGCCGGGAGAATCTCACAGATATTGTGAGAGGCGAGACCCAACCCTACCCATACCGGAGAGTCGATCTTTACCATGCGGCTGCTACGCGGCTCGGTTCTTTTTAAGTGTCGCGCTGGAAATCATGGATTAATATACTACTGGAAATCATGGATAACTGGAATCATGGATATAATAAGTAAATCATGGATGGATACTCTCAATGTCAATCACATGGATACTCATGGAGACGCATCTGGAAGGAAACAACTAGAAGAAAAGGAAACCCTCCAGACGACATGGCTGCTGGAATGGGTTTCCGATGGCTCTATCTCTAATTTGAGGCGATTGCCAGGGATGCAGGCAGGCGAAAATATGGGAAGGGGACTGTATTACGTCCTGCGGCAACCGGGCCTGGAGTTAAGGCAAGTATAGGCATATGCTACCCAGGAGCCCAGTTCATTTTACGTAACTAGTTGCAACGCAAGGACTGCAAGTAATGGATGAGGCGAAAGTAACCTAGTAGAGAAGGCGCCAGCAGCTGGAGCCTCATGGCTTAGCTGACAAGTTTTTCAATTCTGTAGTTTTATATATAGTTACACTTTTTTCATCAACAGGCTTTGTTCCGAAGTACTGCGGAACAAAGCCTGTTGATGAAAACAGTGTAATTACATATGTTCCAGGGCTCAGGGCTGGCAGGCCCCCCCTGTGGATGGATCGGGGGTGGACCACGCCAGAGGGGTCCAGCCTGGCCACCTTTGCGCGGTCGGGGGGGGGGCCTCCAGCCCTGAGCCCTGGAACATATGTAATTACTCTTTTTTCATCGACAGGCTTTGTTCCGCAGGACTTCTGTATCACCTAATCGTAACACACGGCATGCTCTGCAATGGGAGGGGGCCGAGATCGGGACATAGAAGGGAGAATGGTGGCAGTGGCCAGGAGCCAGGAGGAAATCATCGGCTCTATTGGGAAGCTTGTATTATTTCAGCGATGTTGTTCAATGCTAATTATCCGAGTCTATATCTATTTGCTGGCTTTTCAAATAGTAGCACTCGCAGTTTAGTAGCTAATTACAACTCCCTTGCTAACTAGATCTTGCCGGTAGTTGGTCGTTCCGTATATTAAGGTCACATCAACATCTCAATCTCTATCAGGATTCCGTATATTAAGGTCACATCAACAACTCTCTCTCGTTCTACACTCAACAGGAAAAACGGCAGATCAAGAAGGCTTTGGCGCTGACCAATGATGCTACACATCCCAGTTTGGGCGCAGGCGCTACTGCTTCGTCGCCCTCTACCTCTGGTCGGCCGCGAAAAACAAGCGATATGGACTATTCAATCGTGCAGCATGTTCCGTTTCGATCAGATGACACGAAGTATATTAAGGACATGCTTGTTTTGGTGCGTCTGATGCCATAATTACAGTTTTGCCTTCTTCAAAGAAGAACAAGGGGCATGACTGCTAACGGGGTAGATTGACACCAAGTAGACTCCGGGACTCTAATGGCACGCAAGAGCAGGAGAAGTTTTTGCATTATACCATGCGGGCGGGCCAAGTGGCTCGCGTCATCGCAAGAGCCGGCTGCGTTAAGGCTCAAGATGATCAGGAACCACCTATCAAGTCGGTTTTAGTTGCTCAGTTGCCGTCTTGGCCTCTGGGATGATCTCTATAGAAGTTCTTTACGGTGTTGAGCTCTAACTCTGGGAAGACAACGATGGCGGCCGCATATTGTAAAAGGTTCTTGCAGCTTCGCCCCGGCTCTAAGATCCTCTACATCGTCTTTAACAAGATTATGGCACATGTTCATGATAAGCGATGATCGAATTAAAAAGTTTCTTAGGAACTGTTTCCTCGCTATCGCCATTTTTCATTCAAGACGTCAGCTTCTTCCATAGTGTGTCAATATCGCCAGTGACTATATTAACGGGTGGCAAGAGTATCTAAGAGCTACAGGAGTATTGATTACAGTGCATTTGTTTTTGTTCTGTATGATTTGACATTGAAGACTAAATCTAGCGTTCCCTCATATATTCCCATCCTTCCCTATCCTTCATAGCACAGAACGCCGAAGAAGCGAAGCAAAGCAAGAAATTCGACAACGAGCAGGTAGACATCTTTACCTCGCACTCTTTCGCCTATCGGCGGCTGTTCAGGATCTTCAACACGCGGAACTCCGACAATCCTGACCCGTGGAAAACAAAGGCGCTATGTGGCATCTGGGACATTTTCAGGGACAAAGTAGAGCGAAACGAAGGCGGAGTTCTCTCAGCTCAGCAGCGCGCCACTTTCCTGGAGCGATCGGCAAAAGGTCAGAAGCTCCTCGGGCGAACGGTGCGAACGATCTGCAACCTCATCGCCGGCACGGTTGCGAAGTTCTGTCAATCAGAGCGCGCTACTATCACAAACGACGACGTACCTCTGCGAGCAATTCCGGATCCTGATACCTTAGACCAGAAGAAGTCGGCAAAGTGGAAGTTGTTGCTGGATCCGGAGTTCTACGTCGCGCATGCGAAAAAAGTCTGGCAGAAAATGGAACAGGAGATAAGAGGCGGGATGAACGAGCCACCGGCTCGAGGTGACCCACAAAGAGACGTCGGAGTAGGGCATGACAACTACCTAAAGTTTTGGCAGCTGCAGCGCCCAGACCTGGGGCTACTCGGATACGCCCTCATAATCGTCGATGAGTTTATGGCTTCCTTTTTTGAAGGTTGAGCTCACTCTGTTTCTTTTCCTTATGTAAATTTCAAGGAAGAGGATGAATAAGTAGTACTCGTTTCGATGAAACGAAAGTTGGATAACGTCTGTAACTGTCTGTCTGTCGGTTAGGCGCTTGGAATTAGAAATAGAACTTCGACGTCTATCCACTTATCGTTTTTATAGATATGGCTTGCTTCTGTGACATTGACCCCTCTACAACTTTTTGGCTCCTCCTCTTTCATGTTTTGCCAGGACATGACGAGGTGTCAGAGTCAATTCTTCGCCCACCAGCCGACCACGCGAGTTCTTCTCTTAAGCCTCTCAACACATAGTTCACTTTTGACTTGCATGCAGCCTTGACAAGTAACTGCGCTCCATCGAATACTTATTTGAGGATACAACTAGCCGTAAAGGGGCACTGGACAGAAGCAGAGATACTCTTGCTTCACGGAAGATGCAGGTTAGACATGATTTTTACGCGACTCTAATTCATCTTGGAGACACCAGTCAGAGGATTTACGGTTGGCGCGGCGCTAGCGATTCCTTTGAATCCGTCCGCGCGCAAGACTTTAGGCTGACGATCTCTTTCAGATTCGGCAAGGAGATAGCGACACTGGCTACGAAGTTTCTGCGAGTCGCAGACCCTAATGCACTCGTAATTGGTCGGGGAATTCCGACCAGACCTGTTAGTATTCTACCTGCAGAGGAGAATTTGCTAGAAGCGCACGATGGGAGGTTTGTTCTGCTCGTGAGGAGCAACAAGCAAATCATAATTATGTTCCCTTTTGTCCTCAATGCTTCGCGTTTCTAGAAGATTTTTTCCATAGAAGACTCTGGTACAGAAAGTTGCTCAACACTCCCTAAGATCAGCCTCGTTCTCTTTCGAAGAAATGATTGTCCATGAAGATACTGCTTAAAGTAAGAATTTATGTCTCTTCGTCTTACCACTTTTTCACCTGCAGCAGCAACAACATTAAGCTCTCGTGTGATTTACCAGTGGTACAGTTCACTACTGTTAGTAACTTAGAATAACTGGTATTAACCCAATTACCTTTTTTGTCCGTTCTTTCATAGTGGAAGAGCTTCTCGGTATGCGTGCGGAACTCGGTCGATTTCCAAGATGGCAATTTGCGAGTACGAGTATGAGATTGCCGGATTCGAAGACAGTAGAGAAGTTCGCAAAGTTTTATTGCGAGACGAAAGAAGGTGGCGAGGCCAATGATCGGCGAGATCGAGACTTCTTCACATCCTCACAACCGCACCATCGCAACTCGCAGCACAGCGCGTCGTCTTCGCAGTCGCCACACAAGTTCCACCAGAACTACCGGAATCTCTCGGAGTCACAGGAGCCACTTTTCGCTACACAGAACTCCGCGCCCAGTAGCTCTCAGCCGTATGATCGGCACTACAAGAACAGTCATCATGATTTGCAACTCGTCAACATAGGAAGTAGACCCCCCGGTGTGCGTATCGCAGCACCCAACTACCTCGATACTATGATCGCTACTCTTCGATTAAGGCTTCCACAAATTCATTTAAAGAAGCATCTTTGACCCGTCTCCAAGGGGAAAAAAGCCAAAGGTGCGCGTGAAGATGAATATTCAGGAAAGGAGCTCTAACTCAATCGGGTCGCAGCCAATCGTCTAGCGGCATGCGGCAAAGTCGTGCTGCGGGAGCTCCCGTTGGTCTTGTTAGTCATGACAATGAGGAATTTGAGGAGTGGGACGACTTGAAGAACCACTGCGCCGACAACGAGGACATAAAAACTCTGTCTGTGCTGTTGCTCATCGATATGGCAGGAATCCGATTTTGCACATACTCACGATTAAACTAATACTCTGGTGTAGGTAACAAGTACACAGAATAAGTCACTGCGCTTTTGTACATACTCGTAGATACTTTTTAGTAGGTGAGTCTAAATAACATAATGATAATAAATCATGTTTATGAGTCCTCTGTTATCCTGTACGAGTCGCTGCTATCCGAGAAATCGCAAACACCTTATTTTCTTCTAAATCTATGACTGAAAATTAGAATTATTTTCCTTTCATAATCGAGGTCCTGGACTAAACTATTTTTTTTCCTGCTTTCATAGTTGAAGACCTCGGATCGCAAGTTGCGCTTCATCTGCGTTCTGTCGTTGCGGCGAAAGTGGAGAATGATGACTGGGAGGTGAGGATAGGAACTGTTCATGCGGTGAAGGGCTGTGAATACCGAGAAACGGTTGTGATTGCAGACGATTTTATGATGTCAAAAGGGAAGCGAGTACTTATATTTCAATAGAGGCGTTCGAATATTCTTAGGTTAGAAGTCCTTATTACTTTAAGTAATTTACTTACTGAAGAAAAAGGAACGAAGTAAATAGTCAATCATGTTGCTCGAAATTAGGCTCGATGAAACTATTTTTAACAATATTGACATGAAACAGGCGAATCGCTACTCTAGAACCTACTACTAGAAGGCATGATCTCTGTAAATGTATTTTGTTTTCCCTGTATTCATGAATTTGAAATTTCTTTTTCATGTGATCATCCATCGTCATGTACTTGCAACATCAACAAATTCTTTCATATTTCTTCCGCTCCCGGTGTACAACAAGAATCACGTACGCGCTGGGGAGATCAAAGACAAAGCGGACCTGAAGTTCAGCGATATTGAGGCGATCAATCTCCTCTACGTAGCTGTCACTAGAGCCATGGGGAATTTGCGGCTACGCAGTAAGGTGTGGGATTTTCTTCAAGATATCGACGAGAAGAAAAGGTTATGAAACTGGAATGCACACTAGAACAAAACATGAGTATGACAAGCACGTCGTCTAGCTGTTTTGTATTATTTCTTCATCTTCGACGCTCTCCTCGTTCATAGAATCAGGAAAAGGAAGAGCAGAGACGACAGCATGAACGATTTGGCTCCGCATGTGGTGGAGGCAGCTACAGCCAGTACGCGCATGGTCCGGGAGGTGGTCCCGATAGTGACTCCAGTGAAGATGAAGAAGTGGACTCATCTCAAGATGCTGAAGAAAGAGGGATGTGGTTGCAAGCGGAGTGGGACAGACTGCAAGCAGAATGGCAAATTTTCGCCGCAAGAAAGGCAGAACTCTCACCAGCTGAACAGTACTTACTCATTCTTTTTACGAAGTTGGCTCATAAATGACGCGTCTTTCTTGCTGTCGGAAAGTTGTTTTTCTTTACGACTAAATAACACTTCTCAGCCCTTCTATCTGAAGTTGAGCATTATCATCAAATGTGAGTCACTGCGGATCTTAGATCAGAGCTCTTGCAGCCTGAGCCTGCTTGACGTAATTAACTTGCCTAGCCCACATCCGCCACAGGTTGAAACAAATTCCCTGGCCAGTAGACTTCGACAATCCGTGCTCGCTGTCGCGGGATACTGCGCCCTCAGTTAAGGCTGTACTTAATTCATCCTTGTGCGCATCCGTGAAAAGTATGCTTGAGTATTCTGATCTTCGTGCTATACTCTTGAACGAGGGACGCAGATCAGAGATGAAATATGGGGCGCGCTAACTCAGCGATGGAGGAAGCTACGCGACGCGTGAAGTTTTGCCTCTTGCACTACCACAGTGACAAGTGGGAGACCACGCTCGCGGCAGCAGCATCTGACGGCTCAGCGGGTAGGAGTCAGCCTGCCAGGTTTTTCGCTGGTGTTCGCAGTAAGCTGAACCAGATCACTCAAGCAGCAGCGGAGAAAAAGAAGCATTTGCGACTCAACGGCGACGAAGAGCAGGGCGAGAGCGAAGAACAGGCACCGGGAGCACCCACCTCCGGCCATGGCGACAGAAGTACTGGCAGGCACCAATCTGGGGGGCCTGAGATGAAACGAAGGAGATGCAGCTAGTGACGTCGATCTGTAGTCGTATTTTTACTGAGATTTGCGATGCTGCTGTTGCTGAACCTCTACTAAGATGAAGACGAAGACCATTGTGACGCCACCGACATTTGCTCGTCTACGAAACTCACAGCAGCAGGGAAGCTGCCAACAATGACCTCACTCACCCCACTGAAAAAAAAAACTGTTGTGATGAAGATAAGAGTCAGAGAAACGATGTGCCGCGCCATTCGGTAGTCGTCGCAATAAATGAGAGAACTTGCTACTACTATCGCTATTGTTATGCAAGTGGAAATGCTTAAAGAAATACACCCAGAATTGAAAGCAATGCACTTTCCGGAATTCCATAATGAGTCGCAATGGATTTTTCTAGCGAATGGAAGTCCATGTAATTGTTGTTTACCCCTATAACCTAGAAGCGCATGCAGAATCTTATGAGTTTCTACATTAAGATAGCTGCGCTTGCGCTTCCTCGTGGTGCGGCCTTTGGTTGCCAGTATCCCCATTCTTCATGCATATTCATATTGTCCTTTTCGATGTATATTATTCTTGTCTGACTCGTTCGTAGTGTAGTGATGAAGGCTATACTCTTCTCGATGTATGATATCCTTGATTATAATGACGTGATTGAGCCACGATATGACCACATATGATTGGTGTGGCCACGATATGACCACACGCCTCTAACTTCGTATCTTCAACCCTCATTGGAGCAGGGGATCTCTCTCGCAGGACGATCACAGCATTCTTTTTGGCAGCAAGACCAAGACCCGTGAAGTTGACTCGTCAAGATGAATCATTGAAGACACGTCGACACGACCATGCGCAACTTTTTTCGTCATAGAGTTATTTAGTCTTTGGAATCTGAAGTCGTACCTGCTTTCGTTTTACAAAAAAGAGCTGGCCGCAGGGCAGCCTGAGTATCGGACTTACTGACAGGAATCGGAACAAGACGAAATCTGTGCGAACGAGAGAACAGAACTTGGCAAGAGAGAAATCGGTAGCAAATAGGAAGCGATCTGTTTCTCCAGACTCTAACTGCAGCGGTGGGCAAAGGCAAGACTGCCTAGAGAGTGACAGCGCTCGCTGAGTGAAGGGCAACTGTGTGCGGCTTTCGTTGGATAAGTGCATGTAGGGACGAGAGGGGGCGCAGAAGTGAGGAGAGGCGACGGAGGGGGGGAGGCTCGCCCGCGTCTGTTAGTCGAACGGGGTATACAGACCCGGCCCTCCTCTCCTCTTTTCCCCCAGGGGCGGGAGTGGTTTTCATTTCAGGCCCTGCTGTTTTCGCTGCTGGTTTTCTGTGTGTTGTTTTCTCTGGGCTCGTGCATCTGCTGTCTCTCTTCCGCACGGGGAGCGAGGCACGGGGAGCGCGGCGGGACAACTGTGGAGAGGCTAGCCCCCTAACCCACTCGAAAGGACACGCGGAGCCCAGCCGCGTTTCTCTTCGGTTTTTTTCTGCAACGACCCCAAGACCAGCTGGCACGAGCTTGAATGCAAAAAACCCAAAGACCCTCCAGCGGGTGCGCGCGACCGCTGGGCGCTGGGGCTGGTCAATGCGCTCGGGGGGGCTGGGGGGCGGGACCGGTAAGGAGGGAGGCGGCGGAAGAAAACACGACAGTGAAAGGCAGGGGACCTGGCAGGGGGTGGCTGCCGTCTCTTCTTTTTGACCCACGAGGGGCGCCACGTTGATTCGGCCGCCAAGTGATAGTTGAGCAAGCACCCAAAACAAGACCGGGCAGGGGCTGCAGCTTTTCAGCATGGGTGCGCGTGGCTAGGTGTTTGCCCCGCTTACAAGGGAGCAGGCGCCCAGGCCTTGGACTTTCGGGCGCCCGCCTATACCATTCGGGGGGGGGGTTGGGCGACGTGCACCGGCGATCATTTCGCTTCCGCTTCGTCTTCTTTTCCTTTTCTGCTTTCATATTTATTGGCTTGGCGCCCCTCGTTTTTCTGCGTTGGTCAGTCAGTCGTGGTTCTTTTTTGAGTAAGGCGGGCGCGGCGGCTTGCCATGGTTGGCAGCGGTTCACGCCAAGAACGGCGAAGCATCGGTCTGGGGCACTTATCTGGGAACAAAAAAAACAAGAGCAGCCGCCATTTGTAGCTCGGACAGGTCGGCTGGAGAATCAGGAAAAGCACTGCGCACATTTCCAAGTCAACAGCTTCAGCGCTCGTTTTCATTTGGTCACCTGAGCTGATTTGATTCGCGTTGGGCTGAATGTATGAAGATGAAGTAGATAGATAGATAGATAGATAGATAGATAGATGAAGCGAGGGATAGGAGTAGGACACCCAGGTTGGCACAAGCGCGCGAAACCTGGCTCAACCTTTTTTGAGCTAAGTGAGTCCTACTTACTGGCAGGGAGTTTAGCTAGCTCCCACGGCAGTTGTGAATCTATCAGCGCGTGGGGGTGCTGTGATTCTTGGAGGTGTTGGAGACGGCCCCCCAAGCTTTACACTTTGAACTTTTAAGATAGAAAATTTGGGGTAAACTCTACATTTAGGTGAGTGCTACATATCTGATTTCATCGCAGAGGAGTCAAAAACGCAACATCAGCAGACAACTGAAGCTGTTTTTTTGTGCGTATGCACTTTCTTCCTTGCCAACCCTGAGAGGCATCTACCTACGGAGGTTTCCCCTTGACAGGTTGCATGCAGGTGAATCACCGCTGCCGCCGCAAGTTGTAACTTGAGATGCAGCGAGGAGAGGAAGCTGAAGGCGAGTCAATGAAGATAGCGCATCGATGTGGTGAAGTGGTGTCGTGCTCAATTGTCCAGCCAATATCTGCCGACGCGTCTTTTATGGAAGTCTTCGACAGTGAGCAAATGCATGAAGAGTAATCGCTTGCCCGGGTGAGAAGGCGTAGATGGAGCTGTCTTGGTCGCCGCTCTACTTCTCTGATTATTATATCTCCGCTGTTTCTTCTGATCATCTATTTCCATTATGGGGCTGACAGGACGACGATAGCGTCGGCGCTTAATAAATTAGTTTTAGCAGATAGGAGGATGCTTGGCGATAGTTACCCTTTTCTCTTTTCTATCTTCCTCTGGTCTCTCTTTTTTCTAATTAGGTCGGCTCCACCACAATTATTGCGTTCGTCTTCCGATGGAGTCTAGTACTTCTAGCGCTTCGAATTCGATTGAGTGCACAACAACGAAAAAGACGCTATCAGCATTATTAGAGAGGCTAAGGCGCTATTATCAAGCGTGGAGATCAATATTGGAGAGACCCCAGTGACGACTGAACGCGAGCGCAAGTAAAATCGATGCGCCCCCTCATTTGAGAGAAGTGTCAAGAATCAGTCTCCGAGTATTTATTGTACGGTTTGCCAATCATCCTCGGAGTAATCCGGTTGCCGCTTGTTCTGGGACGATCTATTTCTCAGAACTGCTAGTCGGGGCAGGTACATAGTTCAGCCACCACTTCTAACACTACCATCATGTCTAAGACCAGGAAGCCTAGACAACATCACCACCACCATCTCACCACCATCACCACCACGCGTGACAAACGCTCCTTGAGAATAAGGAGGTTTGATCTTGACACGTCGCCCGGCGTGTCATAAGGAATCTGTGATCCTGTTCAACGGCAACAGAATCGGTCTCATTTAAATGTGATCTCTCTGTGTTGAGCTTGAAGTGAAAATATAGACTTTGTGCTGGGTGTAGCAGCATTGCCGCCGACGTTGAAGTTGAAACAAAAATCATCAAAATACCCCCCTTGAGCATACAAAGGATCCTCCCTCTCTCACTGCGCAGACACAGAAGTGAAAAATAGAAATGCAAGAGCCAACTTCTTGAAGCCGTTTCTATTTAGCATCTTCCGTGCGACGTGAAAAGATGGAATTGACAGGCGAACCTGTTGTAAGTGCCTTGCTCTGCGAAGATAGTTCCACGGATCGCGACCATCCATGGAACTTCGCATCTATCACTAGGAGTATCCCTACTCTGACCTCTGCAAACAACACAATGCCAGGAGTATAATTTTCCGAAAGAGCAGTACGAAAAGGAAAACTATTGCTTGGGTCGAAATTTCTTTTGGCACAAATAAGCAACTAGAAGCTTCAAGTACTAAGTCAATCTTGCCGGCGCTCTCTATGATGATCACAACAACGCAAGAATTCTTTTAGCGCAACAACGTTTTTTTCTACATGGTTACAACAACGTAAGAATTCTTTTAGCACATTGGAAGTAAATCGACGAGATTATTGATAGTTGATCCACTTCGTTCACCCCCACTTCACCTCTTTTTTTTCGGTATTCCTTGAAAAATTATCTACAATATGAACAATATCACCATGTCCACAAGAAAAGGCAACAATATGGTCTTTCTTCGCTTCTACCTTCTGTTGGCTTGTTGTGCGAGTCTTTGCACAGTTGGGAACGCCGCTGGTATGGGTGGAGGCGCAAGGGGTCAGGGAGACGATGCTGGTATGGGAGACGCTGGTGGCCAGGAGCTTGTAGGGACGCAACGCGGTCCTGCGAGAAGATTCAAGCTGAAGAACACGAAGCTGCATCCAAACCAATTGAGTATAGACCTCCAGTTAAGGGCTACTTTTAGTTCTTTCCACTAGACTAACACCCATTTTCTAGGTCTTTCCGCTGAATCACACTCACTTTTTAGAAAAGTTTTCCACTAACATCTATTTTTTGATGAGTTCTTTCCAATTTAGAATGCTTCTTTTTTCTAATCCAAACTTTGAGTGGGGAGGTTGTGGTCGAGAAGCTACAAGTTGATCCGAACGCCACTGGAAAGTGGTTCTTTTCTTTAAGGCTTCCTCAAATTCATGCGAAAACTGGAGTTTATCGGATATAGAAGGTCGTGGTCATCATGTTCAAGCCGAAGAATGCTAGAACAAAGAGACTACTAACGTCTTAACTAGCATCTTGTTTGGTCCCCCCTTTATAAAGGGGAATTCGTGCAGCTGCCCAAAGTGGCTATCAAGCTAAATGTGTGAACGATGACCTCTTATTCAAAAATGAGAGATGAATGTGTGAAAGATGAATGTGTAGTGAAAGCTGCCCTCCCAAGATGACCTTTTTTAAAGGGGTCTACCTTCTGCTCGTATTTTTAAGGTCTAACTTCTGCTTGCCAGCGGGCCGTGGCTCGTTTTAGCACGAATCAGAAGAAAGTCGCCAATCAAGGTGGCACCGAAGAAGAAGCTGGGAGGCTCTCCTCTACCCAATTTGTGATCGATGCTTCTACTCAGTTTGTCTACGGCGACCGATGCTTCTATCCAGCTTCAAAGTCGTCCGCTGCAAAAACTATATTTAAGGGCTTTCAACACCATTACCATTACCAAGACACTATTAGCATTATACCTCTTTTCTATCTTCCTCTGGTCTGTCTTTTTTCTAGTTAGGTCGGCTCCACCACAATTATACCAAGTAGAGACACCATTACCATCACCAAGTGCAATGTTGTTACATCCTCCTGCTCCTCTGTGATCCATCTTGGCTTACCAAGTTTATTGCTTTTTCGCCGTGCACCTTCAAGAACACTACAACTACAAAGTCCTTCAAGGAAGGCAATGCAAACACCTCTTGCTAGGCACATTCATTCATTCATTCACTCATACTAATCTATCATGCTCTTCCTTTTACATCCTTCACTGAGATCCTTCTTAGCCTATAATTTCCTTCTTGGCGTATTATTTTATTCATCCTAGTAGTATTTCATGACCTCCGCGATTCTAGGACTCTCGACCACGGACGATGAACAAGATTCGGGTCGTGGCTCCAATCGCAGACTCGGACTCGCGGGAGGTGTAGGTGGAAATGATGGTGGAGGTGGAGGATCGTCTGTGCCTGGTGGATCTTCACCTGATCGTGCAGTTGGTCCAAGGAAGATTGTTGTTCAAGTAGTTCAATCGACGCTTGGCATAATGACGCCAGACAAATCGCACACGCTTGTGCAAACAACGCACAAGGTTAAGGCTCCTTAGTCTCCTTATCGGTATATTGTGAATTTTACTTTTGCATCAAGTTATTTTCATGTGGTCACACTCAATAATTCGGAGACAATAATTCAGGGAGTAGTACTTTTTATCAAAAAGATTTTATATGCAAACATTTTTCAAGCCTAGACATCACCTCGCGCGAGGTCTCGGTGGATGCGCCCTATCCTATCCTATCCTATCCTATCCTATCCCATCCTTATATTGATGTTTTTCGAGTAAGTACAAACATGAATTTTTTTATTTTCAATAGTCTTGCGCTAGAACAAACTTGAGGCTTCTTCAGGCTGCTTAGAAGAAAACGTGCTTGGAAGACTGGGAAGATGTAACCTCTTTAGCCGGATCTTTATCTAAGAAAAGAAGCCGTTCGAATTCGATCTTTGCCTCGCTGCTTTACTTAAGGGTAGTAGAAGAAGTCGGTGACTATCTGGTCATCACTATCAGATAGTGTGTCTGGTGTGAGGTGAAGCTTCCTCAGAGCAGAAGGCGTTCTTTCATCTCCACTATCTGGTGTGAGGTGAAGCTTTTTCAGTGAAGGCTTTGTTTTATCCTTCCTGTGATGTCTCAGAAATATAAAGGGGAAAGTAGAAATCTTTAAGGGGACGAAAGGAAGCAACTCACTCGTCACCGACAGACTGAATGGCTCCAGTATTTGGCAACCTGAATTTGATCACAAGGATTCTCTTCTTGTTTTCCCTTATGATCAAAATATGGCTACTGAACACCAGAACAATACACAGACGATAGTGATTTCCGGTCGCTAATCTATGAGGAGGACGGCGCCCGAGGAGAGCTTCGGCCTGTATGGAGCCAACACTTATAATATCATTATCAAGTTTCTCAAGTAGAAAACTGTGATAATGATAATAGATTTTGGCTCTATAGCCTGGGATCGAGTTTTACAGCCCGTTTGGCGATTTTGAAGTAGACTTTTTCGCTATTCGGCTGACGTGCGTGGATAGACCGGACTTCATGTTTCATCACTATAATGGCGTATACGTCTTTAAGATGGGTCACCTTATTATATTAGCTTGCCTTGTTGTATGCAGGGAGTAGGACAGTTGTCAAGAACTACTAGTCTTCCACCAGGAGTCATCTAGGAAGCATCAAGTTTCCCAATATGAGAGAAATTTGGATGAAGAACCAATGCAAGAATCAATGCAAAAGCCTGAAGTTCTTTGGATCATTCATTCACTCAGTCACTCAGTCACTCACTCAGTCATTCTCTCACTCAGTGCAACAGTGCAAGTTCTAAGGTGTTTCGTGAAATTGAGCAAGATCGTTACCAAAGAGATGATCTGGACATGCTACTTAACTGTAGCCGCTACCCTGTCCACCACACGGTAGATCTACTTCCGCAGCTTTGGCTTCCCGGTGTCAGCGCCGTCTCCCCCAGTTATGCGGCCTGGTTTTCCTTGCTTTCGCATTCCAAGCTAGGGCGAATGACGGACTTATTGCCAAGCGATTTCATTCAAACCTATCTGCCTCCGTCCGCCTATGTTAAGGCATTTTTCCTATGTTTGGACTATCGTGTGCAGCTGATTTATTTCTTAGGATGATGATCTTCTCGCACTAATCAAAATCAAGTGCATCACATGATAAACATGAACCCTCCCACTTTCCTTACTACACCACCAGTGACGTAGTTCTTCAACCAACATGATCTCTTATATATTCTTTGAGATGTATCTATAATTAGGTTAAGGTTTATGTAGAGATATTATATCGCTACCTGCTCAAGTAGAGCGTGCTGTTATTTCATTCCCTTGGAATTCGAACTATCGAGGGGTTCGAACTATCAAGGGGTGGGCAAAGCCAAAAGGTAAGTCGAGTTTGACTAATGTACCCGAATAGGGGTCCGTCTCTACTACGGGTGCTGGGTGCATCAGGATCATCATCATCATTATCATCATCAGGTATCTAACTTGTACAGCTACGGATTGACACTAGATGGAAACGTTGTAAACGAAAGTAGTAGTCGTGTAGGGGTCTTCTATACTTCTGGAGTGGCTTCATTCACTCACTCACTCACTCACTCACTCACTCACTCACTCAAGATGGACCAAGTGACGGGCTTTAACTATGACGCCTATGTGGAGAATGGCTTAAGTGATATTTTCACTTCTAGGGATGATTCCCCGTTCTGGGTGGACAGAGGGACAGCGGTCGTCACCTGGAGGGGTGCGGAATTGCGAGCCAGAGAGTGGCGCGACATCGCGAATGATTACCAGTTTTCTGCTGAACGTGACAAAGTAGAGATCCACATTCGCGGCGAGATCTGGGACGCAAACCCACTCTTTTCGGGTCGCGCTTCCGAGCGTCTGAGCTACAAATTTTCGCTTACGCTACGTTTCTGCCTGCGCTGGGGCCTTCCCCTTTTCAAAGAAGACGAAGCTGCGCCAGGCACACCCCCTCTTATGTCTTCATCTGCTTCTTCTCCATCTTCTTCTTCTCCATCTGCTTCGCCAGATGTAGTAGCCTGCCTTCAAGGGATCAAATTAAAGACGACTATAGCAGCGCGCGCGCGTGATGACGAGGACTCACTTGATGAAGAAGTATTGCACGCAGAAACAAGGGAAGTTTCAGGCTTTTGGGAGATGTAAGAGCCTTGGGCTTTGGGAGATGTAAAAGGAGCCTTGGACATTCGAAAATGGACCAGAAGCTACAGCAAACTTATACCCCATGAATGGGCACACTACTACTACGAATACTACTACTACTACTTCTACTACTGCTACAAGAAAAAGAGGGTGGGTTACTAGGTTGTGGATCCTGCACATCTTCGAGCGCCGCCGGCACAATGAAAGAAAATGACTATATTATAATTATCAAACATGAAGCTTTAACTTTGTTAGGGAGGGCTAGAGGACCTTGACGACAAGTCGAGCCGCACGGCCTCTTGCTGGGTACATACATTCGGAGGCTGTCCATTATGCAGCACATCATTAGTTTGAATGGTTCAAGTATTTGGTAACCTGAATTTGATCACAAGGATTCTCGTCTTGTTTTCCCTGATGATCAAAATGCATAGGGCTACTGAATACCAGAAGAGTACATAGTTGCTGGCGCCATCATCTACTAGCACTACCTCGACGAAGTCCAAAAGTCCAATTATGGACTAGTACCAATAAAACATGAAGTAGTTGTACATCTCTACGTACATCTCTACTTTTTTAGAACAGGTAGATGTACGTAGACTCACCGACGTGGTGTTTCTTATACAGCAACTAAGTACAAATGAGATAAATTAGATTTAATTGAAAGTACAACGCTCTTTGTGGTGCGTGATGTAGCTACGTTTTTCAATAAAACTAAACGGGTCGTTGTTGTTGAAAGTCTAGAGAGATGAAAGTAAACGAGACTATTTGCAAAGCAGCATCTCCATATCGCTTTGTAACAACTACTTAATTATATCATGATCATCCCCTGTTTGTGGTTTTCTTAGATAGGGAGGGCTCTGCAGCAATTCGATTATCATGAATATGATGAACGAAAAGCTGGGCTTCCAGGGTCGCGAAAGATGAAAAATAATGACTGTGGAGGTGTTTTACCTTACACCAGAATAGGATCAAGGATAACACAGGGACTACTTCTAAACTATATACCTTAAGCAGTAGCTTTTTAGTCCTGCTTCTTGGTATAATTATGTAGTCACAAAAACGAAACGCTCTACCACCACATAAGCTGTGACGATTCCTATTTCAAAGACATGAAACCTGAGATTCACCACCACGAGAAGTTGACGACCGACTTCTGTCGAGGAGCAAGTCTAAAAAATTACGTAATATGGCTGTCAGTCTGCGTGTTCGCAGTTGCACTGAAAGATGAGTTTACTGCTACAAAGCCAAGATACTAAGACTTCTGTCGAGCAATGTATCCATCTGTGTGGTCCTCGGGCTGAATTTGGAAGCGAATTAAAAAAAACCGAGCTACAACGAAGAGAGTCACGAAGTAGATAAAACTAGTGCAACGAGACGAGCGGTCAAGAAGTGGCGCAATCTTCTCCATGTTCGTGGATCTACTTCCTCAAATGAACTGCAACGGCACAGAGAAACGGAAAGATTGCGTGTCCAATGTAACTAAAGCCCAAAAAATTCCTGTGGTCGGCATTTTTCTGACAGTTATCGGCTCCAAGACATCGTCATAGAGTATAGGTTAGCGACCACAGCGATTTGCTCACTTTAGTCATCTTTTTTTACATACAGTGAGTCGTGTGCACAGATACTACTACCTTCGTTTCGATCAATGTTCTTATTCTTCATCTATGTAGACGATATTCAATATGCATTGCGCAACAATAGATTAATGTGGGTTTATTCAACTTCATCTTGACCTCACAAACAAATTATCGCTTTGCACCAGTCGCAGTCTCGAAATACAACCAATTATTATGAATACTCACGACATGATCAATTATCGTATTTTTCAACAAGAAAAGATAATTCGAAATTGCCTTAACCCTCCAGGCAATAATTCTAGATGGCACCACTCCCGTATCCACAGTGGGTCAAACGCATCTTTCGGACTCTTCTTCATCGATGCGGCGCGAGACCAAACATGACCTGGCACCGTCCGATTTTCGCGAAGAGGGCCTTGACCTCACAAACAAATTATCGCTTTGCACCAGTCGCAGTCTCTTCGTCATAGTTCGAAAGAGTATGCAGTTCATTTCCTGACCCATCGTTCTATCTTTCCACAATCATCATTTTTTTCTAGCATTCACATGATTCAAAAAATGTCTATGTCAGGAGAAAAGACCTTGGACGAGTTGGAAGCCAAGCTTGTGGCCTATAAGGAGGCGGGCCGCTTGGCGGAGCTGGTAATGAAGCGAGAGGCAGAAGAAGTTATTGCCAGGAGGGTCTACGGCTCTGCAGTGCGTAGCTTTGAGAAGATTAAGGACAAGGCGGAGAAAGAGGCGAAGAGCCTTCGGGCCAAGATAAATAAGGAGCAAGGCAAGCCGGCTCCGAGCACCCAGGTCGCGAAACGTGCGCGAAAGGACCCTCCGAGCACCCAGGTCGCGAAACGTGCGCGAAAGGACCGGCTGAACCTCTGGAGTAAACTGGAGAGGGCCCAAAAGGATTTCGTGCAGCGCATAGAGGGGGGGCTTCAAAAAGGGAAAAAGTCAAGGGATGCGGAAGCAAAGAACTTACACGAAATACGTGAACGGCGTGAGCGTGCCCTGGATGCTGTCGATGCGCTAATCCGGAAAGGGCAAACGCCGCAGGCAGATGTAGTTATGGGCATACCCAAATAGACGGATGAGGCAATCACACGAAACCGAGCGCGCACCACGGCACTGTCATGGTCGTAGCTGAAGCTTCTTCAATGAACGCGCCGAGCCTGGGTATACAGAACCACGAGTCCCTTATTGCATAGTGGAGCCGGTAGTTCTAGTTTCTGTGTGTCTTACTCACGTTGTGGAAGCAGTAGCTGTGGGTGTGGCCTGTGGAAGATATGTTGCTATTGTGCCTGCACTACTTCGTTATTTGCGCTACACAAGAGCGAATATTGAGTGTTGGCCAGAGCGAGGCGCAGCACACTATCTCTGTACAGACTAGAAGCAGCTCGGGACCAAATGGAAATGGCTACTTATGTTGATCACGATCCTGTGGTTCACGGGAAGAGACCACGAGACCACAAGGAAGAAAAACGTCGTTCTCGAAGATTGAATTTGTGCGTCCCTGGATCCAGGACGTTTGTTGCTTGTTATTCATAGTATTAGAAATGCCTCGACCTTTACCTTTACCTTTTATCTTTTGCCTAGGTAGGTACCGCGACAGTATTGAAAATGAATTAAAATACATGTGGTCTAAACTACCTCAAGAATGGCTACACTACTATTACTACTACTACTACTACTGCTACTACTATTTGATAACAAAAGTTTATACCGTTGTGTGACTAATAAAGCAGATATAACTGGCTCCACCGAGTAGGGGAAAGGAGTGATCCATGCTTGTGTTCAGTTTCGAATAGGCAGATATGTTGAGTAAGATGAAGAGCAGAGTCGAGTTGCTTCTTCGCGTTGCCTCTTGCATCTGTGCGTGCTTCAGTGTTGAGATCGCAGTATTGCCTGGTACCTCACGAAGGGTAGAGGCATCTTGTCTCCCTCCTCTTTGTTGATTGCGAAACGTACTGTGCCCCTTTTGGTGGCCAGAAAACTTTTTTCTGAAATCTCCAAATCCAAATCCAAATCTGATCCACATGAATGGAGACAGAGAAATAAGCAGAGTATGTCAGACAGAGACGGAGGGAAGGTACGAGAATACTAGCGACGGAGGAATAGAAGACGAGAGATCTGATCACCAGCATATCACTATAAAAAACTCAAAAAAAAAAGACGCTTCGCTGTCGTCGAGAAAGAGCTTCGCTGGTTAAAGATGTGGCCAAGCACGACAACATCTTCTAGCGACTACTTTTCTGTCGCATCTTCCGGAGGAGGAGGCGGATTACGACTCCGTCGCACGCCACGAGCACGACCGTCTTTTTCAGCATTGCTTCCTCTCGTTCTACAACTAGTTTTTAGTACAACTGACGCCAAACCGGAATTGCCGCCAGAGTTTTACTTCCAGAGCTGGCAACGTGGTGGAGATGCCAGAGTTGGTGAGCAGGACGTTGATTTCTCCGCAGTCAGAAGTGTGGGCGTGGCCCATTCTGTGGCCTCTCGTCGACAGTTGTCGGACGAATACTTACAGGAAAATGCCGAACGGATGCTGCAATTGTATCAAAGGGATTTTAGGTGTAGAGATTCCTTCGTCTACAAAAAGAGGCATCCAGCATTGATTCAGTTGCTGGAGGATAGTTGGCGAGCATGCGGTTTGCAGCCGCCGGAAGATGGGAGAGAGTGGGCGGCGTTATTTGGCGGGGATGCAGCTGCAGGAGTTAAGACTTGTTGTTGTTCTTTTTCGAGGAGTAATCTAAATTATAATCGGGATGAAGTATCTCGTGAGAGGAGTGTTAGAGGAAAGAAAATGATTTAGATCAGAGGAGTCATGATACTTTTAGATTACTTACGCGCACTTCAACTTCTTCTTCAATGCATATCTGCATCCGCGCCAACGCCAAGTAATGGAAAGGCAATCCGACGTCTTCCCTCTAACAGCCGAAAATCAAGTACTAAAAGGAATTGCTCACCCCTGAAGCCGCTGGAGTATCAGAGTGAAAGGAAGGTGGATGAAGAGACTGGGGAAGAAGTTTACGTTGACAAGTTGTGGATAGATTGGAGTACATTGCGACGACAGCTATTTGAAGCGGAAAAAGAAGCACGATGGACTGTACTACAAAAGCATGGGCTTGTGGAGGTGGAGAATGATTCTTCCGCGGTTGCTGGTGACAGTGGTAAAGACGCAACTCCTCCTTCTGGTGCCGAGCAGAACGAAGAGGTTGCAGTGACTTTGACTCCTACAGGGCTAAGCGAATATTATCCCTTTATCCGAGGTAAGAAGACTCAATTCGATAGCGTATTGGTGCCGCGGGGTACACGAGCAGAGCATCGGCAAGCACGCAATCCTGGTACGCGATTTGAGAGTAAAATCTTGGAAACTTTTTACTCCAATGCTAAACAGAGAAGTAAGAAACCCTGGAACCGTGTTCCGGTAGTCATATCAACTGCCCGCGAAGAAGCCGCTTTGAAAGATTTAGAGATAGAGACGACGGAAAGGCAGCGAAGGGTCATAAATGCATTTCTCTTTAACACATTGCGGGTCATACAGCTAGAGGAATTGGTTGAGGCGTACTGGGACACATGTGTGCTGGGAGTGCTGACTATATTTGTTAAGGCACAAGAACTAGGAGAGTTGTATATACTATTACTAAACAGACTATCGTATAATTACTAGTTGTACTACAGACTATCGTGTAATTACTAGGAGGATTACTTACGGCTACTCGACGGCGGCTCTAACTCCCGTGTCCTGATTGATTCTAGGGTTGCAAATGACGAAGATTATGGTTCTCTAGCTTTCCATTGGCGCGTGCTGGACCAGGTTATTACGGCGACGCACCCGGACATCCTAGACACCCAAAATGTCGCAGACACGAATAATCTACTGAGCACACACGCAAGGGACATTATCACGGGAAGCCTGTTGTCCGATTCCGCAAGGAAAGAAGCAGATATCTCCTCAAGCTCAAAGATGAGTAGTACTAAAGACGGAGGGCTGAGCAGTTCAAATTCTCCTGGCGATGGTCAAAATGGAGATGCCTTCGCAGAAGAAGTTGTAAATGGGTCTGGAGGTTTCTTCACTGCAGACTCGCCGAAAGGGATTGGTAATCGTAATCCTTCTATGCCAGCAGGTGGTCTCTCACCAGAGGAAATTCGCGCGGTGTTGGAAGCATATTTCTCTTCGACAAGGACTGGCAAAACAGAAGGTTCCTCTGTTGGAAAAACAGATGATTCCTCGTCTACCCTGTCGTTTGAGGAGAAGCTTGGACAAACAGATGATTCCTCGTCTACCCTGTCGTTTGAGGAGCAGCTTGAGGATTTAGATCACTTAGATTTGTTGCGGTTTCTAAAAAGGGAGGCTGAGACGGCTGATGCATCCTCACCTTTATCTTTAGAGGACTCAAAGGACGACCTGAATCGGAAAGACAACCTGTTTGAGAAGTTCCTAGCCGTATTACGTAAAAGCATAGAAGGCGAGCGCGTTTTCCGTTTCTTAGACACGAGGGCTCAACTAGGTTTGTATGACGATGAAAGGCTAGGTCAGCTCTCAAACTGGGAACGAGTGGAGAGATTGGTGGTGGAGGAGGACGCGGAGATCTCTGAAAATAAGACAAACACTGAACTACATGCACATGCAGACCAAGATGGAATTGTCCACTATGTCCAGGAAGGACAATATTTGTGGTGGCCAGTCACAGCACGGCGATTGGCAAGGTCGCATACGCAAACACTAGAGCGGACTGTGGATTCATTAAGTAGAAACGTAGTTCGTTTGCTCGTGTAAATAGAACGAAAAATGTAGAAGCAAGAGAAGTTCCAAGGTCTTCTTTACCCCTTCGTTCAAGTCTATATGAACTTTAGACTATGGACTTAAAAAGGAGTTGTCAACAGCAGGTGCTCTAATCTCAGTGCCACCCGATTATCACGGGCAAAACGCTTTCCACCAAAAGCCTGTTGACACGTCTCTAGCGCGTGCAGTTTCATATGGGGATCCGACAGCTGCACAGTTAGACGAAGAGCAGTCGGACATGGACTTGCTGCAAAAACTCTCGGCTTTGCAAGATGGCCCTCCAGGAGGAAAAGGCCTTCCACCAATACAGTCCCACGAAAGTCTGGTAGCTCTCCAAGAAAGTCTCTCTGCACCGCAAGGAGTCCCACGAGCATGGAATCGGCAAGCATTCAATTAAGGCTTGATCCAATGCATAGTCATTCAATTATAAGGCGGTCTCCGCATGTAAGATATGAGAAGCAGAATTCTTTCTTGTTTATGATTCCCTCTTTCGGAAGATTCTGGAAAAATATTATTAAGGGAGGCATCTTCTATTTTAAGGATAATATGGGACGATGACGAGGGTGAACTACTGTTTTGAGCTCTACTAATCCAAAGTTTACGTGTACGATGTGGACGATCCGTTGTACTATCCAGAACTACCTCTTCTGACTCGCGGTGGACATTTCTGCCGAGATGTGCAGTGGGGTCACGAAGTCTTGTTGCATCAGTTCTTCCTGTCTTGTGCCTGCCGAACGTTAATCCCTGAGGAAGCAGATTTCTTCTTCGTTCCGCAGTATTCGGCTTGCCATACGCAGATCGGGACGTTTAACTACACGGTATCAGAGCAGCTGTTGGAGCAATTGGTGCCGAAGTTGGCCTATTTTCCGTTTAGTAATGGTAGAGACCACATATTCGTTTTTAGCGGAGGAGAAGGCGCGGACGGACCAATGCGGAGCTGGCGAGACTACATTGCGGAAAGCATTTTTATCATGTTATGCTGCCAATCGATAATTGTAATTTCTAGCTGGATCATGATAGGTGGATCAGTGAACTTGAGTAGATCAAAGCCAATCATCAGCCTCACCATGATGGGTAGATAGGTAAATAAGTTGACATGAAAGAAACTACCCAACTACCAACGAACCTGTAAGCCATGATTGTCCAGAAAGTCCACATTATATTCTAATCTCAAACGAACCCGAGTTGTGGAATTACTTCGAGGAGTGGCAGACCTCTGGAAGCTACAACTTCGCCAAGGACATACTAGTGCCGCCACTAGTGCATGCGCGAGAGCTCGGCGTTCAACTCGAGTTGAACCAAAGTCCCGCGGATCGTTTGTATCTTATGGTTAGAGTAGTTAGAGTTGAACCAAAGTCCCGAGGATCGTTTGTATCTTAAGACTTCTAACCCCCGTAATAAATTAGAAGCTGCATTTCACGGTGAATAACAGTTGCAAGGTCCTCTAAGCTAGTTTACTAGAGCTTCTATGTGATCCAGCTCCTTAGAAAGTTCAGCTTGAACGTCCATCTTATGGAGCGACCACATGACGTAATGCATCTTGAGGCTGAGCAGCATCTATGGCTTGCTATCTTGTTGATGCAAGAAAGGGAAAAGGAATACTAGGTTAACGAAAATGCATTTCGCGATGAATAACAGTAGCAAGGTCCTCTAATCGCCGTGGAGATTTTATCGGCTGGAATCGGAGAATTCATAAGGCTTTGGGTGGCGGTGAGGGGCCGCGAGGGGCGTTGCTAAGATGGATGCGGGAGGACAGTGACAAGTCTATAGATGGTGAGACGTTTGCTCACCCAGAATACACAGATCTGCACGTGGCACAGGACGTTCCCGCTGAAGAAGGCCTCATCGGACAGGGAGGAAGCTTGTTTTGTTTATGTTGAAATTTGAGGATCGAAGATTAACATTAATGTCTGATACCGATACCGCATGAGAAGAAAAAATCTTAACCTCACCTCTAATCGTCTGAATTTGTTACAACGAAGCTACTCACTCTTACTTAATACAATTCAATATTTCTCCTCTTACTTACATCATGCGTCACCTCTAATATGCTTTATCCCTCGCGGCATCAGTGGCTACACAACGCGTTTCGTTCGCGCACTCTTCGCTGGCTGTGTCCCCGTCCTTTTGTCGGACCTGTATGAGGTTCCGTTCTGGCCCTTGTTTCAGCAGCTTTTTAACAGCGAAAACGGTCCGTTTTTGATCAAGTGGCCCATGCGGTTGATGGAAGAAAGGGAACTCTTGCGCGAGGACGACTGGAATCTGATTTTGCCACTGCAATTGCATTAAGGCTCATTTTTGTAAGTCTTTTTTGTAAGTCATTTTTGTAAGTCATTTCTCACCGACGTTATTTGCTTCTTAGGATTCGTTCTGAGAAAGTGTCAGTCATGTTGGGAGCAAGAAGTGAAACACTTTCTTGCTGGGCTCTAACTGCAGACGTCTTCTCACCACTTCAACATGGGTGAACACGAACACCCTCAACAAGAGACTTCTTCCTCAGAGCATGAACGCCACCTAGGCCAGACACGACACCTAGGCATACAAAGGAAGAGCCTCTTCGTATTTCGAGAAGACGAAGTGGAAGCCGTGAAAACGATTTCAGAGTCCGAGGACGTACGTGCTCAAGTTGATGAGCGCAGCCATCTACGATTTGCTCCTCAGGGGACTAAAAGAAACAAAACCACGCGACTGCGTCTCAAAGAAAATGTTGATTTTTCTGGTACGGCAGGGACAGTACTTGGTAACTCAACATCTTCGCCGACCAGCAAAGAAAATGAAGGTCAAACAAAACTTCTACCTACATTAAGGCTTACAGCAATTCATCTTGAGAAGCATCTTTGACAGCTTTCCTGAGGGGAAAGCGCGTCAAAAATGCTCTTCAGGATGAATATTTATAAGTAGTAACGTCTAACTTGTACACCTCTACCTCTTCCTCTGCGCAAGCACCGTCTTCTCTCCCTCGTAGATTATCTGCGATCGTTCCTGGATACTGCGATGTTTGACCGGTACAGGCGGAATGGCGAGAAGATACGGTGTCACTACGTTTACTGGCCCTCTAAACTTGACGCGCAATATTCTCCAGAAACAAATGAAAAGCTCTGTGGACCCGACTGGCGCCGAACAAGCAGTTATCACGCCATACATCGGCTACTGCATGCTAAAATTATGTCTGAAGATTTCTATTCCACGAATGGAGGGAAGTATCTACGAATGGGAAGTATCCACGAATGGAGGGATGTAAGTATCTTGTCGTAGTTGTTCTTGGACAGACTCCTTATTAGATTTAGCAGATAGGAGGATACTTGATGACAACTACCCTGTTCTCTTTTCCATCTTCCTCTGGTCTTTCTTTTTTCTAGTTACAGGTCTGCTCCACCACAATTATACCCTCTCCTCCCAATAATTTCATCATCTCTGCAGCTGCGCGTTTACCTCTCTATCCCTCCCACGACCCCATCATCTCTGCAGCCCCTCTTCATACAAGAACTTTCGTTGTCGCGGGTTGGGCGTGATACTTTCTACCTCCCACAGCTTGACTATCGAGGACAAATGAGCATCCGGGCTAAGCTTTTGGGCCCAAGAGGACAGCTGCGACCGAAGTATGATCCCCTCTTCGGACAGCTCTTGGTGAGCGAGCGGACGCATCAATTGGTGTGGTAACAGAGAGAAAGAACAACGCATTGATTGATGATATGCTCTGATGTGGAATAAATCGCAATATAATGAACAAAGGAACAACAGCAAGGTGGATTTACTTATCACACATCTTTGTCGAAGAAGATTTGGAACTCAATAAGGTAACAAGAACATGAACATCATCAAACAATCTAACGTTGAGAGGAGTTTTAAATCAAAGCCATAAACAACAGCATCGCTTCGATGTGAATGACACTTGTTTTTTTCTGCGAGTCAAAGAAATTTCATGAAGACAAGACGTCTGCATAGGAAAACAGACGTCTACTTGAATTAATAGGTGCGAAGGAGAGACGTCGACCTAGTAGAACGCTTCCCACGTGATCGAACATTCTCTGGGATACTCGGTTACTTCAGTTTTCCGTTTACTCTGAGCAGGAAGTAGTCCTCTTTTGTCAGGGGTCTTGAAAGAGTCAGAGGGCTCTTGAGAGAGAGTCTGAAAGGAGCTAGAGCTCTTCGAGCGCATTTTGAAGCGCATGCTTTCTCTGCGCCCACCCAGGCTTCTGGTGGGTCGAATAGATCGAAACTGTGTTCCACGTGAGTTTCATCCAAGTTCCCGAGTACCTTTTCCGAACGAAATATAAATCGAAGCCCTTGGTCTAAAAGTAATCATTGTAAATGAGAGACGAGTGTGATCTTCTTATAAGTTCCCCCAAAGCAAAGAACGATGTAACGGCACCTCAAGTAGGTTTAACGCTTCCTCGGCCGTCTTCACAACCGCAGGAAATGTATCATCACGCCGATGAACAAGTATGGTCGTTTGGGATGCAGTATGATGATGACGATGTGATCTAACGAGTGCATGCGAGATACGGCAGCTCTTTTCTGTGAGGCGGGTTGAACTCTGTAGGTGAGACGAGTGGTCTAAAGAAGCGAGTGTAGTGAGTGATATGAAGAGAAAGAGTCTTACAATTTAGACTCACACGCTAAATGTTTGCTTTCTCTGCGCCCACCTCTGCTGGTGCGTCGAACTTCCATCGAAAAGCTTGTAATTGTAATCTGGTTTCTGTGAGAGTTGAACTCTGTTGAGGGAGTCTTTAACGCTGTATTCTTTTGTGCAACAACGAATATTTATGCTGGAGAACGTCCTCTATCATCAGTCTCAACCACCTTTGACTACGATTTGCAAGGGCTTCAACTTTCTCTCACTCCCTATGAACATCAACCTTCTCTCACCAAAACGCACAGTTTCTTCATGATCATTTTTCTCTCACCAACAGTTTTTCTTGCGAAAGAAGGTTGTATAATATTTCTTCCGAACAGATGAAAGGAAAATTAGTGTCGCAAATAGACGACAGAAAGACTAAACGCATATCTTCACAATTATTGCATGGTTTTCGGTTTTTCTCCCAAGTAGTACCAATAGGTTTGCACCTATTAAGTAGATCCATATTATATAATTTTGTTGAAGGTGTGGCCGGAGTTTAAAATCTAAAGGTAAGTAATTACCACTCGAAGTGCAGGCTTTTCTTTGTGGTACTAATCTGAAGCTGCAGCAAGGCTAGTCGAAGTCGCCTGTGTATTAGACGCGAGCAACAATATCAGTTATAAGAAACAACTCATCATCACGATCATCATCGAAGACGGGCGGTTACGATCATCACAGAACTTGTTATCAGAGTACTTCCACATCGCGGTTAGCTACAAGATGTTGCTATCCCAGTCTGCTGGCACGCAAGGATCCTCCCGCGCGCGCGGGGTCGTGCACCACTCTGGCATGATGATGACCTCTACTCCCATTCCCTGGATGTTGCTTATTCTACTATGCTCTCTGGAATCCGCATTCCTGACGTCGTCCGTGTTTTTCGTCGCCGCTTCTGATTATCACTTTCACATGTGGAGGAGATTTCCGTTATGAAAGCAAAAAGTCCTTCTGTGGCTGCACATATAATTCGCTCTGACGCCGCTATACGTCACCCTGTGGACGGCGAGTCAATTCCTAGTATCCTACGATCCTATAGATATTCACAAGAAACAAAGCTGTTCTTTTCTTATTGGTGATAAGAAAAGGTACGTGCGAACGTGCCAAGTTAAAAATATACTTTCTTGAGGATCATGGGCTCCCCTTTTTTCTTTTCTTTCATATGCGTACGTTAACGGGAAATATGACGGGACTCTTGCGGTGAAGCTTCCGGGTGCACAATACAAGCTGGAGTCGGAGTTCACTTTCTCGTTAGGAAACGGTGAGGACCGAAAGGATTTGAGTGGCAATTTTTCTACTCAGCTACAGTGGGAACATGTTGAGCACATTCTCTTGCCTCAGTTCAACGCCTTTGAATACCACGCAGGCTACAATATTACCGGCCCGGTGACGAAAACGATTGTTCCGTCGCTTGCACCGCTACCTAACGGCACCGCGAACGTCGGAGAACCGTATCGCGCCGTGAATTTTACCGTACCGATCACTTGGTATTAAGGCCTCTAGTTGTCCCCACACATTTTTCTTTTCGTCCTAGGTTAGGAGGTGCTTAGTAGAGGAATGCTTACGCTAGTACTTGGAGATACTTGGTGTAGTTCTAACAGAACAACGACAAGAACTTACACTAATATTCTTGGTGTAGTTCTTGTCGTTGTTCTTGCAGAATTCCTTCAAGAGTAGATATACAATAAGGAACTTGATAGAGCACATGAATATCAAGGGTCTGAAATAGGCGTCTATTTCCTGCCCCTGTCAAGTTTGGGATGCGCGGAGCATTCATCAGAGTACTCCCTAACGCTGTGTGTGGGTTGTATTTGAGGGATGCAGAATCATGGACGTCTTGACGGAGCACCATCATCACAAGCGTGTTATCTCTTGCGTATTCGTTATATTTTGATAGTTCCTGTAGAAAGTAAGTTGAGGCCTTGATCTTGATGGCACCAGGCCGCGGGCACCAAGAAGGCCATCTCGTAAGTAGGCTGCTCTAATATTGTTTCGAGTACAAGGAGAATGCTGAGGATTACTTTCAGCAGGATGACTATGTGATGATGACGTTTGGAGGCTGGTCGGAATCCTATGACCCGAGAGTCGGTTATTCTACGTGGAAGTTCGACCCATACGGTACCGGTGCCTACCAGAAGGATCTCCAAGAGTGTGAAAACTCGAAGACCACGTGTGCTTCTAGCTACAAGGTTCCCAACGGAGTGTTGCCAGGCATCGAAAACGCAACCGATCTCCATCTGGTGCGTTACCACGTGGCTTTCCCGGACGGCGAGACACCGACTCCACTGCCCGAAGTGGTAAGCAACCCCGAAATGAGAGAGTATGCGCTGGCGGCGGAGATTTCGGCCACTGTAAATCTGACGCTCAAAGCGTGGCAGGAGCTGCGCTTGGGCTCTACCAAGTTGGCCCTCTTCTTAGAGGAAACTTGCTACAAGGGTTTGCTGTTGTACACCAAGTTTCCCGCGTACAAATACTTCAATCGCGTGCTGGGCTACTCTGTTTCGCCGTTGGATTCCGAGGCGCTTCCTTTTGTGCACCAACTTGTTACGCGCTGCGGCGTCGGTCCGTTCACGAAGTTCTACAACGCGACGCTTCCCAACATCAACGCGGCTGGAGTGCCGACAGAGGTTCAGACGTATCTGGAAGAAAATGCCTGGAAAGGTCTCCAACTCATGGGTTTCTATGACACTCGACCGGATTACATTTCTTATTTGAGGACAAACCCGTTTACGTTTGAGGAAATGGTGGGGGGCGAAAGGCGGAAATTTCTTGTTTACCGAGATCGGTACATTGTATACACAACTCCGGCTGGGGCTGATCCCATGACAGTATCTTTTGAAGCCACGTTTACGCAGCCTCTTCATTCTGTGCCTGCGTTGAGTGCAACAGTCGTGGCATACAATCCGCTGACCTTCTGCAAGGGGGGAGAAGCGTTACTCTTTCCTCATAAGAGCCCCTACTCGAGGGGCAACAAGTGCGTTCCGACTGTGGTCGCGTTTCCGAACACGTTTCCCAAGACCGCGCCACGCGATACGTTTTCGCTACAGCTGTTTAACCAAACGGCCTACACGGGATCCTGCAAAGACCGCGCCCTTGACCCTGCTTGGGTCAAGTACGAGCAAGAGGGTACTGGCGAACCGATGTTCACGTGGTCAAGCTCGCACAAGGTGGGGGAGTGTCTCAAGATGCGGGACCCGACGATGGGGAACGACACCTACTTCTACCTGCAGGTCCACGAGTGCCATAGTGGAGGGCTGCTGCGCATGTCTATGGGCAGGTCGCCGCATGAGTGCACGACTCGTGGTAAGTGGTACGACTACGGAGAAGGCTGTTGGTCGCGTTCCGATGTGGATGCGCTGGATTACATGATCAATCCGCGAAATCTTCATGCAAAAGTGGAGCCGCAGCGTCGCCATCACTACTTCTACACTTGCGGGTCTGACGTTAAAACGGTGACAACCACGACCGTGGCCTTCACTCGCAAAACGGGCTCCCTGAGTGCGGCCTTCTGCGCGGCCGACTCTATCGAAACGACCAGGAAAATACTCCAAGCAGCGTGTTTGGCGGAAGCGGAAAGCGTCATGGAGTCTCCCACCGTGAGCAAAAGCTGTGCCGTCACTATCAAGTCTTGTGCTCCGGCAGCCTCTCTGCTGCAACGACGCAGCCTCGCTGTTGAGAACGAGGAAGCCGAGGAGACGACCACGAGGAGAGCGTTGACCAGCGCGACCGACAACTACATCGCCGAGGCAGAGTATACCGCGTCCTATTCCTCTGAAACCGGGGGCACAAATGCTACAGGTTTCTACGCGAACGCGCACCTTGCGGCTGTGAACAACAGTGGGGAGACTGCTTTTTCCGCCGCACTGGTGATGCAGCTGTACGCCCAAACTGCCACTATGGACAACACGACGGCCCTGGGCGCGTACGTGGCTAACACGGGGGAGCTTGCACTCTCCTTGGCCTTCGCAAGAGTTGCTGCGGCCACCTCAGTGAGCGTTCCGCCCGCGCTCGCCTCGTCTGCAGTCCGCGGCACTCCCAGTGAAATTGGAGGAGGATCGGGAGAGCCCGTCGACCTTTCCGGGTCTGGAGAGCCCGTCGGCCTTCCCCGGCCTACTTCGTCTTCCACATCAACAGATGATAAGGACATTGTCGACGAATCTTGGTTCTTACCCGTTGTGATCGCTGTCGGGGCAGTTGTACTGCTTGGCCTCTTTGTTGCTGTCGCGATGGTGTCTGGGACTGGGTCGGGAAAGGGCAAGGCGGAAGGAGGAAATAGCAACAAGGCGGGAGGAGGCGGTCCGCCGACGAAGTCTGCCTCGGCGGAGTCTAGTGCGCCTGATCATGGCACGGCAAGCGCTCTAAACACCACGGCCCAGGCAAGCGCCAGCCCCGAACAGGTGAAGGTGACCGTCGCAGAGCACGACTGGGACTGTGAGCCGTAGGTTCGCTGCTGAGCAGAACCAACCACAGGTAGAAGAAAGGACTTGGGAACCTGACTGGAATGATTTGTGTTAGGGCCCGTTGTGCCTACTTAGGAAAATATGCCAGAGCATGGCTTCAGAATAAGTGGCATCGTACGTTGGTTGGAGGTAGGCGACGTGGTACTACTATACGAGGACCTCGTCACGCAAGTTGTCAACAAAGATACGAATCGTCGCGCTTAGAACTCGTATTCTACAGCCTCGAATATTTCCAGCAATGTCCTCGTGTATAATTGGAGCTCCTTGCTAGAAAGAATAGAGTCGATGGGTGCAGCATATTCATCCTAGTACGTAGTAGGCCTGGCGTAGGTCCTGGTGCAGTATTTCCGTTGCATCTCCACTTTTAGTTCTATTTGGTCAGTACTTATTCAATTTTCAAAAATTTCAATGGTTAGATTTATGGTATGAAGAAAAATGCTGTGAGTTCAGATATTTATGGATGATAGTGAGCAGGGTGCTCGTTAGAATTTTCTACATGCATACTGGTGCTCTAAGCTGAGCATCTTCTATGTAAAGCTGCTACTCAGGTGGCGTCGCATCGAGTTACGAAAGGCTATGAAAGAGGTTCCATGCCATTACATTCGCTGCATCATGACGGAAGAGCACACATAGCAAGAGCACACGTTGGAAGTGGTGTAAGAAAGTACTCGTATTGATTTGCTACTTTTTTAAAAAGCGTTTTACTCGAGCCTTTGATTCTTGAGGAAGAGGACGCTGTCTCTTCACATGGGGGAGCTGCGTAGTACTCGAATCATGGATAGATGTGTATGCGACGTGTAGCATTATACATATGCGACAACTCTTAAAGCAGGCGCCACAGTCTTATTTATAGTTCGTTGCAAAGTAGAGAAGGAAATACTTGGATGGCTATCCGTCGCTTATCATCTAAGGGCTTTTTTGTTTCACAATCGCGAAATAGACAGATTCACACTCTTTGTTTTTCATACGGGAAGAAGATCCTCGGAGATCTAGAATGTACTACTAATTCTGTTTGCTGGCCTCCCCATCGACGGACCACGAATGTCCGTCGCTTGTTCGGCAGTGAGTTACAATTGAGAGGTGTGCGCAAATGATCATAAGAGACTTGTGTCTTGTGTCTTCTCATTTGAGCGTACAGAGCATCGCATAGTCTAGGTGCTGGTATCTAGCCAGTGATAGACTTCATGGAATGGAATGGGCGAGAAGCTTCTCCCTGCTTAACAGATTTGTTGCGAAGTCGGACGTCGAATACTATGTAATGTTGACATGCTGTTTCTTCAATACGGTTTCTTCATCATCGGTAAGAGGTGTCGAGGTGTCGAACGAATTCAGGATCGTCGAAGTCAAGTTTTTTTCCACCTTAGTCGTCTGAAGTAAGAAAATGTAAATGAGTTAACAGCAAAATGTGAGCCTGCTACCAAGCATCAAACCCAAACCCAATCCCATTCATAGTTCTTCCCCCTTTCCATTACAGCACCAAAAACAAGTAACACGTGTTCAACTAGAAAAACAAGAATACGAGGAGAGCTAAAAACAAAGCATCAAAAGGCCTGTCCCCCTTTCTATTAATAACCATCCAACCTCATCCCCATTTATAGTGAATAAAGAGACAATAGTGGAGAAGATACTTATAATCTTCAGTAGCAGTTGGCTGATAGAAGAACAACAACTAGAGGGAGAAGGAACATTGTTACAAGTAGAAAAAAGACAGAAAGAGAGGAGACAGAATTAAAAAGTAGAGACCCAAAAAATCTTCGTTCGATCATAGGAGAAAAGATACACTGACAGCCTGTTTGACGATACCGCTGGCATTGGTGAGGAGACCCAGAGGCATCGCACGGCTGGGAACGAGATACTCCGAGCAGTTTACATCTACTAGAGTCCAGGAAGAGATCCAGCTGTATCTTCATAAAACCCTCGTCCAACTTTACAACTAGACGGAGTTCACAGGAGTAGTACGCAGCCTAGTTGTACCCACCAGCACTGTCATTGGGAGCAGCGAGGAGAGCCATATAGTACTCCACAACTACTAATACCACTCAAGTACTCTTCTTGAAAACTAGTACTACATCAAGAGCCTTCTACTTTCCAAGGTGTGGAGCCACAAGAACATCTGCAGCCGACTCCTGCGCGGTTGGCCCAGTTTTTTAGGAGTTTGCCCGTTCACTCGTCAGAACGCAGCACCTCCAGAAAGCTTTAGCTTAAATTGAAAAGCCACTACCTCGTCCACCTCCTAGACTGCAGTACAACTTGTAGGCAAGAACTTTTTCTAGTAGAACTGTGGTAAGTACTTCCAGGGCCGCAAACATGGTAGACAGCACTACGCACACGGCCGCGGAGGTTCGGGCTTTCGTCTTGATGACACCTTGGAGCCCGATAGTTCATATTCCGGTTTTAGGGGTCACCTTTGTCATCAACGCGAAACCGGCGTGGGACGACCATCCTCCAACTTTTTTATGGCGAGAAAGCAAATGAGCTCCCGTTATCTCATTTTTCATTTTTTCATAAAGTAGAATAGAACTAGAAGACGAACTTCGGGAGAGTCCTTGTTACTAATATTATGCAGTGCCTTTTCAGTTTCTGAGGAAAATTCGATATGAAATTGATTAGAAGACGAGGGGTCCGTCACTGCTGGTGTCCTACAATAATTGAATTATATGCCTGATTCATCTCCTACAGTCAGAAGTTTTCTAGCAAATTACTACATGCGCTGAGGCTCCTTTTGCTTTTTTTCATTATGACCGACGTCTTACACGCCGTCTGGCTGGTCCACATCGCAGTCGTCCAGCAACAAGAAAGGGGAGTTGGTACCCGTAGATACTAAAAGTGGAGTACTATGGCACCACCACAGATCGCCGCAAAAACTACTGCAGCAGCGGCTTTACAAGATGCTCATGCCATCCACTGTGGCCCAGACCGCATCTTATGGTGGAGGTGTTACTCAGAAAGATCAAATGGCACTATTCGTTCGAAATCGAAGTAGATATGCCTAGGTCTACTTGAAGACTGGCATCGACTTGTTGGACATTTTTAACTTTATAGAGGTGATTTTGACCCAATAACAGCGTCACAGAATTATTGCGTGAACTAGTATGTGCATGATGTCCTACAGTCGTTTTCTAAGATACTTCTGGCGAAACCACGTCAACCGCGTGTCTCCAGCAATGTAAGAGTCTTTCCAGTACTACTACTAGAGCAACGTCTTCTGCTGGGAGATTCGATTTTCTATTGCGAGATCCGCAGTATGTCGTGATGCGAAAGCGATCCTTCGTACCACGTGGGCCACAACAGAAGATCTATACGTCGACAATCTCCCATCAGAACATCGTTCAGAATGCTGCAGCTATTCGGAACGTTGCTACAGCTGCCTCATCAAGTACTGCTGCTTCTTCTGCTTCTTCTGCTGTTCCATCGACAAGCAGCTCCTCTTCTTCCACTTCGGTACCAGTACCGGTTACGGTTTCTACTAGGAGCATGATCACATCTTCTACATGGTGGTCCTCCTCCTTCACGTATTGGAATACCAACACTGCTTGTCCGTATTTGTACGGTAAGAGGATGATGTTGCGCTCTTGCGATCCTTGTTACAACAACTTGTACAAGAGTAAATGTCAACTTCCAACTTGCGGCGCCAAGAAGAGGTACTATAGTAGAGGAAAGAGCACTAGAACAAGTACAACTCGTGTCTCTGGAGGACAGCTGTGTACAAAAAATGCGAAAGGGGAATTTTTCGGACCTGTGAGACCGCCACTGGAAGTTGTGTCTGCGACGACAGCAGGCGACCTTCTCTTCGGAGCGACGAGACTGTCTACTCTCCGTTTGGCTTATATTATGACTTGAAGATGAAGAGCGGGTGCATGTGATACTATTTGTGGTACTTTTGATGCTTCATCTACTTTCGAGACCTTGTCGTGCTCACGGGGAAAAATCTTCAAGTACTAGTTGAGGGCTACATCACTTCGTTGTATCCTTCAGCATATAATTCCTATTGGATCTGAGTAGAAATGTAGCTGGTTCTCCATTTCCTCGTCACACATCAAACATGTTCAAGAGTTCTTCACCTCTAATATCCCCTTGAGTTTCGATTACGATTTGCATCGTCCGCTCTCGCATTCTGACGTGCTAGTTCGTGCGATGTTGCTGCAAAACTTGGCCCGTCTCTTGCATCAGTGGCTACGATCCCAGAAAAGAAGGTATTCGAAAACTTCTTGAAATAACCGAATTAATGACTGAAATAAGGGAGGTAGCTTTGAAAGGCTACGATCATTTCAGTACTATCTTCTGCGTTATTCTAGTCATTTACTTGCGTATTTCAGTTTTTCGAATACATTCTTTGCTGGGCTCCCAGCCACTGGCGCAAGAGACTAGGAAAATGGTTGACGTTGCACTCAAAGTTATACTATGAAAATGGTTGACGTTGCACTCAAAATTGATGAATGCATTTTGTAATACGCGAAGAGCCTTCACTACGCGTTCACGGATGAACCTCTTGTCCTTTGATTACCCTCTGATTTTTAACATCAACAACTGAATCAGCAACACGCTTATGCTGATGGATGCAGAGGAGGGGTTAGCGAGTAAGGACTTTTGCTTCGTCCAAAAAGACGAGGATGAGGAGGAGTTCTGTGTGCTTGATGCTCCTGGTACTTCTACTTCCTAACTCATAAACTTTTGTTTTGTGCTAGCTAAGACCTGGTTGGTAGTTTTTCATCTGAATTTCGATAAATTGTAATATTGTAAGTATCTGTAAGAACGTGAACGACCGAATATTTAGTGTCTTGTCACCAGCACCTCGCATGTAGATCGAGTAAAGGCACCTACTTACCCTTCAGACAACTGTTACTTCATATGAGCATCCACTGAATAAATGTCTGAACTCTTGGTCTTAGGTCTTGCTCGGTAAAGCCACCCTCATTTTCTCCTTAACACTTGGTAGTAGGGACCGTTGGGAAGTTTGACTTTTAGTTCAATAAGGATGATCGACACTTGTTCGAAGTTGATTCGTGTTTTACACAGTCGGCATTGAATTGTCATTCTACCCGAGTTGAATTTTAGGTCGTTGTGTGGCTTTTTGATAGTCTTACTGTTACCTCGTATGGTGCAGCCGCTGTGTAGCCTTGTCCACATGCACTGTATCCGAAACCTAACCAACTGTTACTTGAATACTTTCTATGAGCATCCACTGAATAAATGTCTGAACCCTTATTTAACAGATGATGGAGAAACTACGGAGGCTGAAGCCGATGACTTCTGCGTGGTGGAGGAGTATGAGGAAATGCCGCCAGTTTTGGGAAGTGAGGACGATGTTTGGTGCGATAACGATCTTTTGTTGTTAAGGCTACCTCATAGATACAACTGCTAAAATATGGCTTCGAAGTTGTTCATGTGGATCGTTGTCCTTCAAGAAGTTGTGTACTTACTATGTATGTATATATTTATAATGGTAGTAGCCTGGTATAATACAAATACTAGAAGATCAACAGGCTGAAAGGGCCTCACAATCCCATTTGACAGGATGGACAATGAGGTAGCATGACACGACATGTTGATATTCTTAAAGGATAGATACGTACCCCCATGAACGATGGTAACAGGGACAATTGCATGCATGCATTGAATTGAGGGACGGACTAACAGCTGAAGATGATAGTTCTAATTCTCCAGGACGAAAAAGGGGAAGAGGATGAAAAAGACGAGGAGGCTGGCGACGACTGGTGCTTCCTGGATCGCCATAACGGATGGGCGGTGGTTTAGGATCACGGAGACTAGAGAACTACAGTGGAATTACTTACAAGATGAATCGAATCGATTTATGAGTCGTGGTGTAATAAAGTGGTACTGGTGGTACTAAGTAAGGTAGATTTAGAATTCTTGGATAAGATATGGTTTTCAATCATGGTTCTCTCCAGCTGAGGGTCCAGAGGAAGGCGGATCAGGTTCGGGGGAGAGTGAACAACTACCGGGTCTAGCAACAGGCTCTACTACTAAAATGCGAAGAAAGATCACAAGTTCAAGAACTATCATTGATTTATATGAATTTGTTGGACCATTCGAACACAGACTGTTAAGTCGCGTCTAGTTTCTCGGTGAGAAACACTTGAGAGTGATACTGTTAGCACAATTTGCACTCACAGCCTGAGACTAATGATCTCTGGCTGCTTTGATCCCTGTGGATGGTCATTGGGGTTGCAAGGAAGAAGTCTCAGCTTCATCATTGGGATACCATGTTGCATGGGGAACCTTTCATATGCTTCATATGGAAACGCTTATGCTATCATCATTGATTCATACGATCATCATGCACTGGCATTCATCATTGATCAGAACT
>CAJINU010000084.1:151138-360513 GCA_905178165.1 Amoebophrya sp. A25
GCACAATTTGCACTCACAGCCTGAGACTAATGATCTCTGGCTGCTTTGATCCTTGTGGATGGTCATTGGGGTTGCAAGGAAGAAGTCTCAGCTTCATCATTGGGATACCATGTTGCATGGGGAACCTTTCATATGCTTCATATGGAAACGCTTATGCTATCATCATTGATTCATACGATCATCATGCACTGGCATTCATCATTGATCAGAACTTGACAAGACGTTATGGACCTGACTACAGCTATGAAACATTCATCATTCCTGCTATCTGAATACGTTGAAGGTCCTTTGCCTGTTGATCACTGATTTTGGAACCATATGCATTTAGGTCTGTAGGTTATCTTCGAGATCATTCCGGTGTTGTTTTGTCCTTGACTGTGTTGGGAGGCTTGAGCCACAAACGAGAGAGAGAGGAGAAGCCAGACACACCCGCGCGACGGTAAACCCGTCGGGCGTTTGGATGGTGCTCCGGTAACCTTTTGCCTGGCGATCTTGGTCATTTTGCTGATCTTTATCCTTGTGATCTTTGTGAATCCATTAGGATTATGACCTTGACCAACAGAGTTTAGTTTTGAGGTTTTGTTTATTTTGTTTTGTCAGTTTTGTTACAAGAAAGAATTGTATCAGGTGTTTGTGTTTCGCATATACTTAGACATTACTTAGAAGCAGTATAAAAGTGGCCGATTTCCTTACACTGACTTAAGGGATAAATGACAATATTATGAAGAATTCAACAAGCACTGGAAGAATCAATTATGTCTCTCCACTAGAACTAGGAATTTCCGAAAGAAAATGATCATATTACTACATAGAAGTAGCCGCGCATGGCGATGCCACAACGGGAGGGAGGAGAGGCACTGCAGGGGCCATTGAGACGCGGGGACGTGTTTCCGAGGCTAGGGCTTCTACGTGGTAAGAGCAGATAGATTCCCATCATATTGTTTAGCATAACATGGAAATAACGAAGATGGAAACAACATAGATTACACTTTCGTTACTGAAGAGGTTGAGATTAGTTTCTTTCTCAAGAGCAGATCTATCTTAACCACTCCGTTTAAGCAGTACGATCAGCCTAGGTGAATCCTTGATAACGATATATATGTTGTAGTTTTGATGTTTTGGTACAGTGAAATTATGCTAATGCGTGGTCCAAAATTTTGTTCGAGTTGTTGTATTAATAGCACAAGACATCAGAGTTATGAGTTGTAATGGTAGATGTACTAGAATTATAACACAATGAGGAGGAGGAAGAAGTAGTTCATGAAGCATAGTAGATATTGTTCATCTGCACTCGGAAGTTGCCTTCGGTGCAAGCGGTCATCTGAGTCGTCTATAACATCTCCATTTAGAACTACGTCAATCACGGTCCGCGTGGATGGCGGAAACCACCTGATAGCACTATGAATGCTTTACTCAAGAAGCTCTCATTTATATTTCTAGACCTTCATACTCAAGAAATGCTCGTCGTTGTTGTTGTTTTGGTAGAATTCTCAGCCTCTTGTTGGTCTTGGCTTGAAAGAATTGATTTGGAAGAAACATCTGTCAAATGTCATTCATACATTCTGCGCTCTACTAGCATAAAATTCATAAATCTGTGGTCCCTTGGTGATGAATAGATCAGATGTGCGAGCGAGTAACTAGATGTTACCGCTGTGAACGGTCACGCTCTCCTTGTGCTACGAGATTTAATAGAAAATCTGTCGTGGTCTCGAGAGAACATAAAGATGAAGTTCTATCATCGTTTTTCTGTCCATCTCTCGTATGTGGATTTCTGTGCAGAGAGATACTGCTTGGGGAAGTGGTTTCTTTTTTTCTGTCGTTGAGAGCATGGTCTGTCTGTATTTTCGGTGGTGAGAATGTGTAATGGCAAAGCGGAGAGGGAGTTCCCACTTATTAATTCGAATGACTGCATGTGCATCGTATAGTGACCCTTGTTTTTGCTTTTTTTCTTCTCGCTTCACTGCCTGGGCATCAGCAAATAAAGCCTTGGGAATTCCGAAACATGCTAACTGCGCTCGTGATATTCAGGCTCACAACATATGATGTTTTACCCATTTTTACATACTCCTTAGGTGAATCTTCATATCTTCCATTGTGTTGTCGCTCCCTTCCACCATTACCGTGTAAAGCATAGCTAGTTCATGAATTTTTCTGGTGTTGCTGACTTGCATTGTTGTGTAGTCCTTCACCGAATAAAATCTTGAAACTTATAAAGACTAAGACACCTATTCTCAAAGATGCAGATCTATGATGCAGATCTATCTAGAGAAGTCTATCTAGTGGGATATATTTTCGTATCCACTCCGTCTAACTCGGCCAACTCCAATCAGTTCTTCCAGCTGCTTTCCTTGAAATTTAAAGTATAAGTACTTACTTATTTGAACGTGGTATTAATATTTTCCTCAAGTAGAAAGAAAACCAAAACTAAAGTGATGGGGTGGCTCGACAATTGGAAAGAGGGTGAGGCCTCAGCGCCGTCTTATGGCGAGCGCGCGCGCCGTCGCTTGGCACGAATCCAAGAGGAAGCTCCTCAATGCGTATTCGATTTTTCCCAGGGTGTCGATATCGTCATCGATTCATCTTGCGGAGCGAACGCTGTTGCTGCCAAACAGCGTGTAGAACTCTATGCATCACTATTTTCAGAGGAAGTTCGAAAGCGGACACTGTTAGGAGCACAGGCTGTTAGGGTCATCAGTGCTGGAGGTCCTCCCGAAGGCAACCTTGACAGTCAGACTGTAACGAATGCGGCGCGTCCGCAAATCTCTCTGCGTTTGACTGCTGGTTCTCTTCGAACGAGCGCCGATGCTTTCAGACACGATCCGACACGGTCGCATTACAATTTACTGGACGAAACCTCTGAAATTTCCTACAGGAGCACCAAGACGGCGTCGTCGTCGTCACCGTGTGGAGTAACAATCACAGCAAAATCTTGTCGCGGTCTGCTATTCGGGATTGGACGGTTTCTGCGACTGTGTCGCTTAGGGCATGAGCAATCCTACGCATCGAAGACGACATTTGCGTATTGTTTGTTTCCAGACGAGACTTGTGAGGCATTTTCTTCTACTGCAGGTGATCAGCAAAGAACCATCCGTGTCACAAAGCCTCGCATTGCTGTCCGCCAACACCAGATTGCTTATCGACCCAAGACCAATGCCTACGACGCCTTCTCCGTTGAGCAGATGCGCCAACAAATTTTAGATTGTGTTTGGTTTGGCTGCAACAGTATCGAAGTGATTCCTCCTGGCCTGGACGATGCAGATTTCAGTCCGAATTTTGGCCCGACTGACTGGCTCGAAATGCTCAGAGAAGTCAGCGACTTCTGCGACCAACTGGATATCATGGTGTCGATTTGGTATCCAGCGTTCTTCATGGATTACTCAGCAGGGCCAGCACTAGAAGCAGCGAAAAAGCATTGGGAGTTGGTACTAAATTGCTGTTAAGTACTTTTTTAGATTCGACGAGTAGCACGGTGCGTACTCCCACTGAATTATAAACTAAAAGTAATTAGGCAAAAACTAGTCAGCTCTGGACTGTCTGTGCCACAGTTTATCAACCTCTTCCTGGATTCGTTGTCTTAATATCGCTTTGTCCGACCACCGCTTGGTAGACGAGAGAAAAACTGCATCTCAGGAGTTACGACTATTTAGATACTCACTCAAAACAATCACCAGATTTTCTCCCATTTACCACGGTTGGATGTCTTGTTTGTTCCTGGGGGCGATCCCGGTGGCCATCCGCCAGAGGTTTTGCTAAGGCATATCGCGAAAGAACAGAGCGAGTTCTTCATTCAGCAGAGACAGCGAATGTTGGGCACACAACGCCGGGAGCCTATCTTCTTTGAGACGTGGGTCAGCACGCAATTTGGTTTGTCGCATTCAGTGGATTTAGATACAGAGAAGTGGCAGCCGCGCGAACGCGAGGACTCCTTCTTTGATATCTTAGAAAAGCACGGAGAAGAGCTCGCTACAAAGGCGAATTTAAAGGGCATTGTCTATGGGCCTTGGAGCAGTTACGCTTACACCGAATTTCGCGATCGTGTACCCAGTCGGTTTCGCTTGAGACGCTATCCAGATTTGTGCCATTGTGTGGGGTGTGAGTTCCCGCAGCAAGGGTGGTCTGTGCCGTTGGCCCTGTGTCATGGCCGTGAACCGATCACGGTGCGACCGCAGTTTCTCTGGGCCATGCTGAAACAAGGCGAAAGCGTCACGGACATGCTGGGTTGTTACTCGGAAGGCGTATCTGACGATGTGAATAAGTTCGTAGCACTCATTGCAGCTTGGGAGGGGACGGATGAAGGAGGTGATGCAAGTACCAGAAATAGAGACGAGAAAGCTCTTTCTAGCACACTGTCATCTACTACTGAAACTTCTTTGCTAGAAATTTGTGGTATTTTTGTCCAGAACGACACTGCAGTTCCAACTGCTCTTCGGCAGGGATTGGAGGAGTACTGTCGTTTCTTGTGCTTGCTGTGGGACGAAGAAGCGGTGGCGTGGATGACTACTTTACTCTTCGATATGGAACGGCAAGATTGGAACTTTAGAGGAGAAGAGCAGGTCAAAGACAAAGTAGTGGATTCTGGTAGAAGTATTAAAGAACTAGGAGGACGTCGAGGGGATGCTCCTGCAAGTGCAACACCTCCTTCTCTCCAGCGAAAAAACGAGCGTTTCTCAACATTCACAGCCTTTGAGGACGTTATTCGGCCATTTCTAGATGCGACTCCTCGTATGACCCACACTGTGAATTGGCGCATGATGATGCTCAAGTTGCGCATCTACTACGATGAACTCGTGCGTCGGAGAAACATGGCACTATTTTCTTCATCAACATCTAGTAAAAGTACAACTACAGCAGCTTCCTCCCATGCAGCTTCATCCCACGCATCAAGTGCGACACCTTCCCTCCGCAGCGGCGTATCTTCTCCGCAGAAGTCAGGAACTGCTTCACCACCTGCAGTCGTAGAAGCACAACAAGAGACACCAGCAACGCTTCTCACGACATCTTCGCTCGCTCAACAGGACAGCATGAACATGTTCGATTCCTCCAAACGGGGATCTCGTCCACTGTGTGTGCTTCCCGACCGAGCACAGCGAAGCGATCCCTTTGACTCCGAGAGCATGCTATATGCGGAAGTCTTGAGCGTGTGTAGATTGCTGTACGCAATAATCGGCTATCAAACCTCTACACGACTTGGCGGACAGCACCGACAGCGTGGCGCATTTGCAGATTTGCTGTGGTGTTCTCTGGGTACAACGAGTGCAGGAGTACGAGACGAGGCTGGAGCACCAGAAGGTCGATTTGCCGCCTATCTCTCCGTGGGTGAAGTGTACGACGACTTTGTCTTGGCAGTGCCAGCTGCTTGTATTATGGGTGTAGGGAATTCATCTCCAAATAAGTCATCTGGAAGAGAAAGACAAGAGGAAAAAGGGACCCAGATGATCCCTGAGATGAATTCCCGATCCCTCTAATTGTAGCAGCACTGGAGAAGATGCGCGGCGGGAACCCTCGTTACAAGATCTGCAGCTAATCTTTCCGAACGGATTCCTTTCAACAAGTGGGTCTACTTCTGCATCTTCTACGTCTTCTATACTTACTTCTTCATCTTCTACAATGCTGCAAATTCGTCCGGTCTTCGTTGCTCCACCGCCCAACAGCTCAAACTACAACGATGCTGTTCATGTAGTTTTGATGGGGGCAAAGCAGAACAACAGTACTTCTTCAAACACTTCTGAAGGAGTCTCCAAGGATTCAAAGGACGACAACAACAAGAGAAAGATGAACTACAACCAGATGGTTCTTGACAACGGCAAGAAGAAGATGAAGATCATGTCGCAATCCCACGTGACTTCTCTAGTTCGATCAGCAGTGGTTGATCAGATGTATTATTCGCAGATCTACGAAACCTTGGCTTCCGACCACGATCGCATTGCTGCCGAGCTACTCCCAAAGACGCGTAGGGCGTGCTTGCGTTGGGGCTCCTGCGTCTGGCCCACGGCTAGAGCTTTGTATTTGATTGATGCCGGGACAGCTGGCACTACAAACACTAGTTCTGCTGGATCTGGCACTGGAGCCAGCAGTTCTACGACCAAGAAATGTTTGAATCTGTACATCACGTACATGGGTTCCGAGGCAGTCCCACTAGGCGGCGATTGGGAGGAACTAGGCCGTGAAACACTGCCGACACGCTGTGTTTTGAAAACACTTACGACTAGTTGTAGCGATGCAACAACAACTTCCTCAAACAACACGATAGTCCTGCACGACTTCATTGACCCACCGCCTAAAGAAACGCGTCAGCATGGACCTTTCAGCTTACCAAGTAGTGTTGCGGAAGACTTACTTCTAGGTCGTGCTGGAGGAGGAGAAAGTGGAGCCCCGAAAAATTCCCGAAAATTCCTTCTAGAATTCGAAGTGCGAAATCGCAAAGACATTACGTTCTGCGCTGTCCCGATGCCGGTTGCCGAACTCACTCTAGTTGTTGGAGAAGGAGATCATAAGGACGCCACTTCTTCCAGGGATAACAAAGCGAATGCTGAAGGAGCGGCGAATCTGCTTGCGAAAATCTAGAAGAAGCATATCATCATATTTTTAAGTAAGCTCCATGATGTCAGGAACGGCAGGATCACTCGAAAGACCACTGACAACCCAAAAACAAGCTAGACTAGCGGGTAGAAGTCGCCAGGGAAATCCTCGGCAGTTTGCCGCATAACTTCGCATCGTCATGATATAAGTAAGCAAAGCTAGCAGATTGATAAGTGTACAGGTCAACGCCTAAACCACTAAGCGAACTGTGCAGTTGGCTTAGTGGTTTCGGCGTTCTTTAAGTGGACACTTGTAAATTCCTGCTTACGCAGTACTTCTTCTTCTGTATCTTCATGTGATCATGTCTCAATGTCATCAAAACACAACAACTCATCATTGCTTTTGTTGTGCAATTGAATAGATACGGCCAGGGCGTGGTGTAGAAAAGTGTACGGACAGGGATTCTTTGGGGAACAACAACATGGTCAAAAAACTAGCTACATGAGCATGATATCGTGATTTCAGCATGACAGCGCAAGAACATGACGCCTTCACGACCTGTCATAAGAACAAAAATGAGTCCATGATTAACAACGCGACAATGCAGTAGGAAAACAGCGTTATATGCCTAGAAGCATGTGGAGGAAGATTTGCAGGGGAAGATCAGGAGAATTTTGTTTCATCTGTTTTCCATCTGTTTTCAATCGGTGAAAAGCAAAACTGAAAAAAAATGTGTGAAAGATCCGAGAGACCACATGGTTAGATTATTTGTGTTCGGGAGCGTGCTATTAAGCAGGAGAAGCAATTATAGTGAGGGATATGATCCTCAAGTTGTTGTAGTGCGTAAGCAGTCTAGGTCGGTTCCATCTACGTAGGAGGTGTGCTGCTAGACATGATCGGTGATTTGTCTGAGCAACATTATCACAGGAAGATGGTATATCCGTTTCTGTCATCAGTCATGATTTCCGTGACTGTTCTCCTGGGTCCCACACCGTCCTCCTAACAGCACCGAACTCCCATAAAGTTTTACGTCGTCTGATTCCAAGTAGTTGTGCCTGCAACTTCTTGTATGTTTCTTCATGTTTTAGGCGCAAAATCCTCCATATTGTAACAGAAACAAACTCACCTCACTATCGATCATGATATTCATATTTATACTTCTTACTAGATGTCTCACTTCTTTCTCCGTCGACCAATTGAGACATCCCCTAGGACTATAATAGGCTGTACTCGGTTCTTAGATTCTGCCCAAGAACAGGTGGAGGCGCAAAGATACCCGACATGAGGCTATATTTTGAAAGTTGGCATCAACATGATCAGTCTCGTTCCACATCTTAACTTGAAGTTGATAACTTCGATAAAGCAAGAAGACGATGGTACGTCCAACGAGTTTGCCATCTGCTCGCCGTCCCTTTTTGTTTGCAAAGAGCAGTGACGGAGATCATACAGATACAGATACATACCTTCACGACCGTGGTCAAGGGTCTACGCAAGGAGCGACCTTCGTTCCCCCACGTCCTAGGTATGGCCCACCATCGAAGCCACCCGGAAGAGGGGAAGGATCCTCAGCTACCGGTTCCTCAGATACAAGGAGACGACAGGAGCTCGAAGGATCCTCCGCTACCTCTTCAGAGACTGGGAGACGACACCTCGTAGTTCTAGAGGAAGATCATGATGTTGGAGTAACATCTTCGGGACTACTTGGTGGGAGTCGTGGCTTCCAAGTTCTTGAGCAGGAACAGGATGCATCTTCCTCGAGTTCTCAATTTGATGGACCTCTATTCGGCGAGGAAGTCGTCCGAGCAAAGTTGGAGAGGGAAGAAAGCAGAAGTGACCACAGTGGTAGTCCTGGAGCTGGTGTTGGTGTTGTTCCTCCTGTTGGTGGACAAGATCGTCAGCGAACAATAAAGATGAAGCGGCCACATCCCGGCTCCGCAGAAGACGAAGATAGTACAACTTCTAGGGTCGTTACATCAACATCACCTCCTGTGACTCCCTCTTTCCCAGTTCAACGAGCTACTCCTGCGCCTCCACGACCACAGGTCTTTGAGGGTCCGCCGGCAAAAACATCGGTGAAGCGGCAAAGAACTTCTACATCGGAACAACGAACTCCTGGTGGTGGTGGTGTGGCGCCACAAAAGATTCTTTCATCCACTTCTACTAAGAACAAAAAGGTCGTGCAGTTTCCTACGACTCGAGATGAAGAAGCGCAAGTCTTGCATTATCAACCTCATCATCGCGGAAGTACAAGTAGTAATAATAGTTCTTTGCACGATCAAGCTTTTTCTAGTACAACAACAACAAGTACAGGTGCTGGTAAGAAAAGTAGATCCTCAAAACATCGTGGTTTTGAAAGACAAGGACCAGGACCTGTCCTTGAAAAACGAAGACCAGATGAACCTATTGAACAGCCGATGGAGGTGCAGGTGGACGAATCTTCACTAGGTTCGAGATCGAGAGAGGCAGGACCACGTCGCTCAGTACGAGAGGCCTCAGATGTTGATCATCGGGAGCAGGCGTCTCCTGGTGGCCTTCTGGAGCATGCTCAGTCCTTGCGGGCCAGTAGACCGGGAGAGGGGACCTTTACGGAAGCTCTACTATCGGCGCGGGAGCAACGCGAGGAGTCTCTACGACAGGAGCAGGAACAGAAGCTAAGGCGTCGTAGAAGTAGTAAGCAGATGAAGAAGGAGGATAAGCTTCGTAAGCGAGAGGAAGAGGAGGACGAGCGCTTTCGAAGACAAGAGCAGGATATTCGTCGTAGGCAGGAAGAGCAGAGTCGACTCCTTAAGCAGCAAGAAGAGGAGGCTAAGCGTCTCACCGAGCAGCAAGAAAGCATTCGTCGACGACAAGAGGAGCAAGACAGGCTGCTCAGAGAGCAAGAAGAGGAAGCAAAGCGTCTTCACCAACAAAAAGAAGAAATTCGTCGCAGGCAGGAAGAGCACGAAAAGCTTCTTAAGGAGCAGCAAGAAGAGGAGGATAATCTCCTGAGGCAGCAGGAAGAAGAGAAAAAGCGTCTAGAACTGCAGATGAAACAGAAAGAGCACGAAAAGCTTCTTAAAGAGCAGCAAGAAAGACGTGACCTACAGCCAACTTTTCACATAGTAGAAGATGTCGACATTGCCGTTGCTGAAGAAGATGCGACGCTCACCGAAGCAGAGGAACTGCTGCAACGAGAACGCGGTACAACCGAAGCAGAACAACCTCCGAAGCAGCGTGTTGACCTCCGTGAAGATGCTAATATGCAGCTTGTTCTTGAGAAAGATGTAGAGATGAAGATGAGCAACAGCAACGACCCTGATAGAGAAGAGCAAGAGGTTGCACAACTACATCAACAGGCAGATGATGAGATGAAAGTAGAACTGGAGCAGGAACAGCAGGCTTTCGCTTTATCAGCTGATGAAATGCAGAATGAGTCTGAACCTGGTGGAGATTCAGAGTACATTCTCATACCTGATGAGTCTTCAACACGCAAGAACAAAAAACTAGGAAGGCAGCAACCCTCTGGTGAGGGAGAGGCCGCTCCTGAGGCAGAGGCGCCTCCTCTTGTAGAAGGTGGAGACGATGATGTACATTTGGTAGAAGGGGAGGGGCAGGGTGCTGCAGGAGACCTTTTGGACCTGGCGGACTTGTCTGGAGCGAGACGTATGAGACCACGTCGGCAAATGGAAGCGGAGGCTTCGAGTAGCTCTGGGTCTAGTGATGGTGGGAGTGATGACGACGGCGATATACCTCAAGGAAAATTACGGCTACTTTTTCACTTTTCTTTTCAAGTGGACCTGCCTCCATGCTGACCGAAGTGCCCCATGTAGTATGATTTAAAGGGGAAACCAAGGCCAAAAGGGCAACTCACTTATAACCAGGCATAGTGAAAGACTGGCGTTAAGAAAGCCTGCGGAAAAGATACCGCTCAAGGACAGGCTGGCCAAGGATTCTGCGCCACAACAAAGAATGACAGTTGTGCGTGCTGGAGAGAAACCCTTGGCGACACCATCGCAGCCATCGGAAGTAAAGCAGTTCGTACCGCAAGGAGAGTTCAAGAAAGGGTGGGCGTGGTACGTGGATTTCTTTGGAAAGCAATTGGCTGCTCAACTTAGGCAGGACCAAGCTGAAAGCGGCAGGGCCTACCAAGCAAGCGCCGCGGCTCGAAATGCGCACGCACGAGGCGCAGCTCAGGTTGCGGATTTTCTGCGAGATCAGCGAGCAAAAGACAGCAGCTCTGCACGTGCACGACGAATGCGCGAACTGCGGAAGAAAGATCGACACGCAGGCGCGAAAAACTGGAGCATGGTCAATTAAGGCTCCATAGATGCGATTCATTTATTAAGTAGAGACTTCTACAAAGCATTAGCATTTTGCTCAGTGTTTCCTTGAAGGATTCTAAAAGCATCATTACTGACAGTAGTTGCTCAATGTTTCGGGTTCCTTATCATGAAGAATTACCTAAGAGGAAATACATAGAGTAGCAAGAACTTCTTCATGAAGAATTGCTTTGAGCTCTAAACCAAGGCTCGTATAGACGCAAATAAAGCGGAGAAGATCGCTGCACGAGAGGGAGGACCATTGCGCAAGCATGCATCCGCAGCGTTGCGACTTTTGAGCAAGAGAAAAGACGGCCTCGGAATATCCTCTGAGGAAGCGAAGAAAATGGCATCTGAAGAATCGAATAAATTCTTTCAGGGCGTGTCCCTTTTCTCCCTCGCACCACCAAAGACACTCACTGGGATGCAGGTTAAGTCGCCACAGGAAGGTGATGAGACTCAACAGGAAGAAGAACAAGTCGCAACAGGAGGAGCGCCAGTAGCAGCTGTAACGAAGGTTCCTGCCCCTCAGTTGTTGCCGCATTTGGACCACCGATTACTGAAGATCAACGAGTACCTGGATCCACCGTTAGGGCTGACCTCGATGTCGATAATTCATTCACATCTTTACTATACATAGAGTACGTAAAGAGTACTCAACACCTCAGGCGCAGTTTCAGCTTCAGCCTCAGTGTCCTCGAATTATGAGACGAGGAACTACTTAGAATATCAATATTTCTTGACTTATTCTATCCTGAACCTGAGCTACTTACTTAGAATCAATACTGATTTTCGTAGAATATCAATATGATCGACACTTATATTCTTACTCTGAGGAATCAATACTGATCTTCGTAGAATATCGATATCAACACCTATATGTTTTTTTACACTCTGAGCTCCCTCTTCTAACGCCAACCCAAAGACGCATCGATGGAACGCGTCGTCCGGAAGAAGGTGCTATGGCACCAATAGCGCGGACTGTGACGCTAGACCCTACCGCCAAAATGGAGTGGATCGAGGCGTTTCGAGAACAGTTAGGGCTTGTTTTCTGAAACCTTGTCCTACGTACTCTTTAGTAAATTATTTTTGATTTTCTTGAGGCTGCCCCATATATTGTATTTCATCTCGATTGCGTCACCTCTAGGCAGTTCTTTACGTTATTGATTTCCGAGGTAGGGGCCACGACATTTTTTTATAAGGGGAAATTATTGTTTTTTGTTTCCTAGTTAGGTGTGCTCCACCCATATATATTGTAAGGGGAAAACATGCCCGCAGAAAGAAGATGTTATGCATCCCAGGATGATCATGAATTTGGGTCGTGTATGAGTTCCTCTCTAAGACAGGGACACGAGACGACTTTGGCTGAATTAGACGTGGTTCATGGTTTTCGACGTCTTGCAGCGCGTCACTTTCAGGAGTTTCGTCGACAAGTCTACACCCGAGTCAGCGGCTACACAGCTCACGATGCTGCGCGGGAACGACAAAGGAACTACCTCGAAGACGAGTTCGGTCTCAAAGATGAGACAACGATGTTTATTTAAGGCCGCTCTTTTGCTTTTCAGAAGGTACAAAAAGGGTGAATGACCTCTACTTAACTGGTAGACTTGAACATGTTGTAGTACCTGAGGAGGTGACACGACATGGCATTCATAAGTCATCTTACTTCACAGCGTAGGTATCTCTGTCTCTCCTTGTTTCCTCCTTGGATTCATCTGGAGACGATATGAATTGTTGAAAGGATGTTGAATCAAAAATTAGGTGAAGATGTGTGAGCATCTCTAATTTATGAAGCAGGCAACGGCAGGGGCAGGGGACGTTGGTGGGGAGTTGAAGTCCGGAGGTGATCCGAAGTCCGGCTTAGCATCCACTTCTACATCTTCGTTTAAGGGCCTTGGGAGTGCTGAAGTTGCTCCTAGGAGTGGCGAAAGTGAGTTCAGTAATTCGATCGTACCGCGAATTGGAATAGCCGACAAAGACTACGTCTCGAATAGTGAGGTTCTTGCTTTGGCAAAACGCTTCTTAAAAGGAACCTACGTCGGCTCTGGTCCCGCAGAAATTCTAGATGCGGCCGCAGGAGACGAAAAGAATAAAGATGCCCTCGGTCCAAGATTAAGGCTCATCATTATACTATGAACATCTAGTGCATCATTCATCCCATCTAGCTCTCCAATTCATTGTTGTAGACTAGGCGATTACGACTCTTTATCTCTCACGTCTTTTGACTGTTATTCCAGTTTCCACCTTCTTAGGTGGATATGATAATCGAAAGAGTGAACATATGAAATGAATTATAGAATTCTTGCTTAATAGAAGAACAAGAGCTCCTTCTCTAATCAGAGGTCCTAGTGAAAAAGAGAAAAAGCTTTACCACTGGATGAGAACAGGGCGGCTGAAGCAAAAACAGGGAGTAACAAAAACAGCAAAAGATTTAGCGGACCAACTCTTTGTGACGCCGACGACCCGCGATATTAAGGCCTAATGAAATCATGCATCAACAAATATGTCGACATCTGGAAGAAGAAAAGAACAAGATTCATTTTCAAGTCAATGCGATTCTTCACATCATCCATCAAAATGCTGTTAGTCTTTATTCAGTTTCAGATGATTCTTCAGGTGATTCTTCTGCATAGCTGTTTTCCATTTCCTACAACCTCCCCTCTTGTTCTAACGTCCATTACAAAGTAGATCCACGATCGGCTGAGCGAGACGCGCGAGAGGTGATCCAACGTCGGTTCACGCGACGGGAGGCGAAAGCCATGGCTGGACGAGCAAAGCGCGGACACGAGGGAGAGCAAGCACCGGTCGGAGGAGATCAAGTTAAGGTGGATAGGGATTTGGTTGTAAGTAAGGATTTTTTAGGGATCTAATAGTTGTAGTTTTTAAGTTTCAAGTTGAGAATCATGATAGGGTTCTTCTAGTTGTAAGGGCTTAGGGATAATCTAGTTGATAGGGATTTAGTTGTAAGGACAGCTATAGTAGTGGGGAGATCAAGTTGAGGATCATAGGGATCTTCTAGTGAGGACAGGGATCTAGTTGTACTTACTCGTCACAAGGTGTCCAGCCTTACGCTTACCTCTATTCCTTCTAACGAAGATCCTATCTCGAGTGTGTTGCAAATTTGCGTAGAATACGGACCTATAGGTGGCACGTGGCTGCCGCGCCCAGTGATTGCAGAGCCGTGGGACAGTAGCGACGATGAAGATTTCATTAAGAAGGTTTTGGCCAAGACGGGTGCTGGGGACGAGAAGGTGATGAAACAACACCGAAATAACGAGCGCAAAAGGGAATTGTTGGCGCGACAGAAGGCCAGCATGCTAGATTTGAAGGAGTTGCGAAAACGTGTTGCTTTGGAACGTGATCCTAATGCTCGTGGAAGGGCAGACCTGGATCCAGCGAAGGCGCGAACTCAAGCTCTGATGGCTCTGCGCAAAGGCTCGAAGAAGATTCGTCGTGGAATTTTATGGCCCAGGACCACGACTTTGAGAGAGTATTTTTCGTCTCGTAGTACAAGACCAGCATCTTCTTGTGGGTAGGTGTACCCTTTCATCCGACCTCATAGATGAATAGATTTATTTACAAGGGCAAGAGTACTATGGGCTCGAGGATAAATTGCAGTTCACTAGAATAGAATTGCAGTTCACTAGAATACAAGGACAAGGGTACGGGTACCAAGATGAGGGAATAATCGTTATAATGTACCAAGATAAGAGGAGGTACTATGATTTCCTGCTAAAGAGTCATCTTGGTACATTATACAAATTTAACATTAAGTCTCTCTGCTCTAAGAATTCTGCAGCCTACTCCTGAGGACTCGGAAGAGGAAATGGATGTGCCATTAGAGGACCGAAAGCAAGAGGAGGTACTACGTGAGTTGGAACGAACGGCTAAAGAAAGGGAGAGGGAGGCAGAATTAGGAGACGCTTTCGATGGCGGTGAAAAGGTTAAGGATGAAGATTTTCACTATCGTTTTTGTCTATACGGTCTCGGTGTGAGGCTATTTTGCGGTGTGAGGAGGCTGTTTTTCGGTGTGAGGTGGCAGCCCCCTTGATTTGAGAGGAACTTGATTCAAATGTGTTGGCAGCCGCCGTTCATCGGTGTGAGGTGGCAGCCCCATAATTGAACTTGACTTAATAAGGGAAAATACTTAATAAAATAATAATCTTAATCAGGATTTGAAGGGGAGAAAGAAAGCCTAAGTTGTAAGTCACTCAGCCGCTCAATCAGGCTCAACCGTGGACGAGGATAGTGAAAGTAGACTATCTACCTTTAAGCATGCTATTGCGCACCAGGTTCACACTGTTGGAATAAGGAAGATACAGTTGCTGCAGGAGCTGAAGAAGTTCAGACCAAGAGAGGTCGCAAAATACGTCGCTCGGAATATTGAGGCCAAGAGATGTCGCTAACAATAAAGTCTTGGTATTCTTAGCTAAAAAAGGATCGGTTACTAAGTAAAGTAGTATGTAAATCCTTAGTAGAAGCTGCCAGCATCATCCTTTGCTCTTTTCCTCTTTGGAAAAGAAGAATGTCGACCTCAAAAAGAACAAGAGGTACTATGATTTGCTGCTAAAGAGTCATCATATCTATCATCAGTATTTGGAACACGTCGAAACTCTATCAAGGTTGCGAATAGCAATAGAGTAGGGTTACCCTACTTACTGAGATCCATCGTGTAGACCATCTACGACGCCCTTATGGCAGTCTGCGCTGAACTTTGTAGCATTCTTCATAGGCGCGTAATGGGGAGACGGGCAACGCCCCGGGTGCAGGTACTAGGTATGTGATTACTCCTGCCTTTGCTCCTAGTTCTTGATCATTGTAAACCGTAGGGGCAGTAGCGTAGTTTGTTAAGGAGATTAAGAACTCCCCCCTACGCCGGTAGCTACGCGGAAAATATGTAGGCAGGTCCTGCCTTATCTGTTCTGAGCTCGCTTGCAAAGTACGCAGGTAGGTTTTGATATATCGGAACTCGCCCGCGATACAAAAAAATAAAAAGCGAGATTAATTGTATTGTATTGTATTGTATTGCACTTCTAAGCATAGGCATATCATCACTCGCGATGAGGATGTGGTTTCTACGGCCTCTAGCAGTGAAGCGTTTTCGTCGGATTCTGTCTCGGCAGCCAGCGAGAAGGAACTGATGCAAGTCCGGAAGGACCTAGGGTTCGATCCAGTGGCCAAAGCTAGAGATTTGATTATGGAAGCCAGTCCCAGTCCAAACACTAACCAACGCATACGTCGACCCTGCTGAATAGTCCCTTTATTTGAAGTACTTATTTCAGTGTAGTCCTTTTCAACAACAAAGTTCTTCCTTGGATAGCTTAGCGCCGAGGCTACTCTTCCTTCTCATCAGTATCTCGGTTATTCTGATCAGTTACTTGCTTATTTCAGTTTTTCGAGTACTTATTGCAGTGTAGTCCTTTTCAAGAACAAAGTCTAAAGTGTGAAAAGACGGGCGTGAGATCAAGGCCACGTCGCCGACAGGACAGGTAATTCAAGACTTCGTCGGGAAAGTGGAGAGGGACCAAAGGTTTGACATGGCAGCTGCCCAGAAGCGGCTAGAAGAAGACAGGACGCGAGTAGACAAGTACAAGCTCGAAAGGGACGTTGAGAAAGCACAACGAGAAGTGAACAGTAAATTGCGGAGGAAGGGAGCTTTGCAGACAGCAGCACCAGATGATATGGGCGAGCTGAAAATGTTGTCGCCGGATCGAACTAACGTAGAGCACGAGCGCGGGCCAGTGGGTTACGCCGAATTTCTTGCTCCTGAACTTGCTGATGATTTCATCACCACGGTGATGAGAGGTAGAAGTGCCTAGATGTTGCCTCTCGTAATTGATCATTATATATACTTACAAGTCGACTACTCTTGCTTCAAGTTTCCACAGGTGGACGCTAGTACTGCAATGAATAGTACCTGCTATTGAGATTTCGGATATGACACACGAAGATTGCGATTTCTAGACTTGTTCTTCTTTCTAGTTCTATGATATATTCTTGTCATTATTAATGACAAGAATAATGGGTTAATGACTCATTAACCCATTTCCTCGACAACCTACAGCACACCTTTTCCCATCCAGGTGCCTTGAAAGTAGCTGAGTACGAACCGGTGGATTTAACCGCCTTAAAGGACGCTGGGTTAGCCGCTGCAGAAGCAAAACTGAGGGCACAGGCGGAGGAGAATGAGCGCCAGGGAGTCAAACTGGCAGATTTTGGTCCGGTGCTTGCAGCCAAGGGTTTGGCAGACAAAATATCAGAAGGTCAGTTTGGAACAGTTAAGGCTACTGTATGCGAGAAGCATTTGTGCGAAAGATTTTCGCGCAAATTTCAGATGTTTGAACTTCAGTTTGTTAGTCGTGTGACAGAGCCCGTTTGTCAGTTGTAAAACAGAAAATGGGTTGAAGATTAGAGCTACACGACCTACTTTTACAACATCTTCATCAAGTGCTCTTTTCTCTAATACATGCGCAGATCTGTTTGATTTCAAGGGCATTGACGACAAGTACATGCTGGCAGCGGATATTGAGCGGAAGGAAATATTTATTCCAGATGCTGGTCCTGTGAAGAGGAATATGGACTATTTAGCCCAAATCAAGGGACTTGAAGAGCAATACATGAACGAGCCTGTGTTGTTGGACAAAAATTAAGGCTAGTAGTACAAACGCTACAAAGTATCTAAAAGAAGTACTAAAACTTCAGCAGGATGATCGTGATGTTGCTTAGCATCATCCTTAGCAAGGAACAAGATGCAAAAGAAACGGATCCCTAATGCTTATCTTCGTAAATAGAAGGAGCCTCTTCTTGCTTCTAACAACAGTTGCGTGAGGATTTGGACGAGTTAGCTCGCGCCGAGGCGTACTTGAAGCCTAAGGGGTCGGACGAAATGTACATGATGGATGCCCCACTGCTAGACCGTTTCGAAGGCGCATTGACTGATGTCCGGTTAGTAGATCGCGCTGGCGCTGGCTTCGGGCAATACTTGCCAGAAGTTTTAAGGGATGAGGTGTTGGCGATGATGAGGCCACTGGATGTGGTGGACGATGCGAACCAGATCAAGCCCAGCGACATTGCACCGGCGCCGGACTCTCAGCTGACCAAAATTTAAGCAGGCTACTTAGCTACAACTGTACTTAACTGATTCTGTAATAGAAAGATACAAGAATGATTCATCTACATCTTGATCGTGATTGTGATTCCTTCCATTTTTCCATATAGTTGATCTCCAGGAATCACAATCTACAAAAGCATCTGTGATAGGCGTTCCTTTAGCACAACCACAAGGGAAATAGCACAACCACAAGGGAAATAGCACAACCACAACACCAACACGTGAAAAATGACTTGAAGATGAATGATAAAGATAAATTAATATGGGAAAACAAAATCTAAAAAATGCGACCTGAAGATCTGTACCCGTTTGCAGACGAGCTGTTCCGTGATTTCGGTCCTAGGCAGGGTGCAGATTTGGCCCGACGTTTGGAACTGGACACTTCACTCAAACGCACTAGTTTCGTCACGGGTGCGCAACCGGAACGACTAGAGGGTGGTTTGTTCCTCGACTATGCTGGTCAGGGAGCGAACTTAGCGGTGAATAACGAAGGTCTAGACCAGCACTTGGCGGGGCGAATGAGTTTTGTCACAGGAATGCAGCCATTGGATCGTGAGACAGGTGAGTTCATCAACTATGCGCAAGGTGGTGCGGGTCTGACAGTTGGCACGGAAGTAATTATGGCCTACCCACGACCTTCTAATGGTCCATCTGGAGCGGAGTGATCCCACGAGAGACGTTTCTTTTCAAGGAGAAACAAACTTCGTCTCAGGATGGTCTTCGTCTTCAAGGTAGATGGATTTATTTTGAGGGTGATGCCACTCTAAAGTAAGCGACCTGCCTATTCGATTTTCACAAGTGGCAGGTATGCAACCAGAGCAGATGCCGACTGGCTACTTCTTGACCCAGGATCGAAGGGATCTCGGATATCAACTCGACGAGGCAATGGCAGCAAGAATGTCCATCGGAACCTCGATGCATCCAGAACTCTTGCCAACTGGTTATATGCTGCAAAAGACGAGGGCTGGTGCTGGAATGGTCCCGGACATGCAAGAGGAGATGGATGCGGCATTGGGAGATACAAGGGTTGACTTCGTTCCAGGTGCGCAGCCATTGGACTACAGAGCGAAGCTAGACAGAGGACGCGAAGGTCTGGGTCTGGCGGAATATTATGGCATTAGATTGACACAATTGATAGATATTGTTTGACGTCTTTTGTCGAAGGATGACGACCTGCAAATCTCTGCTTGTAGTTATCCAAATGAAAATCTACTGGTTGAAGCACTAGAATAAGAAGTACTCTCGTCAGAAGATGCCAGCGGGAAATTCCTCGTCCGAAGTGTCAGCCACGGGAAATTCCTCGTCCGAAGTGTCAGGCACGGGAAATTCCTCGTCCGGAGTGTCAGACTCAGCGAATCCAAGTGATCAGTTCTAATGTATTCTGCCCGAAGCAGCGCGCACCAGTTTCGTGACTGGCATGCAGTTTGACGAGCGGGGCCTCTTAGATGGGGGTGCCACCTCAGGTGGCGCAGGGCCAGCGGACCGGGTGGAATATCTGCCTGAAGCCGCGCGGACGTCGGTCATTGGAGGATTGGACGGCATCACGCCACATATTGAAGCTGGAGGGACACAGCGTGGGCACGGTCCTGCGGATATTGCTGGATATTTGCCAGAATACGGCCAAGCATTGCCGGAGATGACGGATGTGCAGATGAGGCCGCAGATTAAGAAGTTCATCAGCTTTTATCGTCCGTCCTTCTCAGGCGCATCTCGGTACTTACCCTCTTCCCTTGAGTCGCTTAGGGGAAAGGGGTCCCTTTTGTATTTGTTTCCCTTGTAAATATTCTTTTCAGGGGAAACATACAAAGGGGTCGAGCAGATGAGGGGAACGAGAATGATGAATACAACAAGCCGACTCTAATCAGATAGTAGAAACGTTGCGAGAGAGAGCGGACAAGGCGCATTTAGGCGGCCCGTCTGCTGCTACGCGTGGTGGAATCGATACGCTGAAAGACTACAAGGGCTTGAATGAGGAAGAACTGTTGCACATGGAAAACTTGCGTGGTGATGGCGACGACGTGCGGGATCGTTTGGGCGCAGCTGGCTTCGCAGGTGGTGATCGCGGTCGGCTGTTGCGCACGCTGGAAAAATACCAGGGTCTGAAGGAACAAGAACTGCTGCACCCACTTGTCCCACCTGAGTTCTTACGCCTCATGCTACTTGTAGTTGAGCTTTATTATATTTAATGATTTTGAACGGTGGTCATGATGTTCTATTACTAGACTCATAGAAGTACTATTATTCACTACTACTCATATTTATTAATCATTGACCCATTCTATTACTACTCATAATTTTTCAGCTTGTTCCTTATAATGATTGGATGGTCATGTTCACTGTCAGAACTTAGCTCTACGCATATAGTCCTAACGCAAAAAAAAAAATACGGACGATGCTAGGAACGGCATTATCAGGGATACACCCATGACATAGATTGCATGTTGCTTGCTCTTGTGCTGTGTGCCTTGGATGGTGCTTTTTGTAAAAGTATAGTTTTTTAGAGAAAGTCCTACTAGACTAGTTGTGCAGGGAGGACCATGTTCTACTACTACTAAGAAACTACAGAGATGATCATATGCTACAAAGACAGGACTGTTAGGTTACACACTAAGTTACGGAACACACTGACTACTTACACTGATTGCCTTTTCCCACCATACTACATAGCTCATGCATACCTCTTCTAAAGTTTGACGAAGCAGCAATGGAGGCGGCCAGGATGCAGCATATGTGGGGGATGGGGGAGTTGGGAGGCGAGCTCCCTCTAGACATCCGACCCTACTTGGCAGATAAGTTAAGGCTCAATATGAATATCCTTCATTTCTACCAGTCATTTATCGCAGTTTCCTTCTTGGGGTTCTAAAGAAATGAAGTGAAGAAGTGAAATACTTTGAGCTCTAAATAAGGATGCTCTTATCGGCTCTCCACAACAACAGCTCATAATGGCTGCGGGAAGACAACGAGGAGGTATCTTATAGCTCGTTTGTTTTTCGGAAACGTGTGGCTCTCAATTGCATTGGTGGCAGCGTGGGTGAATGAGCGACTGTTCTTTGTTCTTGGGTTGGCAAACTGCGTAGTTGTTCTCTCATCTTGTTTTGCTTCGTGCGTTTTTCGGCTTGTTCAGGCTTAATCTTAGTACTTCTGAATCTGATCGATGTACTGACGATAAAAAACTTCACTTGCACCTTTTCGTGATTTACATACGAATGTAAATAGAAGCAAGTTGACCTTATGTAAATAGAAGCAAGTTGACGAGCTTTTTTTGTTATTTCTCATTTCTATAAATATAATATAGGTATCAAGGAGGGCACCGAAGGGGTGATTCCCACTATGCGAACGGAGACGATGCCGAAATTCATCGAACCTGTGATGGAGACTAAGACAGTGGAGGAAAAACGAACGTCCTACACTTAAGGCTACAACCTCCAAAAAGCATCCTCATAAGTACATTAAATGACCTTGCTTTGGCATTGGCTCTTATTTTTTTCCTTGAAAAAGAACAAGCCCTTAAGGAGGATGCTCCCTCCCAAGGATGTTCTTAATGCGGTTGTACACCCTCCTTGAAAAAGAACAAGCCCTTAAGGAGGATGCTCCCTCCCAAGGATGTTCTTAATGCGGTTGTACACCCTCTTCTAAAAGATGCACATTCATGGCGCCCAGAGGAGAAGGACCCTAGACCGCCAGAGAGACGACGAAACCGCTTTGATCGAAAAGGCGATGCCTGGGTTGGTGACCGAATTACGCCCAGTCCCGCTAGCGATCGGTCCCGTGCCACACGTCGGACCCGTGCTTCAGAAAATGAGGGACGGCTTGAGCAGCCCGGCTCGTGATGACCTCCAACGTGGTAGGTTGCAGCCTTTGCCGAAGGTAACGGCAGGCGACGCAGAAGCGATCCCGGAATTAAAGCGAGATGACATTATCCACCGATTCGCAGATCCTGTGACCATAGTTGGAGTTAAGGTCTGCCTCATCTCCTTGCATAACATCTTCATTTTCATCTCCTGATATTTCCGCATTTTCTCTAGCTTCGGCTACAACTTTCTCTTTTTGCTATTTTTCTTCGTTACCACCATCTTCTGGTACTCTGTGCTCTACTTTGTGAGGTGACATCGACATGTAACATACTCCACTGACAACATAGTTGGAGTTCTTAGGGTCTGTTAGGTAGAAGTCTCTTAAAGAGACTCAGTCTTATAGGAGCTGCGACAGGGAGGTGGACACACACCTGAGAAAAAACCTTTTTTCAACCGTCCAAGATGCTCTCCAAGATGAATTAAGGAAAGCGCTAATGAAGGGGAAGTCCAGCCGTTGCCAGAGGCAGGCTTGATGCCGGTAAACACGCAGTTTGCCACACCGGTAAAAATAGTTGGTGGAGAGGTCCAGCCATTGCCAGAGCCTGGGCGCATGTCGCGCACACAGCTCATTGCTGATTAAGAATCATCGATTTTATTTGAGTGAAGAAATATTTGTGTTTTTTTAGGTCATCTCGTTCTTGAATAGTATCTATTAATATGTATGAATAGATCTTCATAGAACTTCTTATAAGGTTCAGCACTGTATGAATAGAGCTTCAGCACTGACTCAAGAAAAAGCAGCAATCTACTGCTACCTATTGCCTTAATCTTCACAGAACTGCTCTTCTCTACCGTGAAAGGGGGATCATCATAGTAACTCTTCTAATGTGAACCTGTGAAGATCGTCGGGGGTGAGCGGCAACCAGTTCCGGAGCCGATGCGAATGTCAGTGAATCCGATGTTAGCGACACCTGTAGAAATGCCACAGGACTACGGTTTGACCTATGCACATCATGATATTACGGCCTTGGTACTAAAGACTTACTAAAGGCTCCTCTTTGTTTCAAAGACTTAAAGACTATTCTGCATTGTACCAAAAGCTTACCAAAAGCTACTGATTACTGGTGTGAAGAATTCCTCTACGTCGTCGGTTCATTTACGTATCATTGTAATTCACTGCAGTGTGCTTGCTTCTGCGTAGCATATGATGATCCCTCGCTGTAGTACTACTTACTAGGACGTTTTTGACACATCTTTTCGTGAGAAACTCTGTTCTTACAGTTACAAGTGAGTCTGTTGTGATAGACTCTGTTCTTACAAGTGAGTCTTCCTGTGCACAACAATAAGTGAGTCTTCCACCACCTCTTCTAGCTTTTCTTGTTCCACCACCTCCCGTCTAATGCTGCAGAGTTTTTGCGGCCTTTTTTAGTAAGGAATCAGGAGGAAGCGGGGATCATGAACCGGATGATGCAAACTGCAAAGGACGCGGGTCAGCTTCAAAGACGATCCGTGGCCAGTAGAGCACAACCGACGAAAACCGCTGCTCCAGCGCCGAATTTATGGCGAGTGTAGTTTTTAGCACTAATAGCTAGCCTTTCATCACTATTTCGCTGAGTGTAGTTTCTGGTACTGATGTCGATCGAAGATTAACATGATGTCGATTGTAGAAAAGCTACGCCGTTAGTTTAGTACTCATAAATACCCTTGGATCACTCGCTCCTATTTCAGCTTCTCTTCGAGTTCTCCCTAAGTAATGTCGATCGATTGTCCCACACGCGCATCGTTCAGTAGCGTACTAGGCTTTTAGTAAGGGACATACCTAATCGATACTCATCTTGAAGCAGGATACCTCAATCGATACTCTTGAAGTAGGATACCTCACAGGCTATCTTGATAATACGGGACATGATCGACACTTTTGAAGTAGGACACCTCTTAAGGACGTTAGAGGCAGCAGAGGGATAACTTTTCTTAGAGAATCATACATCATCATGACCTTTTCTTATTATTAGAATGGCACTTCTAATAAAGGCACAGTTGGACATGGCGAACACCGTTGTTCGAGGTGCTTTGCAGTATGCCAAAGATAGTGCTCAACGAGACGCGCTTGCTCTTCTCGCTGGAGTCGCACCCGCACCGAATGCACAAGTGGGATTGATCGACGAGATGCAACGGGGTGCCGCGCAGTTCGCAAAGGATTATGGCGCTCCGAGGGAGGCACTTCCGGCACCAGCAAAAACGGCGCAGTTGGGCTTGATCGACGAAATGGGCCGAGGCGCGGCGCAGTTCGCAAAGGATTATGGCGCTCCGAGGGACCCATATACTGCACCAGCAAAAACGGCGCAGTTGGGCTTGATCGACGAGATGGGCCGAGGCGCGGCGCAGTTCGCGAAGGATTATGGTGCTCCTAGGGACCCATATACTGCACCAGCAAAAACGGCGCAGTTGGGCTTGATCGACGAGATGGCCCGTGATGTAGCGCAGTGGGCGAAGGATGCGGCCCCTAGGCAGGGGCTTCCTGCACCAGCAAAAACGGCGCAGTTGGGCTTGATTGACGAGATGGCCCGTGATGTAGCGCAGTGGGCGAAGGATACAGCTCCTCGGCAAGCACTGTCTGCGCCTGAACGTATTTCGAAACTGGGACTAGTCGACGAGATGGCGAGGGGCGCAGCGCAGTTCGCAAAAGACTATGGCACCCCTAGGGGCCCATATACTGCACCAGCAAAAACTTCACAGCTAGGCTTAGCAGACGAACTGGCTCGTGGTACGATGCAGTGGGCCAAAGAGGCGGGACCGCGGCAGGCTGTTCCGGCACCCGGGAAAATTTCTCAGCTAGGATTGATCGACGAGATGGCCCGTGATGTAGCGCAGTGGGCGAAGGATGCAGCTCCTCGGCAAGCACTGTCTGCGCCTGAACGTATTTCGAAGCTGGGATTAGTCGACGAGATGGCGAGGGGCGCAGCGCAGTTCGCAAAAGACTATGGCACTCCTAGGGACCCATATACTGCACCAGCAAAAACTTCACAGCTAGGCTTAGCAGACGAACTGGCTCGTGGTACGATGCAGTGGGCCAAAGAGGCCGGACCGCGGCAGGCTGTTCCGGCACCCGGGAGAATTTCTCAGCTAGGATTGGTCGACGAGATGGCGAGGGGCGCAGCGCAGTTCGCAAAGGATTATGGCGCCCCGCGGGAGCCACTTGCGGCACCAGGAAAAACTGCGCACCTAGGCTTAGCAGATGAACTGGCCCGTGATACCATGCAGTGGGCCAAAGAGGCCGGATTGCGGCAAGCTGTTCCGGCACCAGGAAAAATTTCTCAGCTAGGATTGGCAGAGGAGATGGCGAGGGGCGCAGCGCAGTTCGCAAAGGACTATGGCGCCCCCAGGGGGGCACTCGCTCCCTTGCCGACTGAGCACATCGCCTACATCGATAAACTGGCGCGCGACGCAGCGCAGTGGGCAAGAGATAGGCCAGCCGATTTGGCGCACGCGGCTGGAAACGCAGACATAGGTTTGCTGCAACAACAAATGGCCCAGCTGGCGCAACACGTTGCCGCAGACCCCAGGCTATTGCAGGAGATGCAGACCCGCAGGCTCCAGGGTCCGGACTTGATGAACGCGTTAATGATACAACAAGCCCAAGCGCGAAACGCGGCTAGATACGGCACCCAGTTATGATCCTTGTTCTTGTTCGTAATAGTACACTCTAGTTGAATATTATTCGTATTAGTTGTAGTAGTGTCCTGTGCAAGTGCAACACTCTCGTAGCTGTAGTATCCATCTTCTACTATATTACTCGTGCTTGTGAAGATGCCTCAGCCTCTTGAGTCTTCTTTATACTCCAACAAGTGTATCAATGATGAAGATCTCCTACACTCTACTAGTCTCTCTTGTTGTTGTATCAAGTTGATAATGTTGCCATAGCCGCATTTACTTACTCATCCATTGTAGCATAAAGACTGGCACGCTTCTAAATTTCTACTAAAGAGATTCTTTCCATCAAATAGTACAGAACTATGTTCTGTACTCCTCTAAGTTATAGACCGGAAGATACTTCGGAGGCTGCGCTGATGGATCGTGTACTGGCGCGCACGTCCTTTCATGGGGATCGAATGCCAGAGGATCAAATGAACGCCAATAATGTTGCAGACCTGAGACAAGGCTTAGCAGATCGTGGGGTCAAGAAAATTAAGGAATTAAGAATACTCGCTTCGCGACTCTGGTGCCGATCTCTATTCTACTAAAAGCAACCTTTCTAGAAATTATAAAACACAAATATTATCGACTGTGCCACCTCTAGTATAGGCACAATCATCATCGTCATCAGGTCATCATCATTACTTAGATCATCATCATCAGGTCATCATCATCATCATCAGGTCATCATCATCATCATCATCGTCAGATCATCATCATCTTCATCGATCATCATAATAGACGAATGTGAACGGGTTAGGGAACGACCTCTAAGAGTAGTCACAGAACAGGCGGCGTGCAGCTGGACGAAGCGTCGAAGATATCTGCCGGTGGCGTAGCTGCACGTTTAGCAGAGGCAAAACGTCAACAAGAGGAACGCGCTAGATTAAGGGTCAACACGATAATTCTCTTTCTCTTCTTGCGCTAGATTAAGAGTCATCCCGTTGTGATTCCTCTTCCTGCTGAGTTTCTTTTCTTAGGGGTTGAAAGTTGGCGTCTCTAGCTCGCATATCTTCTGTGGCTTTCCTACTTGAGGAAGACAGAGAGACGCTCTTAGATGATAGGTCAACTACTCCCAAGCCTTAATTTGCGCTAGATTAAGAGTCATCCCCTATTAAAGACAACTCAGCGAGTACTTCGAAAGATCAATAGATTAATCTAAATGATGCCCACCTAGCGAGTTCGAAATAAACAAGATAAGTACCGAAGATTGTTCGCTGGTCTCTTTGTTGATCACCGTCTAGTCCTTTCATCTAGACTTCAAGCACTACAGGGTTAGTAGTCTACTTTACTTCCAATTTCCACACTTACTTAGTTACTTCAAGAACTACAGGGTTAGTAATACTTACTTGTACTTACTTCATTTCATCCTGTTCCACAGCGTAAACAAGTCGAATCACAAGTCGAATCCTTTGTTCCATGACATCCGTGTCCTCTAAAGAAAGAAATGACGAGAGCAAAAGCCGCGAGTCCTGAAGAGCGGGAGAAGAGGCTGCAGAAGCAGCAAGCAGCATCTGCTAGAGTACGGGAGCAGCAAGCCATAGCCGCAAAAGCAAATCACGGCCTCAGTCTCACTCAACAGTTAAGGCTAGTGATTATCAATATCCCCTGTGAACTGTGCTGTTGCTGAGTGAAGGTTCCCTTGATTTCAAGGGGAAAATTATAAAGAGGAAACAGGGGAACTCAGCACTCAACCAGGGATAGTGCTAAACTAGCGCTAAAACAGTTGGCGGCCAAGATGGGTGACAAATGGGTTGGTGCTGACAACCAGAAAGAAGTGGATACCAATGGTTTGGATAATCTTTAAGGCTTAGTTACCCCAACTTTTCTTATTTTTTGGATTTCTTATTTGCTCTGGTGCTGAAGGACCTTCATGGAGAAACAGAATCACACATTTTCAAGGATCGTGAAGGACCTTCATGGAGAAACAGAAGCACACATTTTGATTTTCAAAGATCGGCGCCTTTTTTTCAAAGTACCAATTTAGCGAACCCAAATAATCCAAAATCCTATTTTCTTCCAATATTCCTTGGCTGCAAGGGCAAAAGCACAAAGTCCAGAGGAGATAGCGAGGAGACAGGAGAAGCAGAGGCAAATGTCGCTGAGAGTGCAAGACAATCAGCGGGTTTCAAAGCAGGTGAAGCATGGCCTGAGTATTAAGGCTTGAGGAAATCCATCTTCCCCAACAAGCATCTTGGAGTGAGGTTTCGTTTTGAAGGGAAAACCTTTTCTTGAGAGCTTACAATTTTCTCATCTTGTGCTTTTTCTCGTGCAACTACTTCCTCTGGCACCTTCAAAAATGCTCACCAGTTCTTCTAATTTCATCACACAACAACTGCAGGCGGCGATGGGTGACAAATGGGCAGGGAACGAGCTTCGAACTGGTACTAACAACGAAGAAGGCGCACGGCGGATTACAGGGAAAGTCGACAATGCTGGCCTAGATGCCTTGTTGGCAGTGTCAAAGCCGAAGGTAGCGCCAGGCAAACTGAAAAAGGATGGAGTAGTTATGCTGGTCAAGAACATTTAGTGTCCATCCATCTCATCTCTCTTATCCTCTTCATCTCTTGTTTGGTTGTATGATGTTGTCTTTTTGTAGTTCCTATAGAACAAGAATGCTCGATGGAATAGGAGATCTTCAGGTCTTGTCGCTTTACCTTTCCCATGTTGAGATAAAACTAGGGAAAAGATAATATTACTGAGATCTGCAGGAAACAGTGACAGACCGATCTGATGGATCCAATTCCACACTGCACACACTCTAAAGTAGGTGCCGCCTTGGGTAACATGTTATCGAAAAAAGCAGCTGGGGAGGTCCCGAAATTTTCACAACGACCTCCTGTTGCTTCCAATGACAGTGGCACGACGACGATCGTATCCAAAGCAGCCCAACCCCCGAGTGACGAAACAGGAACTGGTGCGCCGAAAGCAGCGGTAGTTAAGGCCTCTTGATGCAATTCATTATCGGTGCAAGGTTCGTTTATTTTCTTCTTTTTTTAGTAGTTTCCTTCTTTCGATTGTCTGGAGAAATGAGAAGACATCTGTTAGTTTTCTTCTGTAGTCAGTTTCCTCCTTGATGCGATTTTGAAGAAGTGAAGGGAACAAGACAATGACAAAGTGAAGCAAAAAATGCTTAGATTGAGTTCTTCTAAGGTCGTTGGTGGAAAGAAGGGCGCAGCTCCTCCTGTGCCGGGAACGAACAAGGGGGGTAAAAAAGGTGGAGGGCCTGCAGTTCCTCAAGAGGGTGGCAGAAGAGTCGTGGAGCCAGCTAGCGTGGAAGATGTTACCTCTCTTGATATTTCATCCGCAGCTGCACCAGCGAAACCAATGAAGCTGCCACCTAGCGCTAAAAATTCTTCCGATAAAAATCAAACTGGTGCACCACGACATGTTCCTGCATTGCGTCTCTCTCAAGTTGACCAGCAACAGCTTCTTCAGAAACAGAGTAAAGACTCAAACACGACAAGCTCCTCAAATGCTATCCCGACACCTGGAAGAAGAAAGCCAAGTTAAGACTTCAGATTTTTGATAGAAAAACAACTCTATTCTTGCGAATATTCCTTCTTGATACAACTTCTTCCACCTCCTCCACCAACGTATTTAATACGGCAACTTGTTCCAATACCGTTACTCCACTTCTAAGAAACGCCGACGCTTGATCACACAGCGATCCCTTCGGACATCATGTTTAGTGCCGAGCAGCCCTTTCAGGGCTTCGACGATCCCTTAAGGGTTGAAGCCTGTCATATTTGTGCGGTCTATTTGGCACATTTCCAAACGAAGCGTGTCAAATATGTACGACAAATGTGAATTGCTTCAACTACCTCTAAATCACGACCCCGGAGAAGGCGGCGCTCCTGAGGAGCATTTTACCTACCCAGAAGAATTGCGAAAGCCGAAACGGTAAAGCAAAGTACTTATTGCAAAAGGTGAGGCCGTACATTGAGGAGCTGAGAAAGGTTGCTGAGGTTGTGGAGGAAAAAAAAAAAAGCATGTTGAGCTGAGGTTGTGGAGGACGTTTAGAAGTACGTGTTGTTGATTCCTTCCACTGTCGTGGAGCTGGAGGTTTGATTGGTTCCACTGTGGAGGTGAAGCAATAGAATATTTACAAACCGCCCATAGAAGAAGTGGCACCTCCAAGCCGGACTACGATAAGAAGTGTCCTTGCGTGAAGTTTCCATTCCGAAGTATTAAGCATAAGCTGATCCGCAAGACTACCTACATGATGAATGTGTGTACAGCTGAAAGAAACGGGGAGCCCCTCTGTAAAAATATAACAAACCCCGTATGTGCATGTTCATCTAGCAGACTCTGTATCCAAAATAAATGGCTTGTCTACTATATCTGATTATTCTGGACGCTACATTTGATTTTTTCAGCAGCTCGTGTATAGTTAATCAACAAGCACTTACTGACTCTAACTGTATACATAGAAGGACTTGGATCTTCATCTAGAGAAATGCCTAGGTTAATGAAGCAACAAGCAGCTACTTCTTACGCTTGAGGAGCTTCTCCTCGTTGTTCTATGTGATTCCATTCATTTCATATTCCTACACGAGCGCATAGCCAGCCTCTATTCTTGTTCTCCGAATTATGATTTACACGATGCGCATAAGCCAATGGATTTAAGGTCCTCCATTAGAAACGTGGACTCATCTGTGAAAAAAATACTCATAAGTGACACACTGGGCGAAGTAGGATTTGCATGTACTCATAAGCGACATAACAATGTACTACTACTGTACAAAACAACATCAAGCGTCGACACAAGGTACTACTATTATCAAAAACAATACGAAGCGACATCACAATGTACTACTATTATCAACAAACTGAAATTAATACTACTGCAACCCGATTTGGGTAATCGCTGCTCTACTCCCATATTTAGATTATTACTATTTCATTCGCCTCGTCGCTCTTTTTACTCTTTTGACAAGATGAAGACACCTATTCGAAGAATAAAAAAGAGTAGGAGGAGAAGAATAGCAAGGACGCTTTTCATTATGAACAGCAGAAGTATTTATTCTCTCTTTTTGGTTTACAGACAAATAGATGAAATCGTCGGCATGAAGATAGAACATTGTTGCCGTGGTAGCACCTCTCGTTCTCACGTGTTCGTGGGTGTGGAGCGGCGTCACCTCTGGATGCGTCCAGGTCAGAGAAAACATCCGTTCGGGTCTGCAAAAATGTGAACACATAACTCGTGGGCAGTTAAAAGACTCTTGGGCAGTTCGTTGCACGCCTGGCAGTCGCAAAGGAAGGGGGAGCCGGCTGCTCGTACGAGACAAGTGGGCAAGGACGGGGTCGCCAGCGAGGCCAGGGCGTGCCGATTCAGGCGCGAGCTGCTCCGTGTGTCTGTGAGTACGGGCGCCTACCTACGAGCGAGGCCAAGGGGGGGGCGCCGTGTGAGTCGAGTCTTGCGAGTGCGAGGGAGTCGCCTCTTGCAAGTGTGAGGCGTTTCGTGTGAGTATAGGCAGCGGCTCGCGAGTGTGCAGACCGTTTACGTTTCGCGCATGTGTTTCCTTGTTTATCAAAAGAATAAGCGCGATACATAGGGAACAAACTAAATAGCTTCATACNCGAGGCCAGGGCGTGCCGATTCAGGCGCGAGCTGCTCCGTGTGTCTGTGAGTACGGGCGCCTACCTACGAGCGAGGCCAAGGGGGGGGCGCCGTGCCGCGTCGATCTTGCGAGTGCGAGCCGCGTCCATCTTGCGAGTGTGAGCCGCGTCGTGCGAGTGTGGGTCGCTCCTTGCGAGTGTGCAGACCGTTTACGTTTCGCGCATGTGTTTCCTTGTTTATCAAAAGAATAAGCGCGATACATAGGGAACAAACTAAATAGCTTCATACGAAAGGATAAGAAGCTGAAATATATCCAGGAAGTTGAAGGAGTACTCAATGAGAAAAAGAAGCAACAGTAACAGTGAATTACCCAAGAAGAATGTGGTTCTTGCGACGAAATATGAGCACCAAACGCATCATATGCTCTTACTCATGTTCTTCTTGTTGATGAAAAAATCAAGGGTCAAAGAACTTTTTTGGGAAACTACCACCCGTTTACGCAGTGCGTGTGTTCTCTACTTGAACTAGGAAGTGGCTTAGCTCCACTAGAGGAGGATTTGGAGTGGACGACCACTAGAAGAAGAGCCAGATGCTACATCGGTCACCAGGACAATTACAAGTCCTGTGAAAATTGATCTTGGTGAAGATACATGATGAAGTACATGAACATACATGATGAAGTTGTAAACTACGGAAGGACCGACGAGGGAAATATTGGAGAAATACTTTCAGTGATCGGAGGGAAAGATACAGGGTTGTAACCACGCTTGTGCACTCGACAACGGATCGTGCTCAGCAGTAGTATGGTTCATTCTCATATTTGCAGTACAACTGTTAGCGAGGACCTGCCGAAATCTTAGATGAAATCTTGCGTCCCGACAAGGACTACTACTCATCAAACCTCCATCTACGGAATTATTTGGTGCAAGATACGTCAACGTCTTCATCATAATCTGGTCTGACAACTACAACTTTGTTACTACATATATAATATTAGCTCCTCATCTACATGATCTACATCTACATGTAGAAGATCTACTCATCTATCGTGCTGCTCTCTCTTTCTCCATACTATAGGTTTCAACACCTCGAGTAATATCCGTCTACATATTTCATCCGTAATATCCGTCTACTTATCCGCGGTTGTCAGTGCTTGTGGTCTTTGAATACTCCTTCGTTTTGAGCGAAGAGTCTATCCTCTGTCGACAATTTTACTCGGATCTTCTTTTCCTTCAGCTTCACCTCTTCTTGACCAACTACACATAAATCTTCACACTCAGCGACCACCGACGCGAGTCTATTCACTTTTGTGTCCTTCGTCCCTGGTCGCTTTCTCCTCTGTGTCATCAGCTACCTGGTGAGAGCTACCTCGTTTGAGCTTCTTCCTTGCTTTGTGCTCTCACAACAGAGATACGCTGTTACAACGTCTGGTGCTGGTGGAGCAACTTCGTCTTGTGTCTGGAATACTGTCCTTCAATGACTTCGAGATTAAGTCAGGGTGGAGCACATGAGTGATTAATTGGTTTAAACAGGCTGTGGTTTTCGGCTATCGCAATTCCCAAAGCGCACTTTTTTTTCGAGGTGGAGCGTGTGGACGGAAGATTCCCCCATTGATAAGTATTAGTATTTCTCACAACGCGGCCCTCGTCGTTCGGAGAAACATCTTCACAAGAGCAATAAATCATGCCGCGTCCTCGTGGAGCACCAGAGGAAGAAGGACCCAAGGAGCAGGAGCTACAGACGGGCCTGCTTCTAAACGAAGATGATGGAAACAGCAACCCAAACACTCCAACAATAGCGCCGCAAGCAGCAAGTCGTGCAGGTGAACAGACTTCCTCGACTACGAAGCTCGCTGCTTCCTTTGCTGCGAACAAGGGCTTAGTTCTTGGACTGCTCACTGGAACCGTGCTGCTGGTGTTAGGCTGCGGGGTTGTTGCTATTTACGGATTGCGGTTTGAGGAGTCCTCTACTTCTCTGCTCGGCTCTAGTGGGTCGTCTCTTACACGACCCTCTGTGGTGGATGCACAGACGAGTCCGGGAGGTGCTGGTCGTCCGCCTCCAAGCGCTTCTGATCGCAGGGTAATAGATGAATATTGCACATGATTCGTGAACATTGAAGGAAATCGTAGTTTGTGTTTCGACATCCACATAAATTTGATCGACTTTGACAAACAGTACATTCACATTTGTTCCGCTACACGACAGGTGACCTTCGCTGAACCGAGTGGGGTGGTCGCAGGCACAGCGACGGGTCCTTCACTACCAGGAAGCCCGGTTGGAACCAGACGTCCTGTCACTCCTGTTATCCAATACGGTTCTAGTGCGGTCCCGGTAGCAATGCTATGAAGAGGGAAAATTATTGTTGCTCACTGATTGGAAACTTCTGATTTCCTACTAGTCCTCCGCTCATTCGTCATCGTCAGCCAATGTAGCTCAGCATAGACTTTGGCTCACACAGTCACTCGGATGTACCAGATCCTGTAGCTACAGACACAGACCATCCAGAAGATCCTTCTACTAGTTGTCCCTCTAATTTGTCCAGGAGGACAGCAACAGGCAAGCCCAAGTACATCGCCGTTGGTGGCACCCTCCAGTCAGTTTTTGCCCTTTCAGCAGGAGCGGCTTTCTGCACGTGAAGTAGCTCTCGGCCTTGGGCACCCGCATGTCATTAAGGATGATGTAGTTTTTAGCGATGTTGATTTCATCAGACACACATTCAACGGTATCGAGAAGGACGTGCTACTAACTCGTTTAGTGAAAACAAGCGCTATATTAATCGCGACAGCAAGTTGCAAATCATGAAGCAAGGAACGATCGTCCACAATCAACCTTCGTTTTTGTCCTTTTCCGTATAAAAATGCGACAACCATAGCAGCTGAGAGGAGCTCCAGCACCATAAAGATATAGGAGGTGTTACAGAAGATATTATAAATCTTCTAATCTTGTCCGCGCTCATGCAGATAACGTACGCAATGCACCTGAAGTGAGGAGAAAGAACCGTAGAGATCGCGAGACGACCCGAACGCCGAATGTATCCAGGTCTTCGCCTAATCTTCCATCTTTGAAGTTACGGCATCCTCAACAAGAATTAACAGAGAAACATACATAGTTGTCTCAGATGCAAAACTCAAAGGTGTTAGCATAACACATAAAAGAGGATCCATGACATGACATGACGTCCTCCCAAGAACATCGCCTTTTTGGGAGGGTGTAGGTCCCGCGACGCTCAAAGCACACAAAGTAAATTAGCCGGCTAATTTCCCTCGATAGATCGGAGGTCGTTCGCAACCCTATTCGCAATAGCTGTCTCAGTAAGCTCAGTAGATCTAGAACTGAGTGGTTCAGGTATGCTGTAACCTGATTTTGATCATAAGGAAAACAAGAAGAGAATCTCTGCGATCAAATTCAGGCTACTAAAAATACCAGAAGCATACGAGATCCCTCCCGCTAGGGGTGCAAGTCACAAGGAGTTTGGCAGGATGATGTTTTTCTACATGAATCGTTACGCGTATTGAAATAAACTTTCATTCCCCGACTCCGCGCCACCATCGTCCAAAAGAAGTCGACGAAAGGACAAACGGGACAAAAGGAATGGTGGTCTGTCGTTCAGTACCTCGATGCTGCCTTCTGCGAGTGTGCTTACGGCCTCTCTACAAGACCTAAGGACTCGTATTCTCGGAGCATCTTCTACATCAACAGAGACTGACTCAAGAAGAGGTCAACATGATGAACAAGCATCGTTTCTACACTCTATTCGGAAAATGGTACCGTTTTGTGAGACGTGTAAACGGCGTGACAGGGCAGGAATTACGTCGGCAGAAGATCAAGCGCGCATGCTGGAGCGTGCAAAACTACAGGAGGGTGTCGAAGAAGTAGACGCGTCGAGTCAAGGAATTGGCACAGGAGGCCAAGTGTCGAGAGAAAACTCCGGTAATATTAATTGCTTATAGACTAGTTAGTGTTAGTGGGTGCAGAAGCATTTTCTTCTCAGTTCTTTCATAGTCTATTATGAGGACAATATACCTACGTAAAGCTACAGAGGACACAAGAAGGACTTTAACATCTTCGTTTTTTTACGGTAGCCATCCACTCTCAACACAGCCTCCACTCTTGGCTTGTCGCAATCCTCGAGTTCTGTAGAGGCTTTTGCTGGTGGTGTAGACTCTGGTGACGACAGTGCGACAGTCCGTCTCCCTAGTCCGGGAACGCAGAATCCCGCTTCAGACACGGACGATCCCCGCTTGATGGTCAGTGGTGGACTGATCGTCACACCATCTGCCTCGAGTGCAGGTACGGCATCGCCTCTTGTCGTCGACGATGGTACCAATGTTGGAGGGCGTGTAACATCTGGTGATGGTAATGGCAATGCAGGAACTTCACGACCTGGTGGATTGATCAATAGTGGTGCTGTGCTCGTACAGGCTACCAATGGCATGCACCAGCCTTCATCAGCGACAGCAGGACAGCAGGTCTTTTTGCCAAACAGCGGGTCGTCAACTCCACAAGTTGTTGCGTCGCCACAACAAGGCCAACAAGCAGCAAGGTCTCCGGCTCCGCAGGTCATCTGGCAGACTGGTTCTCCACAACAACGAGGTGTTCTTGTAGCAGGACTCTCACCAGGCCAGTTGCCTCCAGCAGGCTATCTTCAACAACCAGTTGCGTTGTTACAACCGGGTATTCAGCAGCCGTTGATGAATCAGATGTCGCCCCAACAGCGGCAACAGATGTTTGTGTCCGGGTCCTCTCCGGCCGCAGCTGGCACGCTTGCATCTCAGCGACAACAAGCTCTTAGCTTTTTTCCAGGTGGTCCACCCAGTGGAACAGCAGGAGGAGCTGCACCAAGATTGGTTTCGTCCGGGTCCATGAGTGGTCTAGGTCTTTCCCCAGGAGCGAACGTGGTGCAACAAGGACAGAGGCAGGTAGGCTTCACTACTAAGGTTCCATGGATGCTGCCAGTGTCGCCTGCAGGGTCAAGAACTCCAAGTGCCGCATCTGCTTCGCCTGGAGGAGAAGTTCCGGTACAAGCAGTGGGACAGCAGCAGCAGCAGCAAGTCCTAGGTCCTGTGCAAGCAGTGGGACAGCAGCAGCAACAGCAGCAGCAAGTCCTAGGTGGAGGACAACTACAATTGCAGAACATGATGCGTCAACAGCAACTACAGGCGAATGGAGCCTTAGTAGTGCAACAGCCGGTCGTGCAGCAAATTGCCCAGGCTGGAGGTCCTGCAGCACAAGAACAACAACCGATCATACAGCAGAAGCCTGGTGTTCAACCTCAAGCTCAGCCTCAACCACAGCCAGCACAGCAGCCGCAACCACAACTGGCGCAAGAACAGTTCCAACCACCGACCGTGCCGCAGCAGCCACAACCGACGGCGGAGCAGCAATCTACTAGTACAGCAGGGACAACGCAACCACAGTCGACAACCTTGACGCCGCAGCGAACACAGCCAACTGTATCGCCACAGCAGCAACAGCACCAGCAGCCGCTACCGGCAGTGCGGCAACAGGACCAAGCACAGCTTCCGGGACAAGTCGTAGAAGAGACTAATATTGTCGCACTTCCACAACAACAGCAAACCAATGCGCCAGTACAAGACAAATCGGAAGTCAGTCTCAGCGTTCCGCGTGTGTCGGTCGCTGCAGCGGGCAACGAAGCTACGAAGAAGACAGCACCTGCAACACCACCTAGTACCAGTACAGCATTGGCATCTACTTCGCAACCATCCACAGCCACTACGAGTTCCCAACCTGCTGCACAACCCGCAGCTCAACCCGCACAACCCGCTGCTCAACCTGCACAGGCTGTAGCCCCAGTGCCGAAACCGGTCTCAAAAATCGTTCCCGAACCGACTGGACCGCCAAGTGTTGTACGGGTTTGGAAAGACGATGCCAAGGACAAGGATGGACGCGCAGTTGTCAAAGCCAAGGCGTTGGTGAAAAATTTTTCCGCCAAGCGCTTTTTTGACCGATTCATGACCGTTGACTCGAAGTTTGCGTTTTGGAAGGCAGAGTACCTCCATAAACTACGTATGTGTAAGTATATAAGTACTTACAAGTATGTTGTGGATAATACAAAGTACAACTGTTTTTTAGGACTTCGAGGACAGTCCAGTACTCATCTTGTTGTAACAATGAATATTGCAGCTAGCGCTAGGTTTGCTTCCAGTGTCAACATCATCTCCATTCAACATCATTTCCAGTCTTGTTCCTCTCACGACAATGTTGAATAAACACCTCTCACGACAAGTGAATAAAGAATCAGCATCTACTTCTCACAACTAACTACATCACGTCAGAAGCTACATCGAAGCTACGATGAGTTGGGGCTATAAAAGCCAGCCGCGCTCGTTTACGGATGCTCAGGGTCGTGAGGCGGTAGAGGTGGTGACCTGGAGTGAGGATAAAAGTAAAATGCGAGCCGCTAAGATAGAAGACACTATCACTTGGACGTCGTGGGTGACTGACCCGACCAAAGGATTATTATGTCTTTGTCTAGTTTAATATCACACTATGATCCCAAGCAGCCCAACATGTCGTGGACTTTGGAGGTGCTGAGAGTGGAGTCTCAACCTTTGAAATGTTAGAGGGGAAAGAAGCTAAGGGGAAAAAGGGCAACCCACTCAACCACGGATAGCGAAAAACTAGCGCTAAGATTACGTGGATTTTCGGTGAAAAAAATTGCACAAACGCTTCAGGCTGGAAGCTGGCCATTCACCTACCAGCACCCTTTTGAAGTTCACCTTATGAGCTGCTGTGTAGAAGTAGAATTTTTCTTGCATAGAAGACTGACACCACTCAGGAGAACTTTTCAAATCTTCATCCACCGTACTATTAAATCTTCTTCATACACAGTTGACACACGCCTTCATCGCCTGTCCCTTCATCTTAAACTCAAGAAGTGGATTAATGACTTACTAATGAAAGCGGCTACAATCTAAGCACTTCATCCCTCTTCTTCTATACGACCCCTCTAATAGCCAGTACATTGACGGAGTTGAAGTTGATTTGGAGGATGGGACGAGAGGGATCGAAGTCTCAGAGCAGTTCCTCGTGGACAACGTAAAATCGACTGTGGCCATTAATGTTATGAAGAAATAGTAATAGATTCTAGGACTAGTAAGCCACCAATTAGGGACAAAACAGTGCTATGTTTTATGAAGATCATTTCTATCACTGTAATAGCTAATCGTAATGAATCCACTACTTCGTTCTGAAATATCTCTATATTAGGTAATTAAAGATCTTAATAATAAGTTGATCGTGCCTTGTATTACTGTGATACTAAGGGTGGACTCAATAGGACAAAAAACAGGGCATCGTGCTAAAACAGTGCATCTTCACCTCGTGCTTGGCAAATTCATTCTCATTCATTAACACTGTTGTTATGGGACTTCAATGGCCTCGAACGCTCACCCCCTCGTAGCTGAGTCAACTCCTATCCTATCCTACTTGACGTCGTGGTACCAAAAACAACCTCGTCTAACTCAAGCGCGTTCGGAATGGGTATGGCAGCAAACTGGCGTTACGCAGCTGACCGGTTCCTCGCGATCCTGGGAGAGCCCTGATGGGAGATGGAAGTTGAGGTTGAGGAAGTTGAGGTTGAGTAGTCAGAAGGGGAGCGGAACATCTGAAGACCAATCTCTACATCAAGGAGGTGAAAAGTCTTACATCAAGGAGGTGAAAAGTCTTGACTTTCTTTTTGTTTTGAGAGAGTCTCGTCCATACACAACAACATGACCTGCTCCTTCCCAACAACATGCTGTAAGATCAGGGACTGCGACGGACAACTGATTTTCTTGCACGTGTATCTATGTATAATTAACGCGGAAAGATGGACGTGTACAGCTGTGTGATCCCTCTGAAACAGCTGTCCTCGTGTGCTTTTCTAGAAATCCTCGATCATGATTCAAAAAATTCATTGCATCATATCCATTTATTGCGTATTCTATAATTAGATAAGTATTCCATAATAACTACAATCAACGTACTTCTTCTACATCATGGGAAGCCGCGTCTTATTTTGATACATCGAGAAGGAAGGACATCGACGTACCTATCTTGGAGTGTAGAATGTTAGAGTGGTAGACGTAGAATGTGCAGACTTTTGTGTGTAAGAAAGGTGGAGGGTACATGACATGACGTCCAGCGTGTGTAATCAAAAGGCATGTATTACGTCCACCACGACCACGACTTTCATAGCCTACGACCACATAGTCAGAATGAAAAGGTCTTCCCATGGAAGGAGCATATGCCAATGGTGGAGACGGTGCGAGAAGGAACAATAACGATATTATGAGGTGGTATTAGAAGATCTAGATGTAATTGCTCAAGTAAATTCATAGTGATCATGGCTAGCATGTCAATGACATTCGATCCATCACAGTAAATACCATGGGCTCGCGACCTTGCCAGAATATCCGTGTAATTCCGATTGCTTTTTGTACTTCTAATTTTTTTGTTTGAACATGATTGAACTACAACCCATCTTGTTCCATCACCCAAGAACATATTTTTTTATCTTTTGTTTTTGAAAATCTAAATCTTTGTTTTTCATCTGCTTCCGTATTAAATTGATCGTCCACATCCATCTGCATCTTTTGTCATCTATTTTCCATGATCCCTGGCACCATCAAAGTCTACATGTAATTGTCTGCCAAAGAGTACAACGAACGGTAATTCTGAGGAGTCTGCGAAATTCAAAGATCCGACGTCTCATACTTCGTAATAAATATTGCAAGACGAATTAAAACAAAGACTTCTTTGGCTTTCTCTTCGGACGGAGTGCAGGAAGTCGCCCAGCCATGCAGATGACGTTGAAGGCTCCCTGGTAAACCAAAAGAAATAGTTGCCGATGTTCCGCTTGGTTCCGTGTGCTATTGACCTCCCTTGATGTCGGCGCAGAGTATTGTAGACTAGATAGATTCATTTTTGAACGCACAAACGAATCGCAAGCGCTCCATGCTGTTGATGCAAGAGTACTCCAAGTGCGTGTTTGATAGTGAAGCGATCAAAGAGATCACAACCGTACTTGCATAGTACAGTAAGAAATGTAGCAAAAAAGCGGCGTGGCGCTATCAATAGAAGGAGTCAGTACTTAAATTATTACATTTTTTGAGGCTTCTTCATGTAATTGTAGTCTTGAACGTAATGCAGGATTTTGTCGAAAATGCATTTGTTTTAGTGATGTCTAAAAGATCTCGTGCTTGCACGGGGCGGCGGGTGGCGTTGTAGGTAATAAGGTTTATTGAGTACTAACTTGGTATTGGCCGCGTGCAGGTCGTTTCGTCTTTCATACGCAAAAATGTCGACCGCTAACACATCTTCTGCAGTTCCCGCTGGTTCGCGTGCCCCTGCTACAGGCGCTGCGACCTCTTCGAGTAGTAGCTCCTCGAGTGCGTACACTCGGGTGCAAAGAAGGGATACCGTGCTGCGTAGTGCTGGGACCTTTTTCGCCGACCAGTTGCGAAACATGGTGACAAATACAACCAAATTTTCGACGACCGCGAACGGCTTAATCTTGTTGCGAGATCCTGTTATGACAAATTGTGTTGAACCCTAGACCTAGTACCTGCTCAACATGGTCACGAGTTGGCTTCGTTAGTTGTTTCTTTTGATTGAGTTTGCATTGATTGATTTAGCATGAAGCAAGGGAGATAAGTATTTCACAGTGTCGCTCTGCTTTTCCCTCTTTAGCTCAAGTATTTCAATGTCGCTCTGCTTTTCCCTCTACTTTAGCGGACTCTAATTTCCAAAGCGCCAGCGCTGTTGGGAGTGCTACGTCGCGAAGCAGAAAAAACCAAAACGTTCTGGATGGAGGAAGTAGTAGTATAGGTTCCAGTCTACGATCCGAGGAAAAGGCTCAGGCGTACAGGCGATTGAGGGCCTTTCGCACACTACGAGAAATCGCTCTTCATTAAGGGTTTCCGAATTACATCCCTCACTACCATCCTTGGCTCCTTTTCAAGGGGGAAATGGGTCAAGGATGTTCTGAAGAATGCAATTCGGAAACCTCTAACTTCACCTCGCTCACACTGCGGATCCACAGCTAGACTTCAATTCCATGGTCACGGACTACCAGCGATACGGACGTCTAGCCAACAAGGAAGCAAACGACGTATTGCAGGCGGTTACAGCGCCTTCGAGTTATGAACTGTACAACATGATGAACATTTTATTTGTCTACAACTGTACAACATGAAAAAGTGTCATAAATACAACTACAACTACAACATGAAAAAGTGTTATAAATACAACTACAACTACAACATGAAAAAGTGTTATATAATTTATAAAATGTTGTTTGAACAATTATTGTTTAATACAATACCTTCCTCCTCTTCTTGAACAAAAAATCAGGGACTACGACGGACAACTTATTCCCTTATATGTTTAATAGTTATTTTCGTCCTCCTGAGTAATACATCAGACTCAGAGAAGGAAAAACAAAAGTTTGTTCTAAGATCTTAGCATCCAGAAACACCGACAATGGACGTTGAGGAATGGGTGTACGCCTCAACCATCGGGCTTGGCGAACCCAGTGGAGGTGATGCCTGGACCCCAACAGTTACGACCCAATATGCTTTCGCAACTCTTCGAGAGCAGTGCGCGGTCTAACCTACAGTTTCGACATCGGTCGGCGTTGGTGGCTCGGGAAACGGAAGATGCTACAGGTAAAAAAGACGATGGTCGAAGTCGATTACAGGGTGTTAGCGAACGGTGGTTGCGAGATCGCTCATTTCTCATTCGGATGGAGATAGATCGATACCTGCAGAGTGTGGATTCATTATTTGAAGTGGAAGTGCTGCCTCCACGTCCACCTCCATCCTCTTCAACTGGCGGTCCTAAAAACTACACTAAGAACAGTTTGCTGGTTGTAGCTGCACCAAGATCTTGGAAGCTTGTCTTTCGAAAGCCCAACGTGGTGAAAGCAGTTCTCCAGGTCTCTTTCCAAGGAAGCAATAGTATGAAATGGGAAGTGGTGGCTGCGATATTTGAGTTCTTGGGAGACGGGGACTTCGGTCTCGAGAATGATGATGATCAAGGAAAAATGCTTGTGGGCAAGACCAACGACACATCCAAGTCTAGCACAACTTTAGCTTTGGCGACAAAGACAAAGGAGCCTGAAGATCGTGATGTTGCAGGAGCTTTCTCTACAGCAGCTGCAACTACAAGAAGCGGAGAGGACCTGACGGACATTTTCGGTACTGGTAATTCTGGTGGGGAGAAGATTCTAGAAGATTTCAATTGGCTGGACGACGAGGATGAAGATGATATGTTTAACAGCCTAGCGGCAATCCAAGAATCAAACGCGAACCTGAATAAGACCAATACGAGCTGCAAAGGAGGTGGTTTGTCATCTTCTGACTTTGCTGGACCTGGAGGAGGTGGTGTGGAGAAAGATAACGATGGATTATTTCAGGCTGGGCTAGAAAAAACGTTGCAGGAGGCAGGCTCGTGGGCTGCGTTTCACGAGGTAGCTTCTGCGATTTTGACAGCGGCTGCCCGAGCGAGGCTAGCGCAGTGGCTTCGCGAGAGTGAGGTCGTTATTGAAGCTTCTTCCAGGCGTACTGCAGCAAAGAAAGAAACGGCGACAAACAACCCGTCCAGTAAAAACCAAATGCCCCTTCTTTCGCGTGTTCCGAATGATCCTAGCCGAGTGCGAATCGGGAACATAGCTGAGGTGTACGTGCCTCAACCTCCGGATGGGTCTTTGCGCTGTCGCTTTCTTGATGTTGATAATAGAGCTGTTGACAAGAACGATGGAGCAGGCGCACCATCAATCGGGGAAGCAGAGGACGTGTTCCACCATTCGCTCGAGGAGCTGGGTGCCAGCGTGCAACAAAAAGTCTTTCGAACAGCACTTGAATCAGTCCTGCCGGTTGTTAACAAATTTTACAGTCCGGCTCTAGAGGGCGAAGAGGAAGGTGCTGTCATGGCTAGTGCAACTACATCATCAACTTCTTGGTATCGTCGGCGTGGGTATCGTATCCGGGACCCGACGTTGGAGATTTTCAATTCAGAGTTTGACATCTCAGCGACGATTAGCTTGCGATCTGATTGGGCGAGTGCCTTAGCAAGTAGAAGCACGCAAGACACATCTCCTGAGCAGAGTTCCTCCTTAACAAACTCAACGTCAACGTCTCAATGTTCTTTAGCCTCCCTGCTATCGTGGACAACAGCCGGCGGATGGGGAGCGCAGGATGTGCGTGTAGACGATCCTGCAATACTTACAGAACAACTTGAAAGTCTGGACTTTGTAGGGCAATTGCAGTTTTTATTGCGACAACTAGAGGATACTCCTCTGAAGGGCACTTGGTATCTCAAGGAAAACATGCAGTGCTTCGTGGTTGAGACTGGTGAGGAAGGGTTGCGGGGCGACGATGTCAAGGGTGCAGAACCGACGAAGGCAATGCAGTTGCGGTTAGCACACCATGCGTTGCCTGATGTCGAACTTGTTTTGCGGACTACCGCTTCCCACATCATTGGCGTCGAGCTTCATTGGCCAGGATTGATTGCCGAAGGTGGAAAGAGTCTAGTGAGTGCAACTAAGCCTCTACCGTTCACACGCCATAATGCCTCTTCAGCTTTGTGGCGCATAGTAGACACCTCTCTTTCATCACGCCTAAGTGCAAATGGCAGTTCAGCTGGAGCAATCGCACTCACAGAACTTCAGAGTTTCACCTCTTCATTGCAGAAACTCTTTCCTCAGATAATGGCTCTCCCGTCATCCGATTTGCGTTGGACGCTTGCAGGAAGTGCCTGTGCAGACGCTTCACTTAGCCAATTTCTTACAGACGTGTCGGAATTAGACTTGGAGATTCGTGCTGGGTCAAGAGTCGGTGAGGTCCGTGTAGCGTGTAGCTTTCGTTCACCTCCGGACACCAGCGAATGTAAAGTTAAGGCTGTCCCTAATACATCTTTGGACGCATCCTCGAAACGTATGGAGGAGTATCCACCTAAGGGAATAATACTCTCCCATAGTACTTTTCAAGGATGCACGTGAAAGATGAATTGCGGACAGCTCTAATAAAGGCTGGCGGATTCCGGATCTCGTCGGTTCCTCCGCTTCTGGTGGCGTCTGTCTCCTCCGCGCTTTCCGCGAGGCACCGGATCTCGTCGGTTCCTCTTCTTCTGTTGTGGGAAGCATAGAAGGACATGGTAATAACGGGGCGCCTGTGCTGCATCCACAGGATGAAGAGACCCCACAAGCGCGAGGTCGAATCGGTTCTGGAGATGCGAGTCGTGTGCCTTCTGCGCTACGGGATGACTTCTTGCAAGATTTTCTCTCCGATGACGACTTATTGGTAGAAGAGGCCGACGAACTTCAAGTAGATTCCAGAACAACTCTCTCGCCCTCAAAAAGCCGAAAGAAGCGCGCGGTGTCTGCCACGATGGAAACCATTGCAGAAGAGCAGACTGGTCGAGTGGCTTTGACTCTAGGGACAGGGGAACAGGAGGATGGAGATGGACTCGTCTCCACCGGTAAAAGACCGAATTGTGCAGCACAAGGCAGCTTTCAGCGATCATCGTCCAGTAGAAGTAAAACCAACAACATCGAGGAGGTTATTTTCACTGGTCGGTTGTCGCAATTTTGGCCGTTTCTCTGCGCGAGGGCGCGTCTGCAGCAGGCGGTTGATGAAATCCAAGCTTTCCTAAATGACAGCAAGAAAAGCATGGTTGAGGATAAAGATATTGGAGGTACAGCGAGCAGCAGGCACAGTCATGCTTCGTCAGGTGGAGATGCAAAACGAAGACGTGTGGAGGCAACTACAAGTCCGAAAATTCTAGTTGGTGTCTCACCGAACGCGACAAACAATTTCCTTGCACAGTGTCTGTCACCGGCCGTGTTGTCAAAGAAAGATGACCTGAACAGAGCATCTGATGTACTTTCTGTGCCGCTCTGGAGCGATGTGCATCTGCGGTTCTATATCGGCACAGAGGAGACGTCGGAGTTGGGCGTAGCAACACCAATTATAAGGCGAAACCTCGTCGCGGAGCTATGCAAAGTGGAAGCTAAAACTAGTACGACACGAACAGATAGTAATCCCACAACTAGAGCACTCTCAACCTATCAGTTTCAGGAAGGACGGTCAGCCTCGTCGAGTTCATCGTCTCCGAAAGCATCCTCAAAGCAAGAATCAGAGACCACCACTTATGCGTCCGACCTTCGTGAACTCCTTACATACGTATGTGGAAAGTTTGGCGTGGTTGCCGCTTGTCGTTACGCTTTGGCGCTACGCCCTTTGCGTGACGCAGCACTGCACTGGTGCGCACAGATGCTGGCAGAGCATGGTAGTAAATGGGTCCTGCACTCTCTCATAGAGCGGTTACCGGACCACGAAACGATTCCTTCACCGGTCCACTTTATATGCTATTGCAGGATGACGGATTTCGCGAGACGCGGAGTCGTGAAGGGGAAACAAGGCAAAGAAAAAAACCCTGCACCATCTTCAGCTTCCTCACCTTCTGAGCGTAAACAGAGCCGCGGCACGACCGACTTAGTTGTCCAAAGCACAACAGGCCAAAGCACAAATTCAGCAAAGACTGGTAGCAGTACAAGTGAGATCCGATTCGGGTTTATGCTGACGACTTCGCCTGCCACACTAACTACCGCTAGTTTATCCGGAAGAAGTCAAGCTCCCTCAACTGTTACTGTGCGCGATCTGACTGCCGGCCTAGTAGAGATTTCATCATCAGGCGCAATCCATCGCGTCGGAGGTTCGCGATTGACTAAATTCGAAGAAATGCGTGGAAATCGAAAGGACGACCACTCTGATAATTTTGTTCTGAGCAAGCGTGCTTTCGACAAGCAAAAGCAAATTCTTGAAGCAGGGCAGAAAAAAAGCTGGCTTGGGACTTTCACGTTTCCAAGTAGTAGTACGATGATGGCACCAGAGCAGCACGGAGCTGGAGGTGCGGGAGCAGCTGAAGAGTTCAGCAGTAGAGGGGACAATCCGACATCTCAACAAGGGACAAAAACATTGTTGCTGCCCTTGCAAGATCAACATATTATTCCTACTTCCTGCAAGACTCGCGGAGGAGAGTCTTCTAGCGCAAAAGCGGTAGTAAGTCACAAAAGCCATGGCGGGGACAAGAGTCGGGGAGATGGGCAGCGCTCAGCCATCGGCGGCATACATGTAGAGTTAGCAGCTGATGCGCAGAGCTACGATTTCAATTCTAGATTTGATATCGATGCTTTCGATGAAGATAAGAAGGCGGCAGAAGAGGCGACGAGGACAAGTGAAAACAACAAGAAAGTTGATGACAATGTAGAAGGCGCGACAGGTGCCATATCACAGCACGACGCTCAGTACTTATCCGTGCCACAGCTTGGAGGATGCGTAGTAGTACCAGAGCAAAATGAGCATGAAGCTCGAAGCGCCATTCTTCCTATTTCTCTGCCATCCCCAGACTACATCGCAGGAGTGCGATGCCTTTACCAAATCGTCTCGATATGTGGCTTCAGATCCAGACGAGCGCGTCTGATTTCTTTCTCACCTTCCAACGAAGAAGCCCGCAAAGTGGCAGCAGGGCTGAGCAGAGGCGTACCTGTGTACTGCCATGTCGCGGATCCTGATATCACATCGGAGGACGAGGTAGGCGACCACGATCGGAATGACGACGGGAATGAAAATGTCCAACCAGCACCAAAAGAAGCACTATCTTCATCATCATCTAGTGGACGTTTCTTGCTTCGAAAGCTGCGAGCGGAACGTGATGGCGAACAACACTCTCATGAGTCAGCGCCTCGCGCTATGGAAGCAGAAATCGGCACCACTGAAGGAGGAGGTGTTGAAGCAGAACCGGTTGAGGACAGTAGAACTTCTACATCAGCAGTAGATTCTAAAAGCATACTCTCGACAGACCACCTCCTAGGAGAGGGCGGTGCGCATTTTCAAACCTACTACGCAGAACCTGTAGCGTGTGCAGTGCGTGTGCATGGTGGAGACCGTACGCTGTGTTTCCAGCTCCATCAGAACGGCTGGATATCTGTGAAATTCACAGACGCAGGTGCTCCATATAAGCTTCCACGAAGACTTGTGCGTGCGGCTGCAGCCTCAATAGTAGATTCTCGAATACCTGTTGATCTTGAAGAAGTACAAGCTGAATCCAGGAAAAAACTTCTCATTGAGGCCGCTTCCGATGCTTTTGCATATTTCACTGCGGATAGTGTGCTCGAAAGTCTGTCTGCGGAAGCTGAGGTAGGTGAAATGCTCTATGAAGAGGATCATGCCGTTCTTGATCTTGAAGGACGTGATGAAGGGGATGAAGAAAAACTGTCAGGAGAGGCAACGGATCATAAGAAGACTGCAGACCTAGAGCCAGAGGATTTGCGTCTCTTCGGTTTAGGTCCTTCCCCATCCAGACAAGCGTCCTCAGCAGTAAACAAGCACCAACTAGTCGCGACTAAAGAGACGAAGCGGCCACGTGGAAGATACGTAACGCAGAAAGGAATGCGGGAACGTGAGATCTTCTTGCTTGCTAAGGCAAACGCACGCTTATTTGCTGAGAAGAAGGACTCGGAAGTGTCAGCACTCCTCTTCCGAAATGCCTACACTAGCGACTTGCAACAGAGAGTTGTAACTCCTGTGACTTCGCCCCATCAAAACTCTGTGGTGCAACAGTTAAGTGACGACGACGTAGATCTGCAAGACGACTCAGTTCCTCCAGATGAACCTCAAGGCATCCTTCTCAACCGGTTCAGCAACCTGGTTAACTTCCTCCTCGACCTCTCCATGCAGGGTTGTCCCACAGCTGCTGAGCCGTATCTTCGTGAAGCACTGTGTCCGGGTTTTGAGTTCGCCTTTTTACGTGCGGATTGGCACAACAAGGGTCGAACAGAAAAAGAAGATATTAAAGCTATTGTTTGGACGCAAGAAGCGGAGGTAGCCCTTGTCTCCTGGGATACAGAAACAGAAGAATTTATCAGAAGAAGATACGACTTTTGGCGCTAGTATACTAGATGCTCCTGATGCGCTAGTATGGACGCTTCTTGTATCTATATGTTAGTTCCATATTTATTCAACAATCAATAGCCATTCTTTCGGACCAGGCAACGAAGGATGCACATTCTGCTCGTCACAGGGTAGTGTCAATTGTTCGTTTTCATCATGGCTTCTGTGGTATCTATTCAACAGTATTGGAAAAGGGCACTGCGGGGAGTGCTTTAGGAGAGACCAGAGGAAACACTCAGTTAATGCCAAGGCCAACACAACGAACGAACGAGCAGCAAGAAGAGAGAAAAGTGATGTCGCGTCAAAGAAGAGAGAGTTTATTCTCCAGTATGGGTCATCAGCCATTGCGTCAGAGTCCTGATGAAGTAAATTAATATGCACTCATAATTAAAGAGGCTATAGATACCCCGTGAATTATGGGTAGTACATGAATCAACCAATGAGGACTCGTCGACGTCGCTGAGTCTATATTTATATTTATATTTTATGATATAACCTTGAGAAAAATTAAAATGGCCTAACGACCCGAAACATGACGGCCGCATGTGGTCTGCGTATCCTCATTTTGCAGGCCTGGTGGGAGGCGCCCAGGGAAGAAAGCTGGGTCTACCATTCGGAGAAGGAGACTGGAGACCCTAGTGCGAGTGGAAGACGCTTCTATAGGCGGAGAACGAACAGGACCAGAGCGAGTGCATTCGCGTCTTTGTCGCGGTCTGGACGGAAGCATGATGATGGTGGTAATGGCGTTGCAGGTGGTCTGTCGAGAAGCGTGTCGGGTTCGTCGTGTGACTTAAGGCAGGTTCTTATTGGCATTGAAGAGAGAGAGGGAACGTTACACTGAGGGATCCTAGTAGCTATCAGTATTACTGCGACTATTTGTTCATAATTGATCTGATGATCATGATCTAACTCATCAAAACAGAAACTGGCCTGCCTTCGCCGCAGTTTCTTGCAGACTCGCTCAGCGCTATGCGAGACGGCACGGCTACGACTACATTCTAGACTTGTACCATGAACCGTTGTACTACTATCCGAAGATCGTGAAATACTACTGGATCAAGGTCCTGAGCCTAATCCGCCATGCCCCATTCTACGATTACACCATGCAACTGGATTTGGACTCTCTTGTGTTTCACACGCAGAGACGGGTTGAGGATTTGTTGTTGACTTTTGGACGGGGAAGTAGTGAGCAGACCGCGGATGATGAACAGGAGGTAGTGAGCAGACCACTGAAAAAACCCGATTGGGAGGACGGAGACCACGATATCAGGAAGAAGAATCCGTGTGCCGCACTGAAGAAAATTGGAGACCGCTACGATATTATCACGCGTGGTGGAGACAAGGATATCTCAACTGTGAACCAAGTTGGTTTTGGAGTACAGCTACTGAAAACGGGAACTAGACGGATGCAAGAGTTCCTTGCGCGTTTCTTCGTGGATCCTGTGTGCCACGAGAAACGGTATAAGGCGCCGGGAGCCGAGACGTTGGGGAGTGCTGCTTATTTATGATATCTGCACCAGTCGCGTCAGCCGCGTCTACGTGCAGTACATTCTTCTCTTCACGTAGAAGCGGCTGACGCGACAAACATTCCTACTATGGTTCTTCCTCTCTTCACATAGTAGTTCTATCGACGTCCATAGATGCGGATGTGATAATTGTGAGTACTCAAACTAATTAAAGTGTCGTACATACCCCACGATTGGGTACACTACTACTACTACTACTAATATGAAGGCACTAATAGTACGATGATCTTGTTTTTCCAGTGTGCTTTCTTTTCAGCCCCTCTAACTCCAAACGCTGGTCTGCAAAAACTAGGTCGCATCGAGGTAGGCGACCAACAATGCGCTAACGACTTGTTGTGGAAAAACGTCCAAGGCTTGGGCGACAGAGTGTTAGCACTTCACCCCAGAAATTTCGATGATGCGACGTTGCTACACCAGCCGTTTATTCTGCATCTTAGTGGTGTATCGCGGCACACACGAGACTTGGTATTTGAAGCGGTGGAGCAAGCGGAGAGGGTGATGCATCAGGATGAGGACGAGCCGGAAAGATGGGAGATGAGCCAGGACAGAAAGGAGCAAATGAAAGAAAGCAATGTGTCAACGGACGACATTTGGGAAACGATTTTCATTCCTGCTGCGACTGAGGAAGAATTATCGACACAAAAATCGACACAAAAAGCCCAAAACGAACAATCTTTTTCTGAACAGTGGTCACAACTTTTGTACCGTGCGGCAGAAGAGCTAGATGAGCACTGGTTTTGGCCTCTACAGCCTTTGTATGAAAAGCAAATGGAGGCAAAATATCCGAGGATGCGTGCTGGTCGTCGTGGAGAGTGGCTTCATCAGGGAACTCGAGCACGCGGCGCACCAAATATTAAGGCTCAGCTTTCAATGGTCACCATTGAGGTTGGAGTCACTGAGATCGAAGAGGCGACCTTCCCTTGAGAGGAGAACAGGGGAAAACGAAGGGAAAGGAGAGAGCTTTGAAGGGGGTCCCTTCCGTTCAGAGTCATGATGACCATTGAAGGCTGAGCTTTAAAAATAAGCTCTTCATCGAGAGGACCTCAGCACCAGGGGCTAGCAATTACAATTATTGTCCCGACTCTCCGCACTTCTGGGATTTGATCAAAAGTGGTCTTGATTCGCTCCAGCGTGCAAAGATTGACGTCCTTGCGAAGGCAGAAGATAATCATCAAAATTCATCTACCTTGTCGTGGGCTTTGAGTCCAGATTTCACGACTCGTGACGTTTTTCACTTGCCGTCAGTTCCCACTTCGTTTGTGGCATCGCGGATTACGTACATGCTTGAGGTTACGCCGTACTTTTTTGACGGTCGTGTCATGGAACAAGGACGACGTGGCAAAACCAAAGGGCTCGACGTGAATGAAGAGTCAGCATTTTTCGATGACGGAGGGTCTTTAAACTCGCAGCAAGTAGGTGGTCCTTCGTCAACGCGCCCAAAGTCATCTTGGCAACTGTCTACGTTGCGTTTTCTTCGCTGTTATCAGCTATATTTCCCACAGTCGGCACTCGACATCGTGCTAAATGGAGAGGACCAACTTTCCTTTCTTCATCGGGGAAGCGATAACGATAAAGAACTGGAGATGAAGAGAAAGCAGGAAGAAACCCTACGCGAAGAATTACGCCAGATGTATCGTGCTCTGACAACGGATGAAGGCCTCGAAGACTTGTTGCTTGCCACAGGAGACGTCGATGCACATGTACAAGGACGAGAAATCTCCGATAGGACAAGGACAACTTGCGGTAGTTGTAGTACACGACAACCTCAACCGGAACCGCAGTTCCCGTTGACTCTAGACCGTAGTCGTTTTCGTGTTTACACATGGCCGCAGTTGGGATGGAAAAGTGAATTACCGAAGTGGGAAGCTTGCCAACGGTGTAGACTGGATCTAAAAAGCACGACCGGAGCCGAGGAGGATAGTACCAATGGCCTTCGTCTAAGCATGTTAGCCTGGACCGGCACACTGTTGCTTCACCGTGCATCTGAAGAGCGTTTCCGAGTACCAAGACAGAGTGAGTGCAGCTGCGAGGAGATACCAGGCGGGTCGTAAAGTTCTCTAATTTTTACTCAGTAAGTACTATCCATCAAATGTTTTTCTCCGTTCTTTGATGATGCGTGATTGTAGGTGCTCCAACCCGAAATTTGATTCCAAGCCCCTTCAACATCACATGTGAATGATTATTCTGATTGTTCATGTTCTCAGGGCAAAAGGAGGTGCCTGAACTAATATTATTACACACAGTGACAGGATATAACACAAGCGTGCTCAAACAACTAGGTCTTCACGTTTATGTTGTTGCGCCTCGTCCTCTGCATGTATACTATTCGACGAAGTAAAAAAGTGTGTTCTAGAAGTACTCGTCCAACTCGGTCTACTTTTTGGCTACTTTGACGTCAAGTGAGCACGACGGAGATCAAGTGAACACCTCAAGGATCTCCTTCGTGAAATCTTCATGATTCAAAGAAAGATGATGGGTCTTGAGGCTTCACCATCGTCAACAAACTGCATTTTTTTCAACATCGTGAAGAAGCTCTATCTTCTCCTGTGTCTTTCATTCAAAGAGAGGTAGGAAACAAAGAGGCACGGAAAAAGAAGCGAAAAAATTAGAACTAACCGAGGCATTATTTATCATCCTTTCGGAAACAGACTAGTCCATACTAGATCCAAGATGCATGCTGGCGCTGCATCAAACGTCGTGAACCAGGTGCTGTCGTGGTGATCATGTTGTTACAAGTACATGGACGTCGTTTGGCGCACTGCGTGCACATGCTGCTGCCCACCGCAGAGGAGACAGCATAAAGATATCAAAGATAGAGAGGGCCTGAATATATACTTACAAAGTTGTCTTTTTTTTCCTTGTGTCTCTAACGTTTCTCTTCTTAGTTTTTGTGGTTACAAAGTTGTCTTTTTTTTCCTTGTGTCAGTCTCTAACGTTTCTCTTCTTAGTTTTTGTGGGTAGATCCACAAACAAATGTGTCAAAGTAGAGTAACACTCATCAAGTTGTTTTGCTGCAGTAGTCAAATTCTAATTAATCAAGTTCAAGCCCTACATTTATTGGCATCATCAACCCGGCTGGTCACCGGGGTCCCATAGGGACAACACTAACGCGCGAAACATCGAAAGATGACCTGCGCACTCCGATGCCCTTAACGGGTCGGGGCATGGATGCCTTACGCTTACTGCCGCAACGGTACGGCCGAGCTGTCTGGTGCCGCGAACTGCGGTGCGATACTTTCTCCCCTCCCTGGCTGGGAGGGTCTCCAATGGAGCCATACTTTGGCCGTTGCTGCGCAGGGACCTATCGCTCTCTGGGTCCTGTCGACGTTGAGAGTACCCCGGCTTCATGGTCGACAGCGTCTGTCCACGTTTCCTGGTGCCTGCGGCGATGCTTCCCTCTCTGTCTTGAGCCTTGTGTGATCATTATTGCCACTGGGCAGGCTCTGCTCTCGTTTATGTGTCTGTCCTTGAGTGACGAGAACCGCCATTCTGCTCCGAGGGAGTTCGTCCACAGTGTTTGAGAGTACCAAAAAAGACGACCGAAAAAAGTAGGGTACATTTTCGGTCGATGTTTTTCGTTCCGGCCCTTGAGATGAGAAGATACCCACGTCTGTCGTACTACGGTGACGTGCCTTCTGGTGAGAGTTACTCTGGATGATCGTCTGTTCTCTGAGAGAAGAAGCTGCTACTGTTGAGGAGAATCGTGTCTGTTCTGAGTGGGTCCGCGAGAACCTCTGTGCGAGAGACTACGCGTGCCTCTGTCCTCTGAGCCTTTCTTCTGGTAGAGATGACTCCTGGGGAGAGTCGCTGAAGTTGCGCCTTCAGATTCTGCGGGGTGGCCGCCGTGGTTTGGAGTTCTGCTCGCAAGTGACACATCTCCGCCCTACCTCGACAGAATGCATGCATGGTTTTTCCTCCTCTGCCTCCTTTGAGTAGAACCTTCACATCACCTCGTTACACTTAGTCACTTAGTACCTTTCTCCTCTTCTTTTCCTAGTATTGTTCTTGGTCGCGCCTGTTTCTCTGGTATCGTAGATCTCTCTCTTGGCTCGTCTCCCCGGAAAAACGCGATGGATCCGAATGCGTACCCGTCCAGCGGGCTGCACCATGCATGGGGTCCGCTACAGGGGGCTTCCACGGGGCATCCGTGGTGGTCTCGTCCAAACATGCCTCCGACCCTCGTGCCCCCGCTTCCGCACGGTTTCTCCACCCTCCCTCTACCGGTGCCGCCGATCTTCCTGGTTCCTGGAGTTCCGCCACCACTTCCGCCTACCTTGGCTCCAGCAACCCCCGCTTCGACGGTTCCTCATGCTCCCTTGGTGCGGGCGCCACCTATGGAAAGCTGGATGTCTCACATGCAGACGAGTCTCCCGGCAGCTCCGGCAGGACCTGCTCAGTCCGACACCATCCGCCCGACGAGACACCTAAGGGGGCTCCGCCTGTATGAACAAGATCGTCCTGCGCGTGACTCGCGATCTCGGAGTCGTTGCCGAGGACGCAGAAGACGCTCTCTGACGCCTGTTACACGTGCCTGCTCCCGGAGTGCTCCCCGACGGCGGTGTCGAGATGAGGAGAGGCTACGACCGGGCACACCTGACCGTGGACCACGAGACGGCGATCGGCCTCCGCGACGGCTACCCGGCAGGGAAAAGGCCCGCGTACGATCCCGCAGCGATTCCCGGCGGCGGCGCCGAGCGTCAAGCACTCCCTCTGATCGCAGGGGGGCGCGTCCTCGGGCCGACCCCTCCCCTGACCACCGCAGAGGTCAGCCTCGCTCACTGCACCGCGCTGGGGAGTTGGATCCTGTCCCTGCTGACACCCGACGCGACGCGAACGACGAGACGACGAGTGCCTCCGAGACCAAACCGCGCCCTGCTCGGTCCGAGGTCTGGAAGTACCTCCGAGTGGAACAGCCTCAACACGCTGCGGCCGTTGCGAAACTCCTCCGTGCGAAGTTCGGCCTGGAGAAGAAAGCGGCGAAGAAGGTGCTGGGCTGCTCCTTAGGAAAAGCGTCTTCATCTGTCAAGCCTCCGCGGGAGCAGCAACAGGAGGTCTTACCTACGGCGGGAGAGGCCCTCGCGCCTCCGCCGGCTCGACGCTGGCCGAAGGGGAGCGGGAAAGGAGCCCCGATCACTCCTAGGGGAAAGCGCCTGTACTTGGATCGCCTTGCGCGTGAAGCTGAAACTGCCCCTCCCTCCTCCGAGCTCCATGCCCGAGACTTGCCGAGCAGTAGTGCCACTGGGGCACCTCGTGACACTTGCGAGGGTGACTGTGGGGCACTCCCCGGAAGCAAGATGACTCCGGTCACTGCCTCAGAAAAGGCCAGTAAGGAGGAGGTGCTCCAAGCGATTCGTGATCTACCGCCGTACCTCGACGTGATGGAGATCGGATTCCGCCTCTACTCGAGGTTCAGGCTGCGGGAGCCGGCTCTGCAGAAGCTACTCGGGCACAGTCTCGCGACCCTCGCGCGCAAGCACAACCGGCCCGCACTCTCTGAAGGCGACGCGCAGTGGGTTCTTTCTGTCGTGGGAAAAGGCACTAGTCCCGCTGAAGGAGGGCAGTCACAGCTTGACTGGCTACATACGCTTAACCGCAGAGGGATTACCTCGGCCCTTGTGACCGAGTGCCTGGATCGCCCCGACCGACTCTTCCGCCGGCTCAGTGAGGGGCGCCCTCTGGCGCTGCGCACCGGCCTGGAATATGGATTCGAGGACGTCCTCACGCGCGAAGTGCGGGATGCCCTACAGCCTGACCCCGGTGTCTCTCGTCCCTCGCCGGGGCCTCTTCCTGGGATGCGCTCAACAGGTAGCACCTCGATCAAGGGCGGTATGGGTCCACCGTCTGGCCCTCCTCCTCGCCTAGCTGGAAAAGGTGTGCTGCCTGAAGCTGCGGCGCCTACCGATGCTAGATGCGCCATGCGTCTCCCACGTGCGCCTTGCTCTCGCGAGAAGGGAGAGGGGACGCCTTCGCTCCTCACGCTGGACGGCGCCTCCTCCCAATCGGTTGAAGTCCTGCCGGATACACCGCCATCCCAGTCCCAGTCGGCGGAATTCGCCGGCGGTGACGCCACCCCCTGGGGTGATGACGACTTGCCCTGAGACGACACCGAAGATGTCACGGCTTTGGGCCTTCGGGCTGTGACATGGAACGTACGGGGCCTGCGAAACAAGACCAGCGAAGTCCTCCGCGCGCTGGTTCACTGGGACGTTGACATCGCAGGCCTCACGGAGGTCCACCTTGAGGACGCCGATCTGCCGCTGCTCGTACGGCAATTCGGAAAATATGGATATGAGGTGCTTGCGCACAGTCTGCGGAATCACCACGGGGGCGGTGTCCTTCTGCTTGGACGCTCAAGACACCTCGTGGTTAGCCCTCATACCGGCTTTCGGAAAGTAGCTCGACTACCCGCACTAGTCGAGGCTGCATCGCGGACGCTTCTCATCCCGACCGTGGATGGTTGGCAGGAACTCTTAGTTACCGTCGCGTACGTCTCCCCCTGCGTCCGTGACTTGACCCGCGTGGAGCGGGATGCGCTTCTACCTGGGTCCTCTGCTGCGCTTCTCCTTGGTGACCTCAATGCTGAGCGAAAACCCTGGCTCGAGCGCTGGCATGATGAGGGCACGCTGTGGCGCCTCAGTGGGCCAAACCTCCGCACCTATCCAGCGCGTCAGCCGCAGAGTTGTCCAGATGTGATCCTCTACCGCCCGGCACCCACTGGCGCTTGCCTCTTCCCCGACATGTACATGACTGATGGAGCGGAGATGCCCGCGGAAGCCTTACGAAGTGTCGTCTCGGATCACCTCCCTCTCTCTGTTGACCTCCATGCCCATTGTGCCGCGCGTGGGCACGATGCAGCGCGCAACGATCAGCCGCGGTACGACCTCCGCCTTCTCACCGGGGCGAGGTTGCAGCGGGCCCAGGACTACCTCCGGCATGCACTCGGCTCGGCCCCTGACGCCCAAACTGCGGACTTAGAGCAGATGGATGGTGAGGAGATGACTGCCCGGCTAGACACCGTCCTCCGGGCCGCTTACTCTGAGTGTCGCATCTGGAGACCGACTGCCAGAGGCCCAGACGGACTCAGTGGTGACTTTGACCGCCGCTATGCGTGGCATCCGTCAATCAACGACTTCAAGCGTGCACGGGACCGAGGAGAGCTTCACCGTGCGCGAACTCTGGCCACCCGGATACGGCGAGATGGGTGGCGGCGCTACCTCTCCTCCCGCAACTGGGATGACCTCACGGGCCTGTGGCGATACATAGCGAAGGAAGACGGGCGCTCTGGCTGGAATCGTGACGAGGGCCTTACCAAGCCGCTGTTCTTGCATGGTGCATGGCATCACAGCCCCGAAGATAAGGCCAATGCGCTGGGTAGAGCCTACAGGGACAAGTTCTCAATGCCCCCACCTGACGGCGCTCAGGGTCAAACTGGTGCTCGGGTCTTTCCAGGGGTGCGACTCGTGCGGAAAGTCACGGAGGACGAGGTCAGACGGGCGGTCTCTGCAGTTGACGCTGCTCGCGCGCCTGGTCCTGATGGATGGACGTCAGCAGCATACCGTGACCCCGCCGTTATACGATGCCTTGCACTCCTCTTTTCAGTCGTCTTGGATGCTGGTGCGCTGCCGCCCACTTTCACTGACTCCATCATCGTGTTCTTGGCAAAGCCCGGCCGTGACCTGACGCAGTTCAAATCTTGGAGGCCGATCACCTTGACTAACTCGCTCACGAAAATCCTGGAACGGGTTGTACTGTCGCGCATTGAGGAGACGGGTTTTGAAGAAGACCCACACCAGTACGCCTACGCCCCAGGGCGCAACTGCGAGCAGCTGCTTGTAGAGCTTTTTGATCGCGCAACGACAAACGGCGACAAAGAGCAGGCCATTATTGGCACGGACATCCAGGGCGCCTTCGACTCGGTGGACCACTCCACGCTGCTGAACAGGTTGGGCGCCACGCTTACCCTGGAGCCGGCGATCACTCGCTTCGTTGCGTTATGGCTTGGTCGGCGCTTTCGGGTACGCCTTGGCCCTGGTGTCTCCACTTGCTACCGCCTCCATCGTGGCATCCCGCAAGGGGGCATCTTAAGTCCGTTCTTGTGGAACTTAATGGTGCGCGGCTTCTCCGCTCAGCTCAACCAACTTCCTGGGACCTATCTTCGCTTCTACAGTGACGACGGTACGCTCCACGTTTTGGGTGCCACTCGAGCTGAGGTCGCTACACGCGCGCGGCATGCCCTCACTCGGCTCTCTCAGCTCCTGGAAACGCGAAAGCTCAAGCTCGAACGGAGTAAGTGTGAATGTCTCTGGTTGAACCTTCCTGAGCGCCCTCATCGGCGACCGCAAGACGACCGTCTCCCTGGATCGAATCCCCCTAGACGAGCGGAAGTGGACGCTGACTGGGGTGCCGATGGGCTCCTTGACCTCGGTGGCGCTACTACGGTCCGATCTCTGCGAGTGCTTGGCGTTCTCATCGACCCCGGCTTCACCTTCACTGACCACCTCGAGTACGTTGTGTCGAAGTGTCAGCGACGCGTGCAGGTGCTGCGCCGGCTGGCATCCTCCTCCTGGGGCCTCAGCACTGCCATCTTAGCACATACGGCGTGTGCCTTATTGCATCACGTTGCTTGCTTCGGTATCGTCGCGATCGGCCCGTATGTCGACCAACGTGCGGCGCGGAGGTACGACGTCCGGATCGGTCATGTGGCGGCGCGCTTGGTCCTTGGTGTTTCCCGCACTGTCCGACGCGAGGCCCTGTACACCCTCTCTGGCCTCTCCTCTTACCTCAACTTGTACCAGCAACGGGCGGCCACCTTCCTGGATAGCGTCTTACGTGGTCCTTCTACAAGTTTCCGGTCTTCGCTGCTGACGCGACACGCTTGGCTTCGCCCTACTCACGTGTTGGGGTCTCCCGCTGACACTCACCCGGTCTCCTGGAACGAACCGGTCTCGCACCCCTTGGCCAGCGGCTGCGCGCGTGCCGCTGTTGTCGCCGCATTAGGTAATCTCGCGGACAACCACTATGCCTCCGCCGCGTGTCGTGGAGCCATCTGGTGTGGCGCCTCTGTTGCCCCTGCTGTCTCTCGTGCGCACGTTTGGGTTACAACTCCGGCCACGACTGCCCGACCACTGGCGCACACCATGGCGCCGGAGCTCTCCGATAACCAAACCCGGCGGCTCCCTGCGGCTTGGACAGCTGTCGGCGCTCAGCTTTTGCGTGGTATTGGCTGGCCACCCAATCGCATAACGCCCCTGCGGCCTTTCCGCTCCTCGGTTCACTCCCGTCCGGTTGTCTTCCACCTTGATGGGATTCTCCCGCCTCAGCTCGGAGACGTCACGACGATTCTGGCTACGGATGGCGCACACCTCCCGGGAACTCCTTACGGTGCGTACGCTGCTCTCATAGTCGGTCGCGGGGTTCCCTCTTCCGGTCAGGATTCGACGCTCCCTTCTGAGCTTGCTTGCGTCGCTGTCAACGGTGCGCTCAGTGCTTGGCACATGGAAATTGCTGCTGCTGCGCGTGGTTTTCGGCAGGCTCTCCTCGCTGCTTCTCGTGACTCCGCTGACCCGCTGGCCCTCGGGCCGCGCTCCATGCTCTGGGTGTTCGACTGCCTGGGAAACGGGCAACTCCTGGCCAACCGGCACCTTGGGCATGAGCGGTCTTGCGCGTCTGAGCACGAGCTGCTGGACCTCTTCGCGCGTTGCTGTGCGGTGTACGATACCGCTGCTGTCCACTGGACTCCGTCGCACATCGGGAACCCGGTCAACGACGTGGCTGACGTTGCTGCTGGGGCCCTCCTCAAGTACGCTCCTGCTGCTGGGTGCACTCCTCCGCTTCTCTCCTCTGTGAACGTCAAAGGGGCGATTAAGGTCTTGCTTGCCGCCGAGGAGCACCGACTGCTTGTCACCTTGGACCACCAGCATGACAGTGCTAGTGGCGACGTTCTTGCTGCGCTGCAGCTATCCCGCTCGTCTGCGCGGGCGTTGTTCTTACGGCTCTGCCAGGATCCCTCTGATGTCTCTGCGGAACCGGATGGGGCTGGGGCGCTTGCGCCGTTGGAGGCTCGCTGCCCCCGAGAGGTGCAGACCTTTGCCGCCAAGTTACTGTCTGGGTCGCGCTTCAAACACGCTGGCCCCTTCGGTCTGGAGCCTGTGGCCTGCTACTGTGGTGAACAGGACACGCCTCGCCACTTCTTCGGGAAGTTCTGCGCGGATGTCACGCAGTTACGTACAACTGAGGCACTCGCGGACCTCGTTCGCTGCGCGCATGTAGTTGAGCGCGCTGCTTGGGTGGAGCACTACGACGACCTCTTCGGGGATGGTCTCGCTGTTGTCTAGGTTTCCGGCCTTTCGGTGGTGCGGTGCCTCGCTTTGACTGGTTTGGCTTTTCCTCTTTTTGCGGCTTACCTCTCTGCTATTTCATTCTACGGGACTGTGGGTTGCGGTCAGTGATGCGTTGGCTTTTCGGAAACTATACGAGCGAGCGGCGGCACTGTGCAGGAGTGTCGCTGCTCCCTTCCCGCGCACTTAGTAAGTGCTGGCCTGCTGCTGTCGTTGAGCTCTCGCTCCACACTACGACGCGGCTCGCCGCGGGGAGGTCCGGTGCTTTGGGGCTGCCTTGGCGCGGCGCGCCGGCTTTCGACTAAATGCCCCTGACGATGTTTCTCTGCTTTTTTCACCGCTGCACCTGCTTACCCTTTTTCGGTGTTGGTTCGAGGTCTCTGGCTTCTTCTTACTTACCATGACGGCACCGGCAAACGCACCCGGACCGCGGCGCCTCCTGTTAGGACTCTCCTGTATTTGCCTAACGCGTCGTTGTGCTTCAGATTCCGCCCACCGGGCCGTCTGTAGGTCTGTGGATAGCCGTCTATCCTTCTCCTAATAATAATAATTGGCATCATCAAGCGTAGTTTCGGCAACATATATAGTTCGTGAGAGCAGCTGCTCTTTTATGATCCTAGAAGGTTTTTCAGAAGTAGAATTAATGGATGGAAGTCATAATGATAATAGAAGTAATCCTACAAGGACAGATAAGCATTATCCATGAACATTTACATTGAGAACGCTCGCGCTATCGTGAACTAAAACTGATAGGAGTTTCGCAGTAGTCAGAAGATATAGGACAACATATTGCTGCATTAATCGACCTAAGAAATTGAAATAGCAGGCTAATTTTTTTGGAGGGTGTTTCTCACGTTGTAGATTGGTTTTAACCTTGTTCAAACGTTGTAGATTACAACTAACGAAGAACTCGAAGTAGTCTCTACAAGAAATTTATGCTGTTGCGAAGTCTCCATAAATCTATTTTCGCTTTTCCATTGCACCGTTGCGAAGTCTCCATAAATCTACTTTCCCTTTTCCATTGCACCGTTGCGAAGTCTCCATAAGTCTACTTTTCCTTTTCCATTGCACCGTTGCGAAGTCTCCATAAATCTATTTTCCCTTTTCCATTGCGCGGCTGCGAAGTTTCCATAATTAAATCTATTTTCCCTTTTCCATGCTGCATAGAAGTAGAAGGAATAGCGTATGTAATTAAGTGCGGCACCATAGAGCGAGGTCATCTGTTCAGATTGCTAACGCGCCACTGTCTACTTTTGCGAGGGACTGCTCAAGGAAGTACCAAGAACCCAAGCCCATAGGAAAGTACCCGACTCGAGCAACCTCAAGCTCAACCCCAAGTGACGAGAACCCTTTTGAGTAGGTAAAAGAGTACTTAACATATGCGGCAGCGCTAGTCCCATAATATTTTCTTCTTTCTTTTTAGGAAACGACTTGCCCTCAGCGGCACTCACCACGACCCCCATACGCCCTCCTTGAGGCGCTCAGCCCGCGCCTCCGGATCCCCCTTGTGTGAGAACGAGGCAAAGGCATCTTATCTTACTTTCTGGAGTCATTATCGTGCTAGATGATCCGTCCTCTCTGATTCATCTACGTACTCTTAGAAAGAACTTGAGCTACGCATTATTACAGAAGACTTGTCCTCCTCGTGGTCTCTCTCATCTACCTAGGAGTAGTTGATGTGTACTATTTAAGTATTTATAATATATAGTACTACTGCATCACAACTTCTAAACAACAATGTATGAAGGACATCACGATCGCCACCTAATCTAACGCTAACCTAACCTAACGAGCGCCACATAATTAGATTTTTTTGATGTACATCGATTGAATTTGAAGATAGTCACCACCTATTGGGTTCTCGTCGTACTAATAACTAGTTTATTCTTCACGACCAACACACGCATAATTCGATATTCCTTTGCGTGGGTCGTTTAAGCCTAGTCTTGTGTAAAGGTAGGCTTGTCAACAACACAGCCTGGTAGTTATATTTGGGCGTCACAAGTATAGTAGTCCGAAAATAGTATCATTGTCACGTAGTAGTGGATTTAGACGTGCTGGAAACTTAAATACTGACTGTAACCTGTTAGGAGGTGGCACGACAGAGGTGGCACGGCTATAGAGCTCGACATAGAGGGCAGCCGGAGTCGCGATCTGTTGTTGTTAATGTTGTTAGTACTACTTCAGGGTCAACAACTACAGAGAATTCCACACGCTTGATGATGGTACTTCTTCAGGATCAGCATCAGAAGAAATTGAAAATGATGCTGGGCAGTAGTAGTAATTGCTCCTCCCGGCGGTTCTCGACATCATCATGCTTCTTGGAGGTGGTGGTAGTGCGAGCCGTTGTGGTGTGGGCAGTGTGTGGGCAGGCGGTCTTTGCTTTCGCTGGCGGGCGAGAACGCGCACGGTTGATGTACCAGGAGACTACAGCTACACCTCAAGGAGGAGGGATTCACCAGATGGTATACCAACATCGAGCAGGATCGTCTGCTGGTCAACAACAGAATCCTTGGGAGACGGGCTTTTTCCAACATGATCTTGGACAAGAACAGAAACTACAGGGCTATCCGTATCAACAAAATCATCAGCCAGCACAGCCATCGCGACAAGCGCAGCTGTACTCGTCTTCGCAGCAGATGATGTATGCAACAGGGCCACAAGCAATGTACTCTCAGCAGGAACAGCTGCAGGAGCTACAGGGACCGCAGGCGGCGATGTATTTTTAAGGCTTAGATAATATATTTCATAGTTTCTACAAGTCGCTTGAGGAAGTCCATCTTCACAGGCATCTTGTTCCCGTTTTGAAGGGAAATAGATGGGCACGAAGATGCTCACCAAGATGGACTTCTGCATGGTCTAATATTTTCAGCAACCAGTCGCGTCCATGGTGCACTCGAAGAAGACGAGCGCTTCTTCCTATCAACATGATCCTAATATGCAGCAAGGTCTACCTCCTGTGTACTACAACAATTCGAGTATTGCAAGTGCTTCTGTGCAGGCACATCAGATGGAGACTCATGGCGACCGTATTTGGCATGGTCCACAAGAGCATAATTCTCGGCCGATGTTGTCACTGTCTTCAGCTTCGTCTTCTGGTGCACCTTGGCCTCATACGGAACTTGGTCTGACACTGTCGATGCTAGCAGACGCACAGCGAAGATTAGACTGCCTTCAACTTTTAACGCAGGATCAACATGCCCGAGTGCAATTACTACAACAGGGAATCTTTAATACAAATACTGCTGGCGTTGATACTCCAGCACCTCCTGTACCTGGGCCCGCTTTTTCAGCCGCTGAAATGCGTCTAGTGCAGCAACAACAACAAGGCCTACAGCTGTCGAGTCAAAGTCAGTCTATGATGGCAGTACAACCTCCACAGCTGGAGCAAGAGTATTACTCTCCGAGTACTACCATAGATGGGCGCCGTCATGATCACTACGAGGAGGATACAAACAGCGCAGAAAAACAAATGGAAAGTAGACTATCCTTAATTTCGCAAAAAGTTTTTTCAGCCCCGACGCAAAGCCTCCAACCTCAAGGCCAACATCGAAGTGAAATTCTTGGAGCAATGCCAGGACAGTATCAACATCAACAGCAACAACATCAACAGAGCGAAGAAGTAGGCGCAGGCGCCCAGCTGCTCCCTCGTGCTGGTACTGCTCACGCATCTTCATCTTCATCTTCATCTTCAGAGGAATTTCAGCGTCAGAATGCGGAGCTCCAGCAGCAAACCCTGTCAGCGCAGCGCGTACAAGAACAGCAGAGGAAATTGCAACAATGTCCGCAAAGCCACTGCCAACACCTTCAACGACACCAACAAGAGCATCACAGGAGAACCGGAGAGCAGCCACAGGGGCATCAAAATGTTCGCGGACAACCTCAAAGAACACAACAAGGACAAGAACATCTGCCGCGCGACAAACCATCCAGAGAGACGGGACCTAATGGTAAAGCACTAGTAGCCAAGCACGAGCCAGCAAAAATGCGCCCTAGCAAGAGTTCCGAACTACAGCCATCTGCTGGGCCTCCTAGCACAAGGCAGGGACTTTCTGCCTCAGGTTCAGTGAAAAAGACTCAACAACAACAAGTAGACCAGCCTTCTTACCATTCCCCGCATGTACAGGGAGCAGCTAAGTCCGCGCCTGAAGGACCGCAGGGAGCAACTAGTAATCTTGGGGCCCCATTTCCACAACAGCATGAACATGTCCACGATGCCAGTGATGCAGATTCGGTATCGTTGCCTAAAAGCAAGAATGTACCGACTCAGTACCACGAACAAGCTCAAGAGAAACTGGGAGCTGAATCTGGTGAACATTCTCAGTCTAGCCTTTATAGTGAATCAAGCCATCCTGAAGGGCCGGAATTTAGTCAAAGACGTGGCCGTCTGTATCGTGGGCCATCAAAACGTTTGCGAAGTATAACTTTAGCAACTATAGTGGAAGAAGCCTCGCCGAGGAGTTCTGAAGACCGCCGTAGTGGGTCATCTTCAAGCAGGTCGAAAGAATTATTGACTCCAGCGACGCCAACTGCCGAGCAACAGTTGAAGAGTAGTGTTACAGCGACCTCTGCTCGTAGTACTAGCGCATCTGCATCTGCTGCGTCTTCCAGTAACCCAGCACTAGGATATTCATCCAGTAGCCCTCTATCTACACAGAAGAAAAAAGGCCAGCGTTTGGACCGGTTTCATGGTTTTAGCTTGGTAGGAGAGGCAGACTCAGACGAGGCAGATGAACTTAAGCAAGGCTAGAAGAAATCCATCTTCACAGGCATCCTGAGACCGTTTCCAAGGGGAAAAAGGTCCTCGGATGCGTCTTCCAGTAACTAGAATTTTCATCCAGTAGCCCTCAATCAGACGAGGCAGATGAACGCCCTCATCTAAAAAAGGTGGCTCTGGTATCTTTAGGAACTCGTCTACTAAGGCATCGGCATCAGCGGAAAGGACGACATCACAGCCACCACCTCTACAGGATGCAGCTGAACTTGAAAAGTCGACTCCTGGCGCTTCGTCCGCAAATAGAAGAGGGCCTGTGGCTGTGCTTGAACTTGAGAGAAAAAGTAGCGCCTCTAAATCGGAGGAGCATCTTCAAGGGAGGACCCTACCAAGAAGTGATCGTCATAAAGTAGAGATGACAACCCTACCAGTAAATGATAATACTAGAGTACTAGAGACACCCTGTTCACCTACAGTAGGAGTAGAAGAGACACCTTCTACTCCTAGTTGTAGCAGTGCCAGAGCTAGGCCGACCTTATCTCCATCGCGACGTCAGCAATTAGTAGAATGCATGCGAAAGAAGAGTAAAGACTCTTCTGGTAAAAGGAAGGACAAATCTCCACAGCGGACGATTGGCATTATGATCCCTCAAATAGTTAAGGCTTCCGGTTGCCTTAATTCATCTTGAGATTGGGAAGCGTCTTGGCGCCTTTTCCAAAGCGAGAACCACGCCAAAGATGCCCTCCAAGATGAATTAAGGTCTAACTAAGCTCTAAGACAGCTCCTGATGCAGGCCAATCAGGCGCACGAGTTCGCACTTGCTCTCCTATAGCAGAAGAAGTGCCGTCTCCGGTATCTGTAGCAGATGAGCAATCTAGTGGCAAAGCAGTAGACTTCGTCAGCATGGTCAACATGGTTGAGGGGAGCGAAATACTAGAGCGCAGAAAAAAAACTGGCCGCAACAAGATCAGTGGCCGGGTGGCCGCACATGGCGTTTCTGTAAACGAGAGCGGAGAGACCGACGTCGGCAAGGGAAAAGAAGATGGTCATGGTCTTGAGTTTGGTCCTGTTGCGGAGGGGCCGAAGGATGTTGTTTCAACGAAAAGTGCCTCTTCTCCCTCGTCCACGTCGCAAGCATCGGGAACATCGTCCCCTTGCTACCGTTTTTTTCAGCCATATGGTGTTCATCTTCATGTGAGGTCACGCTGCGCGTTTGCTCCCTTCAGCAAGAACTTTTCCTGCGGAAAGTTGTGTCCTTTGATGTGCCTGCAACCTCCAATCGATGAGATCTTTGATGCTGCTAAAATGGAGATGGAGGATGCTGTTGAAGAAATGGTGGAGGATGATCATGATGGGCTTCACGACCGCGACCAGGCGCTTCGGGGTATGTGTAAAACCACGACTGTAGAGGAAGCTGCTCGTCCCAGTACAACCACAACGCCAGAGCAAGATCTTCGGTTAACTCGTCCCGAGCGAGGTCGTGGAACTTCCGAGCAAGCTCCTGTCGCAACGACGGGAGACCAGGAGGCACGCGCAATTGCGACACTGGAAGGATCTTCGACACTGGAAGGACGATCTTCGGCAACAGTACAGCAACAGCCTGCAGCGTCGACACAGCAAGAAGCCCCGGCAGCATCGCCACAGAAATTAGCGAGTCCTTCTGAAGAAATTAGCCACGATCTCGCGGACTACGATCTCGTGGGGGAAGACGATGAAGAAGAGGAGCAAGAACAAGAGACATCTACAACTACTGAAGGTAGAAGAAGAAGCGATAGAGACAGTGCTGGTCGTGTGCGGCGTATGCTTCAACGTACTAAGCGCCGGGATCGGAACTTGCAAGCGAAATCTGGTGCTGCGAAGAGAGGACAGTGCGGTCCAGGAGGTGGAGCGGTGATTCTTGTTTCGCCAATAACCAAGAAGCGTTGCACCTCCTTTGACACTACGTCCGAACAAAGAGGTGCTTTGACACTAACTAGTACACTAACTAGTGGCTGCTCTACTAGTCGCGGCAAAGATCATGGAGGTGTTGTAGTTTCTGCGCTTGACGGAGGTGATGTAGTACTGCCGGATGTTTGTACCGGTGCCTAAACACAGACCTCCAGCACCAAGTAAACGATGTTGATGTAAAAAGTGCTTTCTTGCAAACGTGAAGATTGTGAAGATGGTGATCAAGAACAACAGCCTCAGCAAGGGTTAGCTTCTGCTTCTCAAGGAGCTCCACCTTCTAGAGAACAAGTTTTTGCGGCGTCTCCTGATGCGAAAGCCGCACCAGCCGCGGGCGGATTTTTATGCGCAAGACATTTTGCCGCGTCTCCTGTTGAGAAGAATGGAGTCAGAACCGAGCTCAAAAACGCTGATACTTATAGTTGCTTATGGCGTGACTAGTCCAGAACTCCTATGCAAAAAATAGTGTCTGTAAAAAAGGCAACTAAGCTCAGACATGACCGGGACGCATATGCTTTTTTTAGTAGAAAGCATGGCAGTAGTTGTCATCGTGCTGGCAACAATAGTCGTGCTTTTGTGTTGATGATGAAGAAAGCAAAAAAACTTTGACAACAGTATCTATGTGAGTATCATTTTTTGCCTGTGGAAAAAATACCCAAGTTCGATTCGAGAGTCCAATGAATGAATTGCATCGTTGCAACGCCTTCTCCTAGGAGCTGCAATAGAATTGCCATGACAGGATCCCTGTCGCTGTCCAAGAACCCTGTTAGAGTTTATGATTAGATCTCGAGTATATTTAAGTATAAGTCAGAATTAGAAGACTGTCTAAGTGCAGACTTTTTTTGAGACCTACTTCATAACCGCTGACGTTTCAATTAATGAATTTATCATGATGAATATCCCTGAATGAAAGGATGAGTGAGAGGATGACTTTGATGCTGCTAACAAGAGTGAGTGAATGCACTGTAGTTATTGTTTTTTGTATGTCATTTGCATTTCCGTCCCTTTTCTGCTACTGTTACCAGTAGTAGAAAGATAAGAATCTATAATCCACTTGTTCATTGTTGTTGACCATAAAAATATGAATACCAAGCACTACAGCTTCTGCCTGGAATAAACAGGAGAAGCTTCTTCCTGCGGTAGTATCATCAGAATGATATTCGTCGTATGGGCGATCTCCTGCTTAGTCTCCATGTTTATAAGTCTCCACGGCAGTACGGTAGTGAAAAAAGTACTATCTGTTAATCAAAAACTTTCTATACCCCACGAATGGGCACCCTGCTACTACTACCACTACTACTACTATTGATACTACTATTACTACTGCTATCCGTAGAGAAGTAGCGCAGTCATGTATGACTAGGGGGGAGAGCACCCATTTTCCATTGCCATGCCATGATGATGAACAGGCTTTTTTGTCTACTTCTGTCTACAAGATCCACTAAACTTGTTTGGATGTGAACTAGAAGATCGCGGTCCAGATGAACGGAGTAGCCCTGCTTGGGTACACTACTACTACTACTACTGAATAGCTACCACTTCATCGAAGTCGCGAGTCCTCTAGTTTCTAGACACCGCTTAGATTTGGCGTAGTGTCAGGTGTCTTTATGATGATCGCAGGGTAGAACAAGTCTCTTACTTCTTGAAATAGATAATCTATTCTTTTCTAGTTAGGGCTAAGCGGTTCATCAGTATATCCATCATCTGTGTCGCGGCGTGTCATACGCCTGCAGGTGTGCTGACTTGCTTACGGGGCCCCGCTGTGTCGGGTTGCGCCTTAGTTGTTCTACAGGGGTCGAATGTGCGGCTCCTCCGGTATGCGTAGATTCGTGGCCGAATGTGCGGTCTTACGCGCCCCCAGTGAGTAACTTATTTATCTTATGCTAGATTTGTATAAGTGATTAAAAGGGCGGTAGCCTATAGTCCTAGGGAAAAAATAAATATATCTAAGGGCTCTACCGGGCGAGAAACAGGGACACAGGACTTGATTGATTGATACCGGAGACGTCTTCACGACCACAAGGTAAAAGTCCGCACGTGGAAGCGATAGCGTGAACATAAGAGAGCATGACAAGGCGGGCATTTTGTGTTTGTCTAGATGAGCCTCTGCTCTGGCTCTAGTCATCAGTCTAAAGAAGGGAGTAGGGAAGGGGACTGAGATTACGGAACATCTTCAGTTGTATTCGAGGTGGTATGAGCCCCTTCAGAGTTTTCAGTACAGAAATACAGAATCCCTCAGTGCTGCTGTAATGATACGGCTCTCTAGCTTTGAAGTGAGTAAGTCAGCGCTGAACCGTTCAGGAACAGTAAGCAGTGTCTTTATTACGGAACTTTGTCGATAAAAAATAAAAGAGCCGCTTTGTTATTTTTCTACTTTTCTAGTCGTTAATTGGTAATTGTCTCTATTGAGTTGGTCGCTCTGCGGCAGATTCAGTCTTTCTCGTTTACTCAGTTTCTCACGTACTCAGTTGTTCCAAGTAGAAGCTGTCCTTCCTTTATTTAAATTTTTGACTTTGTGTTTACTGATTCGTCTTGCAATACAAGTGGTGATAAGTATTAGTCTTGCTTCTAGGTAGTGCCTACAGTCCCTTCAATCTATAGCTTTTATTGTGTGACATTGGAAAAGGTTCCTTGACTTGTGCTGTTCGAAAAAGTACCCATATAATTTCGGTCGTTCCAGATGTGTCCTAAAGTGAAGCCTTGTGCTTAAGTGTTGAAAGTGGTGGGATGGTGCTGGGACTTAAAGTCCAAAAAATATGATGGTCTTAAATCTAAATTCCAATGAAAAAGTAAAAGGCTCCAACATGAGAATGAAGAACTTCAACATGAGAATGAAGAACTTCAATCCCGGAATAAGATGAATTTAGGATCACTTCCGTTCTTCCCTGGTCCATTTGTTTACCTACTACTGCTACATGGATGGTGGAGGATCACGTGAGTATTTAATATCATGCCTCTGATTGTATTACTTTGGTCTTGATGGTTGGTGGTGGGATAAATGAGTAGATATAGCATTACTTTTATATCAGAAATCATGCTTTCTCTCCTTGTAAGTGTGTTACTCTCCTCTCCTGTGGATGGTGGTGGATGTTGATCGCTGTTTTATTTGTAAATTTCCTTATGGTTTTGACTACTTACTCATGTAAAAACCTATGGCTGGTGGTGGGCATTATGGATTTCGCTATGTGGTCTACAGTTGGTTGGTGGTGGCTATATATGTGAATAAGGACTTACCACTTTCTTACTTGACTTGTGTTTCCCGATTATTTCCTGACTGTCCTTTCCCTGTGTATAAAGTTAACGTTTTTATTTGTTCTTTCCCTGTGTACAATGCTAAAGATTTTATTTGTGTATAAAGTTAACGTTTTATTTGTTCTTTCCCTGTGTATAAAGTTAAAGATCTTATTTCTTCTCCTTCTTTCCACCTGTGTATAAAGTTAATGTTTTTTCATATAGTGCTGGACACCTGCGTGCACTTCTCGAAAACTCCTCCATGGTTTTCATGTGATGACGATAACCATGCAAACTCCCTTAGGCAGCAGAGGATTGAAGCTACTTTTGTCCACACGAGGTGTAAAAGATAAGGGACCTTTTTTCGGCTTTCTGGTCGTTGATTGTGTGACATTGAGCTGTGTACTTTTCTTTCAGTTATTTGTGCTTATCCTTCCTGAGCTTCCGCCCTGCTGGGTGTCTGTTTTAAATATTAGCTTTCTTTCTTCTTGCCGTTACCTAGTGGCCTCAGCTATCTAAGTAATTGTGGTTCACTTACTGCTGTGACTAACTTGAGTAGGTAGTTGGCTGGTTGGCTTGTATCCTAAGGTGGAGTTAGCCTGGTAGTCCGGTAGCAGTTTGTGGTAGGTGGTAGGTGGTTGCTAAGAAAGTTCTTCAAGTTGTTTTTTCTGTGTGGTGAGTCCTTCATGCTGACTCCCTCCTCTCTGTTGAATGCGAAACGTACTGTGCCCCTTTTGGTGGCCAGAAAACTTTTTTTCTGAAATCTCCAAATCCAAATCCCCCGGTATGTAAGTTTTTAAGTGGGGTTTTTTTAAGTAGTTGAATGGGAGGCAGCATGTAGTCCTATGGAAAAAAAAAGACCGAGGTCTGGGGCGAGAGACGGGGACATCCTGAACTTGAGCCTGGACTTGCTCCGGCTTTAGTCATCAGCGTAACCGCGTGGCAAGTCTAAGCTATACTTAGCTTTATGATGTCTGGTAGAGAATGGCCAGCGCCAGAGAGATGAGGCGTAAGTGTTTAAGCTGGTGTTCTCCCGGATCATCTCGCGATTTATGCGTGTGGCCGAGGCAAACACACATAAATGCCTCTCGTCCTCGTCCTCGCTCTATTTTTACATACGACTAGAAGTTGTGACCTTAGATGAGAACAAGTCGCAACATAATTAGAGATACTTCTGATACTTTTACTTACTACAACTTACATGATGATCGATCATGTAGGAGCAAGATGTTCAAGATGTTCCTCACTCTCGCAGAAAGACGGCTCACTTTAGAGGTAGATCATAGAAGATGCCGCACTTGAGCAAGTACCTGTAGATCGATGTAAGTGGCTATTCTACTAGAAAGATTCCTATTAAGACAGAACAAAGGCCCTAATATTACGAAAGAACCTTCAGCAGCGAAGGCGAAAGTGTCGAGGGAAGAGGAAAGAAGAATAACACCTGAAGAAACAAACTGCATCTAAATAAATTAACACATCCACCAGTGGGAGGTAGAATTATATGGGAGACAGGTTATAGTTCGTTAAGTTCAAGTTCATTTTCAGGGTGAGTTTAACTTCCTATATCAGACAAGACGAAATAGGCGTCTTGATTAGTCAGAATTAGCCCACAATAAGAAAATATATGGCCTCCAGTGTTGTTCGTTTTCTACTTGAAAAATTAGAAAGCTGAGCTTGTTTTTTCTTATTTTTAGGTTTTTTGTGGGTTATTTCGGATTATCTGGCGACTATTTTTCTCCGTATGATATCGGGGCGCTCCTCAGCCACTAGTTAAGAAGGCTCCTAGGAATGGGGATTATTATGTTCTTTTTTTTACTTGATACAGAACGAAGATTGTACAAGTAGGCTCATTAGTAGTTTAATAGTTGAATCGTCGCTGTTTGTATATACTCATGGACTTATTTTTTGTCTCGGAACAAGAAAGTCGGAACTAGAATGAATTATCACTACTCAATGTCAATGCATTCAAAGACGTAGTTTTACGCACAACCCAACTAAAGGCGACTCAACAAGTAATAGGACACGTAGTTACTGAGCTTGACTGAGGTAGACATCAACTACAGTGAAAATTTCTTTCACGAGGTAGACGTCAACTACAGTGAGAACTTTCATCCATAGCACGAACTCAGTCAACTACTACACTCAGGCTCGCAGTTCTGTCTCTTTGTGGGCAATCTTCCTCTATTCTGAATAAAGTCGTCGTGGGCATTTTGTTCACGTCGTTCGAATCACTATTACTTGACTTGTTAGGAGGACTCAGTCGCAGCAGTAGCGCTCACTTGTGAAGCACTGCGTAGTATCTATTTGTGACTGTTGCTACCGGCTTTGTTACTATGTGAGAATTGTTGTAGACCCAGGTAAGAAAAAAAGCCTTTGTTGGTGGCAGTATGAATGAATGGAATTCCCTGTTGAAGGAATCATAGATAGGCCATCATCTCCTGGCTTAATTTGAAAATCAACTATACCTCGAGGCGGTAGGGTCGCGCGCGAGCACAATAATAATGATAACCTCGCGATGGGGACGCCCATACTACTGCTACTATACTACGTACTACTACTGCTACGATCAGTTGAATCATAAAAGTCACTTCTTCGATGGGTGAGGAACTAGATCATCAGACAGACACTACTTGCACCACCTCGCGCTAGGCTCATTCACTCACTCACTTTTTTCTTAAAAAGAAGAACTACAACGGTGCAAACATATAATTAAGTAATGGTTTTCGTAAAAACTACAACGGTGAGTAACGAGTGAGTAGCTGCTACTTGATCTCAGTGTAGTTGTTAGAACGTACCTAAGCCGTGTTGCTACAAGGTAAGACACATTTTACCATCGGACAAGGACAAAGATTATGGTAGGACTTAGATGCTGAGTAAGAGGTGGACTACTTATTATCTCCGCGACGTCAGTCGGACGAGATAAAGAACAAGGACGGAACAAGGACGAGGCTAGATGCAAAAGGAAGTCGCGTGTGGTGGTTCTTCCTAACCCATGGAGTGGGTACATTCGTTCATTCATTGACTCATTCAGATTCACAAAGATTTTCCCTATGCATCGGTGCCCCTTACATATTCACAAAGATTTCCCCACAAGATTTTGCGACGTTGGTGCACCTGGCATCTTAACTCCATCAAGACCTTGAACTTGAACATATCATCAACGACCGCTAGAGCTCACTTCTCGGGATTCCCAACATTGCTGGCGAGTCGTAGATTTTTTGGGCTGTGCCGTTTCTACATATTCTAAACGTGTGTCGACATAGACATGATTGCAAACAAGCTCCGCATACGACTTCGTATCATACGGACATAAAGCACAACAGAACGGCCACTCTTGATATAAAAACTGGAGCTGTTTTACTATTTCTAGTACACGATCCGAGGCCAAAGGCGCTAATAACCAGACGCTATCTACTACAACCTAAAGCGAAAAAGCAGGTAATGAGGCTACTAGCGGCATCTTCATAGTCGTGAGTGCTTACTTCTCCGTAGGCGAGCTCACTCCTATCGTATCCTGTACTTTGTACTTACCCCTCGATTGGGTACACTACTACTACTGCTACCTCATGAATGGGCACACTACTACTGCTACTACTATATTTTGGCATAAAAGTCGCCCCCGCTCCTGGAATATATGTTGTGTACCTTCGGCGCAGTATCATGTAGTACATTTTCATGCTCATGAGGTAAGGCGTAGCTAGTGGTCGAGGATTTGTAATGTAGCACTTCTTTTCCAATCTGTTGGTGTCACTCATATTTTCCCGTCGTTAGCGAGTACGAGTAGATTCATCCTGTTCCCGTTTTTGGTTTTTCACGGAGTGGGCACGGCACGTGCATTAAAGAAGAACTTTTGGCGCTTTCTTGCAGGCTGCATGAGGAAACCAAAATTCGATTTATGAAAAATCTAAATCCTCAAAGTTCTGGTAGTAAGAGTGGGTGAGTGGCTCATTGAGAGAGGCCTTCGTGGTCTTTCGGGACCTATTAAGCCAGCACGTGGAGATCGGTTGTACATGTACTGGCACTCCGATCATGTTGATGAACTACAGGAAAGAAAGTACATTACGAGAGAGGTGTGGTCCTCTCCGTGTAACTAGGTTGTAATGGTTGTAAAAAAAAAAATAATGTTTATTCTTTTAGCTGCTTTGAATACTGCCCATTGGCTTAATGTTGCGTCCGTAATATAATTAGGTTAACGTACTCCACCGCCTGCCGCCAGTTTGCGAACTGGATAAAGCTGGGATCACTCTTCTTGCGGTCTTAGCATACAAAAAATGTCGACCTGGGTCGAGCACATGAATGAACTCGTCACGAAAGCATGTTTTCACGATGGCCGCGGATGTTCGTCTTGATGCGACTGCTGGCCTGGGGGCTACTAGGGGCTTCGTGCTCTACAATCCAATCGTCCGCGGTAGTACACTCCGTAGTAGAAAACTGGGACCACTGGTTGTGGTTCGCTAGGGAAGACGTTGCCGAACTAGGACTCTATTCGAAATTACTGACCTTTTATCCTGCGCATTTTCAGCGGATCAACCGCACCGCATTGTCGGGTAGTGGAAGAGACGAACTCCGAGCTCGCCTGCGAGGCTTTCGCAATGCTACAGATGCAAGAATCGAACGTCGGAAAGTCCTACTTGAGAAAGGCAAGAAGTTGTGGTCATCCTCCTCGACATCAAATAGAAATAGCTTTTCTTCTTCCTCTTCTACTAGCTTCTTGACGTCGACTCAGCACTTGCAAGATAGGATCCGGCAATTTCCAGTGTTGGGATATGGAATTTTCGATGCTTCTAGGACACGGCACGGTCAGCCCTTCTTCAGTAGAGATTGGGATATGTCAACGTTGAGGGAGCAGCATGACCCGACGTGGCGATCTGTATTGCGGATGTGCGACTTTATCAGCTCCTCTTTGTCGGGCGATCATGATTCTACGACTACTACAACTAGTACAACTAGTACAAGGAAAGGAAGTCCTGGAATCTTGACAATCTTGACACCCGAATTGATCATGCGGATCATCCGTGAACCACATGCGAAAGGCGATGCGGAGAGTACGGAGAATCGACCCGACTGGCAAAGTGTAGCAGAGAAGCGCAGTGAAAAGATGCGATCGCTAAATTACAACTCGCTGTTCCAGAAACTTTTAGGTGCGGAGTTGCGGGACCACGAACAAGAAGAATTAGGAGGTGTAGTCGACGTGTTCCAAGTCAACATCACTTCTCTGATGAAGATGAAAAGTAGAAGTCCTGACCATCTACGGCGGCAGCCTCATTTCGTGCCACTTTTGATCCACATAGGCTGGGCTGCAGTGGGTGACGCACTTGCAAGCGCCCGAAAAGGAACAGATGACGAGAAAAGACGACTCCTCGCCTTCGCTGAAGTGCTAGCATCTTGGACACGCCAAGCTCGCGATGTGCTCGCCAGGGACTGCTTGTGGAACTTCTTTTTGGATCGCTCACAACTGGCACACTTTTTACTTTTAGCTGGTGCGGACGTCGTGGACGAGGGGTCCTCTTCTGCGAAGACATCAAGGCAAGGGGACGCCGCTTTATGGAGGATGCTCCAAAATCTGACATTCTACATCTACCCAGACGACATTGCTTTTAGAGGGTGGGATTACCTATCAGCGTCCACCCGCGGCTTTTGGACTGCTGGGGTGTACCTGACACGCTTTTTTGCGAACGCCCTACCTGATCGAGCACCGACATCTTCTCATAAGATGTTGGGAGTCGAAACTACGAAGAATCCGGAGGATGCAGATTACTTTGTAATCCCCGATTACGCCTTAGAGACGGAACAGACTGTGAAAAAACGCATCACTCTGAGTTTGCCTTCGCGCTTAGCGGCTGCGCAACGACAGACCACTGCTACAGGGTATGACCTTTTGCGAGATTTGTTCACGGATAATGGCTACTCGACAGCTGACTTCGTGGAGCACTATTGGGTACCCTTGCTAGCAGGGTCAGGACACGGAGAGGACGGTGAAAGCGTTAATACATCAACAGCACCAGCAAAGGTAGCAAGATACGACCAGCATCTTCTTGTGCCGTTTAACTCTCTCGAAAATACAACTGAAGCGGGAAAGAACAGCAAGCTTGTGCCACACCCTCAGTCGGACTCCCTGTACTCGTTGTTGTACCAAGCGTTACACACTGCGGCTGACTTTCTCGTCAACGTGGCGTCTAGATTAAGGCTCAACTTTCATTGGTCACTATTGAGATTGGGGAGGTCACCATTTAGATTATTCGATTTCGAACAGGGGACCCCTTGAGAGAATAGGGGAAAAAAAAGGGAAAACTACAAGGAGAGAGAATAATTCTACTACGAGGCCCGATTCTGAGTCCTCTCGTTCCACCTTCAGAAAAGGAATCAGTGACCACTGACTGCTGACCTCTTCCAACTAGAGTAACTGCCTTGCAAGTAGAGCGAAACGTGACGCAGACGAAATGGTGGCGTAGACGCGGTGGCAGGGATCATATCTACGTCTTTTCGAGCTCAGGATGGGCAGATTTTCACACTTCTAATCTCCACAGAGGTACAACGGAGGACGGTAAAAATCCGGATATTAGGATAGACGGCCGCAGAGGAAGAGGTAGTAGTACTGCTACTGGTACTGGTACATCAGAAGAGGATACTAAACTCCACAGAGGCAAAGGTACTGGTACAGAAGAAGATACGAAAAAACCTAAAGATCCAAACCGCATAGTTGACAATGCCGTGGTATTAACAGTGGAAGGGAGACCCATTGAAGCTTCAGCGGAATGGGAGAGATGTGCGGAATCCTTAGCTAGGAAATACGCGGACGGAACAGGAGGAGTCAGCGCGGAAACCGGTACAACTACTTCAGCATCAAATTTGAGCACTTCATCAGCGGTTGATGAACGAAAGAGAAGCGACCGGCCTATCAGCACAACAACTGCACCTCTCACCCTCTTCGACTCCGAATCAGCTTTCAATGCTTCTTTTCTCTATTTGCATCACTGCGCTTTGGGAGACTGCTTCGATCCCGCAAATGTGCGGCATATGACAGTCCCCTCTGTAGTCGACCAAGGAAAAGCGACTAAGCTGATTCGTCACCAACAACAGCGCGATGCGTGGGAGAATCGCACCCATCTTCTTTGTTTCCACGGTCGTGCTAGTCGGTTTGGAAGCTTCATACCTGGAGACTTTACAAACAACGCGTACACGGCTGTGAACGAGACAGTGAGGCTCAATTTGCATTACGACTTGATGGCGTGGGCGAATGAAAATAAAGCCACGAGGACGAGGACTGCCAATGAGAGTGCGGCTGTGCTGGTCACCAGCACAATTACAACACCTACTTCTTCGCCTACGAGCATCAAAAACTCCTTGTTAACTGCAAAGAAAACCAAAGGTGTTGGCAACATCAATGGGATTCACGTTGGTGATTCGTTCGATGGCCATGTGTATTCAAAAGTGATCACGGATTGCAAGTACTGTCTTGCACCTAAGGGTCTCACGAGTTACACGAGCCGCTTATACGAAAGTTTTTTCGCGGGTTGCATTCCCGTCTTGCTGTCTGACGATTTGGAGGCGCCTTTCGATTACGACTCAACAGCGACATCGCCTATTATGACACCGCCACAACAGGAGACCAGCCACAGGGGTATCGACTGGCGAAAAGCAGCCCTCTGGTTGCCGCAAGACACGCCACCACGCAAACTGTTAGCGTTTTTGACGCAACATCGCCTACTTGGGGACCGTGTGGATGCCGAGAAGGAGACTGCGCAGCAGACTTTGCGAGAGGCGTTGGACATGGAGGACGATATAGTACGCCTCGAGGATGCGGTGAGAGATCATAACACTTCTGTTAACGAAGATATCCCACGACGAGGTTCATCCTTTGACGAAAACTTTCCACGGGCAAGGACCGGAATCAAGGCAGAAGATGGGAAACCAAGTACCAAAAGCTCGAGCTCAACATCCGCTTCTCGCAACGCCCTCAAGTGGTCTACCCAACAGCCTCGCTTCTACTCGTTTCGAAAGATGCTAATGTATGGGGCTGCTGCAGCCTGCTGGATGGATTACGTGGGTGCTCTAGGAGTCCCTGCTCACGACTGCTCACCCTATAAAGCAGTGGTGAGTCGCTTGCGCGCGATACGGATAGCAGAGAGTAATACAACGTGGGCAGACGCAGATCCACAAATTTGATTCAAGATGTATGTACTCTAATATTTCTCATGCTAGTAAGTTATGGTATCTGTATCTCCACCTTCTTCTAATGACTCAGCGATTACTTTGTTCACTCAACTGATTATCCATCTGAAACAACGACAACGGAAAACTAAACCTAGTAGGAGACCCCTCAAAGCAGGGAGTCATTACTTGTAGTTCTTTTACTTTTTTTTCAGATTCAGTCAGCTTAAATTTTTGAGCTGTAAAAAAAAATGACTGCTCTCCGTCTGGCGGTGCCAGCTCGATCTCGATTCGACTGCTCTCCGTCTGGCGCTGCCAGCACGATCTCGATTCTGTGTTTCCGAAACTACGATGTTCGAGAATTATATGCTCACTTTCATGCGCTACCGAAATAGGCATCTCCCTCTGCGGATGATACAGCTGCGTGTGAGGCGAGCATGATAGACGCCGAGCCCTTACACTTACCAAGCTTTTCATCCGGCTGGCACTGACTCACCTACTTTTCCATCGATGCTAGAAACAGCACGTCACGGTGAGCAATATGCGTCCTGCTTTTAGATGTTCATGCACCGTCTTTATACTTGCTTCCCTTGTTTTTCAAGAATTGGATTTTTCGATTTTTTTGTCGGATAAAGATGTCACGGTGCCCAGTCGACCTGCTTCAACATGCAATTTTTTATCTGCTAAAAAAAAAGATACACGAGGTCCATATCATCTAAATGTAGTTGAAGATGGCCCTGCTGGTCCTCGTAAGCAAGCTAAAGCTGTCTCGTCACATGCGACGTTTTGGGGTAAGAGACGCTTTCTTGGCTTTGCCGCAGCACAAGCAGAAAATGCGGATTCCCATTCGCGGCTGGCGTTGAGAACGCTGTTGCGAAATGCGACAGAATTTTACCAGCGCTGGCCCTCTGCGCGGAGCGTCCTCCATCGCAGAGACCATAGCGGACCAGATGCAAACGCAAATTTTTCTGCTCAACAAGAACGCGACAGCATCTCCATCAATGTCCAAGATGCTGAATCCTCGTTCCATAAGACGCAGGTCGAGGTACCGAATCTACAGCGCATCGGGGAAGCACGAAAATGGTATGATGTTCCTTCGCTTTTCGCGCAGTGCGGCCTCCGCGACTTTGGACGTGAGTTCAAACGCTTCGCCCACGAAAAGGTCACCGCCAGTTCCAAGTCCTGTTGGGATGACTTTGATAAGTTTATGGCCCCAGTTCATGGTTGTAGTTACAGGGAGTTTCTCCAATTATATGTACTTGATGTAGTTCAGTAAATTCTTGAAGTATCATCTTCATGCCTATCATCGATAGAAGAGCCGAAATAGCGAAAATAGTGCAACGGGTTGCACTTCTAACCCGAGCGGTTACTTAGGCGGGCGCTTAGCAGAAGTACCAGAGCGACGTGTGCTATCTACTACAACCCCTTCTCCACAGACACACACAGGTACACACACACACACCGCCACAAAAACAATTTTACTTTTCGGACTCATTGTATAGAAGAGCCGAAATAATAGCGACTTTCTTGCACGTGAAAGGCACTTCTAACCCGAGCGGTTACTTAGGCGGGCGCTTAGCAGAAGTGCCAGAGCGACGTGTGCTATCTACTACAACTCCTTCTCCACAGACACACACAGGCACACACACACACACCGCCACAAAAACAATTTTACTTTTCGGACTCATTGTATAGAAGAGCCGAAATAGCGAAAATTGCACGTCGAAAGCACTTCTAACCCGAGCGGTTACTTAGGCGGGCGCTTAGCAGAAGTACCAGAGCGACGTGTGCTTGTGGAGATCGGAAGCTTTGACGCGGCCTCGATCAAAGAGCTCTTTGAGAAGAAGCTGTTGGGGGACGCAGGTAAGGAATATGTTATTATTTTTACCCGATGAGAGGCAGTGGCTATGTTATTATTACTTAATTAACTAATAATAATTAAAAATCTTTGCTACCTCTCGAATGGGTACACTACTACTACTACTACTACTTTCCGTGCTTTTTCTCCTCATGTTCTTGTTCATTATTTGAGCTACTAGCGGTCGTCACGGTTTAATCCTAGTACAGTGCATCATTCATGATCATTCTCTCCAAGCAACTCAGCCTCGTCACGCTTCCGCTCTTATTCTTTCGAGCCTCACCCAGAAGCTTTTGAGGAAAAAATGCGACCGAACTTGGACTGCGAGTGGATGCGTCCATTTGCGACCGGCATCAATCTGGGTTTTGACCGGAAGAACGAAACTCTCTGCTTCGACCGTGAGCATGATGATGTAAGAGAAGGGATTAGGGTAAGAGAGAAAGAAGAAACTACGGCGAATCTCACAGCATCTGAAAGAACTGATGCAGCAGCCGTTAGAAGTAGAGGCCACCAAAAAGGGTCGAGAGGTAGTACTAGAGAAAGCGCAACAAGCGCAGTCAATAATACGCAGATGAACTACCCGTCTTCTTGCCGCGCACCAGGTCGATTAGTGGACTACGATACCTTTTTTCGTGCTTTCCCTTGGATCGATCTCTTGCACATGAACTGCGAAGGCTGTGAGTACGGATTTGTGCAGCATGTATTGTTATGGTTTTGTTGAGCAGCAAAGAATTATATCAATATTTATTACATATATATAAATTTAATGTATTCATCTACTCAAATCCATTAGACCATATGGATAAGGAGGGCACATGACATGACATGTATTCTACTTCGCAGTGTTCTTTTTCCTCCCCCGTAGGGCCTCAAGTTACTTGTGCTAAATCTATCTCTAATCCCCGGCCACAACATCACCCTGACGAACATCGATCGAATGGCTTTGTCGTTTCACTTCTACCTTTTCGACAAGACTGCTGGAGGGTACTGGCCTTATGCACCAGGGATCGCAGCGAGCCTGTTTTGTGACTTTTTGTTACACGTGCAGAAGACGCACATAGTCGAATTTCGGTGGGATGGGTGGTACTTGATTCTACGGAGAAGGGGGCACAGAAGATGGGCGAGAAGTCAGTATGTTGAGCAAGGAAAATTGGGTGTTGAACAAGAAGAGCCTGCTGCTTTGAAGCACCTTTTGGCTGACAGTAGAACCAGTAGGGACTGGCCGATCAGCGGCGGTGCAGAGTGGTGTAAAAGTTGAATTGAATGTGCTCTCCAAATCAACACGATGAACTCCCCAAATCCCAAAAGCATGTATCCTCATATATAATCACCGCGGTTCTTCTAGGGAATAATTGCGTGAAGTCACTGCAGCACGCTCTTTCAACTTGCGAGGAGACTTTTTCTTCTCTTCGCAGTAACGTGGAGAAATAGTAGCAGAGGTGTTTTGCTAATTATACTGAAGTGCCGTTGAAGGGAAGCAGGCACGAGAGGGAATGAGTGCGAATTGGTGGATTCATGCTGTCTAATTTGCTTTCAGACCTAAAATTCCAGATTCGAGGCCAGTGACTAAGTATCCTTAGTGTAGAGTTTTTCATCACACGAATTAATCTAAGTATCAAAAACAATGGCATCGACGTCACTCTTTCCTTCCGCTTGCCTGTCTTCCCACTTTCTGCGCAATACCAGGGAATCATGGTCCGCCGTAAAAACTCTACTGGTGCCCTTTGTCCTCGCATCACGAATGGGAAGAAAAAGGACTATGTTGAACATTGCGCCACCAAAGAGATGCGCGCACCAAAGAGCTTCTGCTGATGAAGATGATAGACGCACTTCCTGGTTACCGGCTGCAGGACTTGATGCCAGAGCTCTATTCTTCACACACCAGATGTGGAGGACTACGGCTGCATACTTGGTTCAGCATTTCTCAAGCTCGTTTCTGGCGGATTTCGAAGCAGACCCTTTTGTCTTCCTTACCCCACGTAAGCTTTCACGTAGAAAAGACATCAAGATGAGAAGCGTGAGCGCACCTTATCCACGAGACGCACGAAAGAAAAAAGTAGTACCACATGTAAGAGGATTGCTTGAGAAATTGATCAAGTGAAATGGTGATACATACCTATTTACACACGACATGCATCTACTACACATTTCATTTTGAAGCGAACTCTCTCCTGCAAGTGCAACCCAGTTCTTGGAATGAAAAAACAAGTACTTCTGCTACGCGATCATTCCTCCTGGTCAGAAAATGTTCAAGAGTTTAGTGAGGCCTTGCTCCTAAGTGAGGGCACCAAAGAAAGAAAGTGGCAGAAACTCTTGAAAGAATATTGCACAGCTGTATTGTTCGAAAGAAGCAAGTACCTGCTACAACGGTGTAAAAATTGTAGCCTCGTCCCTAGAAGTGATTATATATCAGGGACTTCGACGGACAACTCGTTTACTTTCATATTTATAAAAGTACAACCAGAACAAGAAGAATTAGTTCTGAAAGGATTCCTCGATTTCAAGCAAGTAGTAGCCAATAGGTATGTCGTTGTCCTCCTCAGGCGTCCATGGAGAACAACAACAAGAACTACAATAAAGTGAAGTGACGAGGATGACGAAATAGTTTATTTCACTAAACCATGCCCTTCATCGCCTCCTGCTCCAGGCAGAATCTTGGCACCGGAGCAGCCTCGTCCAGTTGGCGGGATGAGAATCACAGTGCAGGAAAACCTATTGCGGCTCTAAAACTAGATCAGGTGGAGACGGGTGCGGATCCTACTATACGGGGTTCAAAGGCCTGGTGGGACTATGAACGTGGACGACTGCACTCGGTAGCCTAAGTTTACGTAGACGTTGTAATCTCCGGTGTTGAGACTGACGGTAGTAAACAAAATTCTAGTCAGTGTAGCATTGAATTTGGCGTTTCATCGGACAAAACGTCATCTTGGCTATATCGGACAAAACATATCTTGCATGTCGAATATAGCACTAGACTCACGTTGTCTGCCGATCACTGGTCGAGCATTCCAGATCCAAGGCGAGACCCAAATATTCTCGAAAAAAAAAAAAAGCTGAAGGCGTAGACGGAGCAAAGGAAAAGGGCGAAGCAGCTCAAGAGGGACCACGAGTACCAGATGACAAGGAGTCTCAACATCTACCATAATTCGCCAGTGCTACGAAAAGCGGCAAAACTAATGCTACAACAACGTCGCAGGAGCAGTCGACCTACCTGGAACAAATACTCGATGCTTACCCACACAAGGACCCTGACCGAGCATGTCCTAGCTGCGAAGTATTCGGTTGTATGCGCTATGCGATTTTGCGAGACACGTGGATGTGGCCTCCTTGCGGTGGTAGAGGAGGAATGGTGTCCGCCGATACTGGTCGCACACTACAAATCCGATGCACGGCCTGCGATTATGATGCTGTAGTAGAACATAAGTACCTTTGGCTAGAAGTATCGCCCCCACTGCCCAGCAACTCCATTCATTTTGGATTTACAAAGATTGAAGTATTTTCGATGTTGCTCTGGATTCAGGTGTTGTAGATGGTCCACAAGTGAGTGTAGAAGTACAAAAACAAACACTGTTGTGCAGTAAATTGAGCATTATCCATAGTCAAACTTTTCGAAATTCTGTTTTCTCTCAGACGAGAGGGTCAACAGCATGTTTACAGCAAAATGCAATACAATACAATACAACTAATCTCGCACGAAATTCAGCGCAGACTCCGCACAGGCGTCATAGTGTAACGTCGCGATGTTTACTCACACAAGAATAGGACCCACTAACAGCGAAGCAGCACAGAACTGGAAGAGGAATTGGCAACATGAGTCGTTTTTGTCAACATTTATCGATGGTGTTCTACTTCTGACACACGATGTGCATGATGATTGCGATCTAGAAGTATGGCCCAACTCAGCTCTACTACACCATCAGAACACGATCAAGAATCGAGGATCTGCATGTACTTGGTGGTCAATGGAATCCTCGAATTTGAAATTTGCATTTTGGAATTCATCGACGAATTTGAAATTTTCAATTTAGAAAACGAAAATTTTTGATTTTATCGCAAATAATTCGAATTCATTTTCAGCCGAAAGCTTTGTACGATCTTTGATGTCAGAAGTGATCATAACCTCTTGAGTGGGTGAAGTCTCATTATTTCCATTTAATTTTTTGGATCATATATCTGTCATGGTAGAAAATACTAATGTTTCATTTTTTTAGAGCTAATTTTTGAAAGGAAAGTATGTGAATTTATATTCTTAGGACTAGATGCATTTTTTGTCCAGGAATAGAAATTGACGAAAATGAATACATTCGTCAGCTACCATCCTAGCATAATTTGGATTTGTTATTCGAAGTTTTCCAGTGCCTCTAGATTAGAACCAAAAGCATTTGATAGGGAATAAAATCATCCTTCTTCGAATTTCCATCAGGATTCTTGTTTTTCTTCGACGCGAATTCTTCTCCAAAAAAGACGAGGTTGAAATCCATGTTCAAGAACTATCTTCCACCTCGTATATACATCGATTGGTATCCTCATCTACTTGGATTGTCATTTCCATATTTTCATTAACGACAACCACAACGATCTGGTCACTACTATCTCACCATTTGTTGTCCCTAACTACAAACTCGCTATTTCAAAATGGCACGCCATCATCCTGATTTGGTTATGTGTCGTAAGCAGCCTGGTGTTGCTATCGGCAAGCTATGCGAGAAATGCGATCAACGCTGCCCTATCTGCGACTCGTACGTGCGTGCACAAGTTTTGGTGCGAATCTGCGACGAATGCAACTACGGTAGCTATCAAGGACGATGCGTCATCTGCGGTGGTACTTACTTATTATGTATCTGCGGTGAATAAAGAAATGAAGAACTCTCGTCCTACCAGCATGCAGTTGATGTTCTCATGTAGCAAATCTACTTATACCTTTATTTCAAAGACCACTAATTTTTCCTCGTTTCCTCGCTCCAGGTCCCGGTATCTCAGATGCCTACTATTGTAAGGAGTGTGTGCAGCAGGAGAAGGATAGAGATGGTTGTCCGAAGATCGTAAACCTTGGTCAAGCGAAGACAGATCTCTTCTATGAGCGCAAGAAGTACGGTTTCAAGCGAAGATTGTGAGCCTGTTTCTAGTTCTCTCAAGGTGGATGTGGAGTTTCACACACATAAAAAAGATGGTGTTGGTGCTGACACGAAAGTCTTATTGATGCGAGGCGGTGCCAAAAAATTAAAAAATCAATGAAGAAATTGCGCTAGAGCAGCAGCAAGAACAACGTACCAGGTGCTTCTGGTGGGGTACCTCTGAAATGTGCAGATGGAGATGTACCGAAATCCCATACGACGTTGTTGACGACTGCTTGCTGCTAGAAGTTTCGCTCGTTTCTGAAGAGGATCAAGATATAAATAACGATTTTTGATGAGATAGGACTACAACACTAGCTGTTGCCAACGAGGAACCGCCACTGAAGCAGAACCCACCCACCCTCACCTTTACAACATGTTTCACGTTCATCCCTCATACCCGAAAGCTGCTACCCCTACTACTTGACATACGATGATCATACCCAACACAAAGAAAGGATGTAGTTCCATGGAGAACGAAAAACAGGGAAAAATTAAATTGAGTGGTATTACTGATCTCGTCCAGTTGTGATCAACAGTTTCAATTCCTACTCCAGCGGCCGTCCGAGTCCTGCTTATTCTTAGCAGAGACTCTTGTGTGAACATGAAGCAATCTCTTCAAGCATGTTCTGCTGCTCCTTCCCTTCTGAAAATCTCAGTGACTGAGCGATTTGAGAAGTCAGCCTTCAAATAGAATCTACTGTAGAGAGACTGCGAGTGAGAGCACAGATTCTATTTGATCATCCTCAAACGTGGAGAAGCAGCACTAACGTCTTGTGCATTCTGTCCTGAGAGGAGTAAAAAGAAGACTCATCTGTCGATGTTGCTACCAGTCCTGAGAGGAGTAAAAAGAAGACTCATCTGTCGATGTTGCTACCAGTCTGTTTCAGCTAGTGTCTGTAGTGAAGTTCGAAAATGTTCTAAAATGACCTCACATTGAAATGAAAACAGGTATGAATGAAATCCTTTTTCCCTCGAAATGAAAACAGGTAAAAATTCTTCCAATATTTTTTAGATTATCCCATGCTTCCCATTCTTTTTTCTAGTTAGGTATGCTCCACCACAATTAAATCCCATGTTCCCCCTTGCACATACTCACTTTCTCCTCGTCTGGCTTGAGTGATTTACTTACTTGTACAAGCATCCTTTACTGAGATTGTTGTACTAGCATCCATTCTTATTGTTCTCTCTGTGTACAACATCGTTCGTTTCTCATTGTTTCGGTGAGTCTTCTTCTTCTTTAAAATTTTTCTTCCGCATCCTCCAGTCCACACCATAACCTTCAACCTCAAGAAAGATGGACGCTCTACAAAGTCTTCTTTTTGGCTCCGAAGACTCCGATGCCGAGAGGAGACGGCGGACCTCAGCTGCGAGAAAGAAGTCAAACAAGGGTAAGGGCAAGCAAGGGCGTCAATCCTCGTTGAACCTTCTCCGCACTTCGGGTCCACGACCCAAAGAAGGACGGGAGCAGGGAGCACTTCATCAACATGAGTCTTCTTCGTCAGAAAGAGTTGCATCTATTTCAACATCCAGTTCCCCTACTAAGCTGCAAGCATATACACCTACAACGGCGCCTGTTGCAATACGAGGTAGAGGCAATTCATGCAGAGCTGCGAGATCGTCGATGCAAATCAATAAGTTTCTAGAGGATGCCGCATCTAGGGCGTCGTCGCCTGGTGGCAATATGCTCTTCTTCGCTGATGAGGAGAGCAAGAAAAAGAAGAAGAAAAAAAGCGGCGAAGGTGAAGACTCTGGCGCCAATATCGAAGAAGGCGAAGCTAGTGGACAAGACTCTGCTGGGAAGGAGAAAAAGAGTAAAAAGAAGAAGAGTCGTGAACGGGATTCGGAAGCAGGAGCTGCTGACGGAGACGGCGACGATGAGCAAGCAGACGAAGATCGACGACGTGAGAGTAAGAAGAAAGACAAGAAGAAGGAGAAAAAGGAGGAGAAAAAACGCAGTGCTGGAGGAGATGACGATGAAACTCAAACTACAGGAACAAAGTCCGATACAGAAATGAAATCAAACGCCGGCTCCGACATAGGAGAAAAGGAGCGCAAAAGCAAAAAAGAGAAGAAGAAACGCGATAAAAGCACCGAGAAGGACGAAGGAGAACCAGAATTACCTTCGGAAAGCGAGCCCGTTAAGGAGAGAGAGAAGAAGCCTTCTGGCACTGACAAGAAAGACAAGAAAAAGGATAAGAAGAAGGACAAGAAAAACCGAGATGGGGATGACGCTGATGTCTCCGAAGCTGATCGTTCATCAGAGCGGAAGAGTAAGAAGAGTAGAAGGGCTGATACAACTGCAGAGAGCATTAATTCCATCATTGAAGACGCAGCACTACGTGACGATGACGACGCACAAGGAGTAGATTCAGGCGTGCCTGAAGAAAAAAAGAACGGCGTAGGAGGTAGCTCTGAAGCAGGAAACGCTGACGATAAAACCCTTTCTGGTGCTGTCGATGAGATGATTGGCGCGTCCGGGAGAGGTAATCAAAAGGTAACGTCCGATAGTGTCAACGCCATGCAAGGAGCAGCGATGAAAGGAGACAACGTGGAGACCGCTACACTTGGTGCTAATGACAGTGCATCAGGAGGTCTTTCGGGGTCAACTACATTGCAGTTACTAAATGTTAAGATTCGTGATTTTGATTGAACTTGTTGATTCATCAGGTAGTAGGAACAGTACTCCTAGCTTTTTGTATGTGAAGCTGAAGTAATGTAGAACAATTTTGCTCCACCACCACCTCTAATAAGCGTCCCCATGTACCGACGCAAGGCAGTTCATCACATCACATTGGAATTCCTGGGTCGCCAAGAGGCTCAGCCTCACCCAGAGGCTCAAGCTCACCAACGTCTCCCAGTGGCGCAGGCAAAGCCCGACCCTCTTCGAAACCGCCAGGATATGGACGCTCCACTGCAGTTTCAAGAGACAAACCGTTTACGCCATTCGTGATTCCCGAGTATGGAGCTGGATCGGAGGCTATATCTCCCAGCACAAAAAACCTAGCATTGCCACCTGGTGGGGCATCTGGCACTCCATCGCCTGCACAACCGATGCGCCCCTCCGATCACCGTGTCGTAGTGGCTTCTGACGAGGAACATGATGCTGGCAACGACGTCTTGTTTCCCGATGACCACCATCTCGGATCTGGTTCGGCTCCTCAGATGGTTCCTATCAACAACGTCGAAGATGAGGGTGGCCTGTTTGGTTTCTCACCATCAGGAGCAGCAGGGACAGCAGGAGTGGATTCTCAGTCTCAGATCAATAACAGGCAACATGATCAAGAGGACCAACACCAAGAGCAACAGGATGAAGATCATCTTCATAGTCGTGGAGATCCGTCTGCACCGGAAGAGCGCGTGCTGTATCTCCGCGATATGCCCGTATCGCATCAAGAACGTGTGGTGGACTTTTTGGAGGCTCACGACATCACTTTGATTTTATGCTCCCCAATTCCGCGTAGCACAAGCAGATGATTTTTGTTAATAAAGTCCATTCCATTCCGTCAAACATTCATAAGCTACTTAATAGTAACAGATGATTGTTAAAGTCCATCAAGAAAGATCAAACATTCATAAGCTACTTAATAGTAGTAACAGTGAAATTAATATTAAGAATTCTTAGTAATCAAGAAATTGACTCACCTAGTAATCGAAGCATGATTCAATTTCAATTCTTGAGATTTCGACTCGGTGTTTTCGGAGAACTGGAAGACTAGAACTAGATCTAGTACCAACCTTTTCTAATCCTTCCGGACGCTTCCGGTGAACTCTACGTTGCGGATGTGGTGACCGCAGATGAGGATAATAAAATGGCTGTGCGAATCCTGTTGTCAGCAGAGGAGGTCCGCCACCTCTCTGAAGTACGTCAAAAACATCTGAGAGCTCGATTGGACTTGAGCCCGACAAGGATTAAATACAAAGCGCCCTTGACGACCGCGGAAAAGGATACGGAGGCTGTTGAGAAATCTGGTAAGAGTAAGAGAACAACTGTAGCTGAATTGTTATGGTTTCTTGGATTCTAGAAGCTTCCTGGTAGTCTTCATCAATTACTTAGTCCACCTTCGGCTCAACAGATGCTCGACCCGTTACATAAGTACACTGAAGATACTTACCCCATTCACAAACGGACCGAATCTCAGATCTCGGCGACGAAGAATTGGCCATCGCCTACGCCGTGTCTCGGTACAAAGGTTTCGCAGAGCTCCTTTTCCCGTTGGAGTCGCTTGGTTATCGCGGCTACAGCAGACGCGACTTGATGGATTTGACCGATTTGGTCAAGCTTATGGACGAAATTTACCGATCTCGTTACACTGTCGAGGCCAAGGGACAGATGGGCTCCCCAACAGAGGCGGCCCACATGACAATGAGTTTTCCAGAATTCGTCCTCCACTACTTGCTCACGTCGTCGGAGAAGATGGTAATGCGCTATTTCCTTGATGATGATGTGTAGACACTTTTCTTTATCCTAGTTTATAGATGAGCACGTTTAATACTAGATGTGTAGACACTTTTGTTTATCCTAACATTTAATACTAGTAGCTAGTTCTAGAAATAGTACCAGAGGCAGTAGACCCGTAGCTGCATCATCGCGTCTTCGCTCTTCTATTGTGGCTCAAGACATGCCTCTGGCCAGGCACATCAATCAATCAATCAAATCCAAATTCAACAGCTGAAGGAGCACAATATGTCTGGAGGCGGTTTTGGCCTCCAGTATGGCGGCGCGACCCATATGGTGGCGGCTGGAGGGTCTCATTTCAACATCGGCTTCGGCGCACCCAACATCACTGATGCTGCTATGAACGAACATCGTATGAAGGAAGGAGCACAAGAAATCATCACGCACGAACAACATAACACGAGTCGGCATCAAATTCATCAGAGTCGGACATCTACTTCCGGATATATGTACTATCCTAACGAACGAGTAGGAGTACTAGATTCACTTGCTGGAACAAAGACGGATGGAAGCTCGTCTTCCGATGACGAAGAGATGAAAATTCGAAAACAACTATTCGTTGATGCATCTTCCGCTCCTGCATCTTCTTCGAACAAGATGAAGATGATGTATTACGGTGAGCAGAACATCAACAACACTCTGGACTGGGATCCTAGAGGAACTGAAAGGCAGAGTCGTTCTTCAGAGGGCCTCCAATCAGCTGGCGAACAAATACCCGCAGGGGCTTTGAGGTCGGTACCTGGTGGGGACAACGTTCAACCCATTGCTATTTCGCACGAACAGGCTTTGGCGAATCGTCGTGCTTGGAGCTTGCTTTTCTCACTGGCCTATTTTGAAGGTGAACATGTGTATGTGAAATTCTTCGGTCTTTTTCTGCGCAATGTGTACAATAAAGAGGAGATGCTCTTTTACCTGTGGACTCGACGCTGTATCCAGAATGAACTAAGACACGTTGGCAAAGTTTGGCGCGAGTTTGGTGAAAACAATGAGCCGCCACTCTATATGGGAAGGTTTGTTTCCGGAGTCCCAGTCGCTTGTCGTGAGGACATTGTTAGGCATCAATTAACTGGCACCCAGTGCGAAGCCATTGCCGCAAAGGTATTCGCTATGCATCCGGTGCTGAAGCATGGCTTCATGGCCAAAGTTCGTGCGGAATTTGCGCACATGACGGTGATCATGAAAGAATTGCCTGATTCGGTGTTGAAGGAGACGAAACAGGTGAAACGCTTTCCCGTGGACTTCTTCGAAGCTTTGGTTATGCAGCATTACTTCATGGAGAAACACGTTGCGGCGCGTCAAGACGAAACTGCAAGGCTGTTGGCGCAAGTCTATGGCATGTTGATCGATGCAGAAGAAACCGACGAGACGGACTCCAAGCTGAGAATTCTCGCGACTAGACGGAAAAGAACCGAAATCGAACAGGAGAAGCGCCTGAGAAAAGAACGAAGAGAAGAAGCGGCTCGCGCAGCCGCTGCAAAGCCTGGTGGCGAAGGAGCTGGGAGTCCCGGATACGGCCGTTACGCAACGAAGGGTGGTTGGGGCTATGCTGGGACAGCAGAAAAAGGTGCCGCAACTGCCAAAAAGGGTGCTGGAGCCGCCAAGAAAAAAGCTGGAGCGAAGAAGAAGGGCAAATCCGCTTCAGGCGCCGACACGGATCATGATTCTGGAGCAGAAAAGAGCGAACACTCGATGTCCAGTGCTGGGGGAAAGAAAAAGAAACCGGCTGCTAGCAAAAAGGCTGCTGCGAAGAAAAAAGGCGGCGCAAAAGCAGCTGCAGCCGAAGGTGAGCAGTTTCCTCCATCGAGTGTCCATTCCGAACAAGGTGGAGACGATGATGAAGAAGAAGCGCATGTTGACACCGAAGGACTGATGCTTGTGGGCCTGACGAGTCCACGTATGAAAGAAATGCTAAAGAATCAAGCGATATTGAATGATCCGGTTCAACTGCGTTCTGTTTTGGTCGAATCCGCTGTGGAGCACGTCCTTGAAGAGGACCCGACTTTGAAAGAAACCGTCCTGAGCGCGTTGAAAGACCTGGGTGCGGATGTGATCAAGAGCAAGGGGAAAGTGACAGGTCTGTTGAAAGATACTGTTTCTTCGCGTGACAACTTGCTGCGACAGGTTGGCGGAGCTAAATTACTCGTCTTCATGGCCAAAGCGGAAAGGAAGAAGGTGCCTAACCCTTTAGACGCTGCATTGGCTGAATTTGAGGCCATTGAAAACCACAGTCTTTTGGATTACGCACCGTTGCGTGCTGTCGATCGGGATCTTCGAGAAGCTCAAGCCCGCGTACAGCATCTACACGACTTGTTAGTCGCTATGGACGACCTTTACAAAGTGGACCATAAAGAACTGTTGCGCCGAGTCGATCTTGCGCAGAGTGGCGGTGGAGGTCCGAGACTTGGGTCTCCAGGTGCCTCCATGAAGGGCAGTTCTCTGGTCGTCAGCGTGTCCGTAGGCGGTCGAACTAAGGCTCTGGCAGCAGGAAAACGTAAGGCTGCTCCAGGTGCGCGTGCGCCGGGACAGGTGATGAATCACGTCGTTGAAACTTTGGCTCGGCGTATGTCGTCTTCTGCCTTGGACGCCAAGGCGAAACAAGGAGGCGGTGACCTGGAAGGGGGGCATCAGGGCACCCTAAGTGACGTGGAAGAGGAGAGTGAAACTGACGATGACCCTACCGTCTTGGATCCGTCGCTTGCCAGTCCGTTGATGTTCCTTAGACCAGACAACTTCGACAAAGCGCAACTCAGATCTGCATTGCAAAGACTAACCGAGGTCCCATCCTATTTGCGACTGTTGGACGGAGGTGCGGCCGCGGGATCCAGGTATTGAACTATCTCGTATCGTATAAATTTGTGAATATTAAGTATCAAGAAATTTCTTGTTGAAGAGTTTCTGTTTCTCTCATGAGTTTTTTTCATTTTGGCATTGGGAATTTGAACACAACATAGTCCTCATCATTTTGTATTATAAGTACTTGTTTGTTTGATTGTTTGATGTTTGTATCGATGCGCTCCGGGTATAACACGTACGATCCCGCCGGATTTCTTTGTGCTCTGTGTGTGTTATGCTATGGTCGTCGTTGCGGTCGACTATGGTTCTATCAGTACTTCTTCTTCGCAAAGAAGAACTTTTGCATGTAGAGGTAGTTCTACTCTCATCTGAAACAGTCGCGACACGACCTTCTCGATCCACGGTGGCGTGTATCACTTGGGCAACATGATCCTCTGCGACATCGGGAATCTGATGGAACTCCTTTTACGTGATACTGCCCGCGAGCAGCAACCAGCTGCACTAGTGCCTGGCACAGCAACATCCGGCGAGAACACCTACAACCGAGGCATCGTTTTCTGTGAGCGTGCCAAAGCCTCTGCGCAGCAGGAGTTAGAGCAGTTGCGGGAACGACGATCCATGTACCGGGAGGTGATGGAGTGTGTGAAAGAAGGCACACTTCCCGCAAACATGGGAGATGAGTATTAAGGGTAGGTTAAAGGTGCTTTTCTTACCGCTTTTTATGCCTCTCACCCTTAGGAGGAGAAAGGCATAACAAGCGGGGTAAGCGAGCACCAAAAGCCTACCTCTAAGAGAACGTCACTCCGAGTTCCGGGTCGCCGCCAAACATGGTCCGCGTTCTCTATGATATGGTGATGCGAGATGGCGTAGAACCAGAGAGGAACCCCAAATGGATGCAGCAACAAATAACCTATCCCAGTTTGCAGCATCGAGGAAACTTGGCCCATATCTCTTTGCTGCAGAAGCAGGAGAAAGCCCCGACGGTTCCAGAGTGGAAGCCTCGGGTTGTCAACAATAGACCACCGAAAAAGTTGCTGAACACGATTATTCCTGGGGAGGACGGAAGTTCCACTGCAGGGGAAACGAGCGGCAGCGCCGCTGGGCCGGCTACGGGAGCTGCTGTAGGAGCAGACTCTGCTGATGGAGGTGATAAGGATTTTGATACGAGTCCGGTGATTACTGCCTCAATGAGAGCCGTAATGACAGCATCAACAAAGGCCCTTCTGCTAAAAAGTAATACCAAGGAACTATCTTCTGCAAACAAAGACAAGTTGGCCCTAGACCCTATGTACACGGAAAGCGCAGTTCTGGCAGCCGGAGACCGTGTGTTGAAACTGAGACTTCCGAAGGAGGAGGAATTCAAAGAAAAGGAGATCCAAATGTTGGGCGCTCGACTCGAGATGCTGGCCACTTTGCACGAGGTAGCCGAATACGTCGCTTCCCATGGCGTGACGCATTTGTTGGGTTTGCGAGCAATGAGTGCTAGTTTCAAGACTTTACTGATGCGTCGCTATGCCCAAACGGCTTTTGCGCCGGCGATTCGCTGGAGTGACATCTTGCCGACTGTGCAGAGGATGATTTTGCGCATCGACTATCCGATTAGCTCTGATCCGGGTATGGGCAAGAAAGACTTATTCCTGAAAGCAATGGAAGCCGCCGGAGCTGGAGCCGGTTCTACACAATCTACCCCACGGGCCACTGGCAAAAAAGCTGCCGCAAAAAAGCTGCTTGGGGCGAAAAAGAAAGCAGGTGCTAAGGGAAAAGCGGCCGCTGCTAAGGGAAAGGCTGCTGCTGGTTCGGAGGCAGATGATAAAACGGCACAATCCGAGGATAAGACAGGAGACGCTAAGAAGAAAAAGGTTGCCACAAAAAAGAAAGCCGTACTAACCAAAAAGAAAGGTGACGGTGATACTGATGATCATACTGATGGCGCAGCACCGAAAATGTTCTATGGAGGAGCTGAAAGTGTAGACAGCAGTAACTCGTCCAACTCCACCAACTCGAATTCGTCGTCCGAGGACAGCAAGAGCAGCAACAGTGAAGATTCTGAAGATTCTGACTCAGAGGACCACAACAGCAACAGCGATGCTCTGTCCTCTGACGATCAGGATTTGGATTTCCTGACGCATACTGTGTCCTCTCCAAGTCTCTTTCTCTTCAACGAAGATGATGGGAACAGCTCAGAAGGTGGCGCGAAAAAGAAGGCTCCTGCAAAGAAGAAGGCAACGTCTAAGAAAGCAGGTGCTGGAGAGAAAACCAAGGCGAAATCCGGTGGCGAAAGCGAGTCTGGAGCAGACGATGCTGCCGCCGCTGCCAAAGCCAAGCCAAAAAAGAAAGCTGCAGCAGGTGCTCCGAAGAAGAAAGCTGCAAAAAAGGGTGGATCCAAGAGTGATGGTGAAGCAGATCATGGCTCTGAAGAGGCCTTTCTTGGCAAGGGCACTAGATCTGGAATGAATACACTTGGTCTTGCAGGAAAAAATGCAGGAGGAGATCTTGAGAAACCCTACATCCCTTCAACGTTAGCGAATGCTGGAGCAGTAATGTTGGGTACGAATAAAGGTGCTTGTTCTGCAGGAGCTTTGTGGACTGAAACGTTGAGTAATTTGAAGATGTTGGGCAAAGCAAAGGCTAAGCTGGCACAGCAAATCTTGCGTCGGATGCGTAAGATGCTGAGTATTGTGGACGTCATCTTGATGGAGAGGGAACGTCGTGGCAAGATGATGGCTGTTGGCGCAACTAAACGGAATGCGCGTGAAGCAGACTTCTTGAAACTGGTGTTGCCACCAATTGGCTTAGAGGCATGGGGTTCGGTCTTGCCTCCAGTGCCAGCCCGATTGCTAGATAATCGTGACTATTCTTGTTTGCTGGATAACATGGACGACCCTTCTACTTCCGGCCTAGCAACTGGTGCTCCTAGACCCAGCAGTGGGACAAGCGATGCTCAACAACATGGAGATGCAAACCGTAATAGCGCCACATTAGGAGTAGATCAAAATCATGGAGTCCCGAATCATGCTCGTGCCTCGGGCTCAGCTGTACCGAATCCGAGGTTGACCGGTGGATCTATTAGTGGAGGTTCACCTGTGGAGCAGCCGTCAGCGGATGGTGCTCATTTCAGAAATACGATCATATCCGATGTAGGGTCACCTTCTGTCCCTTTGAACAGGAATACCTCTAGTACCCTGAATGCCTCTACCTCAATATACACCAATTCCAATAGTAAAGAAAAGGAAGATGGTGCCAGAGCCAGTACTGCTGGTGCTGCCGCAGGTTCCACTACAACAACTGAGGTTGATAAAACGGCTGACCTGCAGCGTCGTTTCGGAGCTAATTCTAGTCTAGCGATCCAAGTACACTTGGCACAAAAATTGACCAAGCAAGAGATAGCAGACGGTGGCGCGCGAAACTACGAAGAGCTGTACAAACTCCAGGCAGGCAACTTTGAAGGCTCTGCTGAAGACGGAGGTGCTGGGATTTCTAAAGATGGATCTAAAGACCGAGGTAGTTGTAGCACTTCTGGTAACGTGGTAGCAGTGGTGCATTTACACGCCTTGCACGCGATGTTGCACCAGGACGAGCGCCAGACAGTAGGCACTGCTTTTGCGCCGGACTACTTCAAGCCCAAGCGCGCAGAAGCGCATTACAGGTCGCATGCCACGAAGGAGGTCATCCACGGAAGCGCCATCTACTGGGCCATGGTGCACCGTCTGCAGCAGAGACTAGAGGTCTGTCTAGGAATGCGAGGAGGCGTGATGCCCCACATCTTAGTCGAAGAAACCCAGAAGATTACACAAAAGCTCTATGCCGTGTACAAAAATATTCCTGGCGCGTCTGGTTGGGCACCTAATGGAGGAAAAGGAGGTAAGAACGTGAATGACAGTATGGCGAGTAATGGTACGACCACGATAGGAGCTAGTATTCAGACCTTTCGATCTCGCAACTCTTCCATACACGGTGCTGTGAACACGAAAGGGAGAGCGAGTTCACCATTGACTGCCTTGCAAGCGGAGAAAGCTGGGGAAGCCGACGCGGGTGGACAAGCTATAGCGAACAATCTCCTGACGCATCAATTGCGAAGTTCCATGAGGACTCCGCAATTGGCGGAGTCTGAATTCGCCAAGCATATGGCCCGATTACACCAGCTCCACGACCAGCCAGCCAAGCCAAATGTGTTGCCCATCGGTTCCGCCCTGCAGCAAGAAGGCGGCTTCCTAGCTGCTCTTGGTGCTCGAAAAAGCTACATGGGTGGCGTGATGCCGCAATCTAGGGGTTTATTCGCTGGAGGCGGTCTGTTTGGCAAGAAAATCGACGACGAGACAGCGGAGATTCGCAATCAGGCGGGACCGGGCAATGCATCCTTTTTCGGGCAAAATTTGGTTCAAGAAAGCATCATACAGGAGGAAAATAAGAAAATCGGTGGAGCTGCCCCAACAATGATGCAGCAGATCAAATTCCAAGCGAAAATCGGAATCGAAGCGTTGCTGATGAAAGATGAACAAAACAACATGGACCCTCAAGGTGGCGCAGAAGAACAGATGACAGGAAGCTTCCAGATTGCAGGGAATGCAGTCTTCCCAACAAATCAACTTGGGGATGGTCCTAATGAGCGTGCTAGGATCGCCGCTGCTGTTACAGCCAATCAGAGTGCTGGATCTGCTTCTTCTGGTAAAAATAGTAGACAAGTAGGGAACAATAATAGTTCAGGTTCAACAGGAGCAAACCGAGGAGACCCAACGAAGAGCGGTAGAGGACAACAAGGCGCGCAGCAGTCTTCATCTCCTAGTCCGAAGTCTAGTGCCCAAAACATGGTTACGAAGATGGAAAAGCAGTGGTTAGCCAAGCAGGGTAGCGCAGAGCATGGTTTGGACTCGATAAGCGAGCTGGGTTCCTTGGGTTCTCTGCAGAGAAATCCTAGTGCGTCTCTTTACGGCCAGGTGCCGAAGGGACCAGGTGCCGTGAAGAAAGCTCTGAGCAATACGGCGAATAGTCCGTTCTCCGACAACGGAGTCGTAGCAGCGATCCGCGATAGCAAAAGTATGGTAGATGGCAACCCAAATATGCGTGGCAGTGGAGGTAGTATGCGAGGGTCGTCTGGAATGACTAGGGCAGCTCGTCAAAGCGGCGGTGCTCATAGTATGCTTGCGAGACAATCTTCTGGCGGTGGAGATGGTGGCAGTGGAGGTGGTGCCGCAGCCGGCGGACGTAGCGCTGGCGGTCGGGGCCTGGGGAAAAGACGATCCCTGATGGAGAGTGAACTCGAACAAGAGTTGCACCAGTCGAAACTGACCGCCATGCTGAACAAGAAGGGAGAAGGAGGAGGTGATCAGTCCTCTGAAAACGAAGCAGCTGTTGCTAATGACAGCGAAAAAGACGAAGAAGAACACCTTACATTGAGTCTGCTACAAGGTGGTGAAAATCTTCCTTCCGGTAAGCAGTTCGGCGCTGCTCATGCGCAAGCAACGGCTGCTGCTACCAGTTTCTTGAATGATTTCTTGATGAATCCCGCAAATATGGCAAATACAGGCATGAGAAGGGAAGGCGACGGAGGACGTCCACGTACTGCTACAATGGCTTTGGGTAGGTTATCCACTCTATCTGGCTTGATGGGTCAATCAGGTGGATATGGTACAGGAGTGAACGCAGACGGCACAGCAACTAGAAGGCGTTCATCAGCAAGCAACAAGCAAGATGCGGCGAATCTGTTCCAGAGAGGCGCGCCTCAGCAAGGAACAGCTGCTTTTAATTTGCCAGTGAGTAACACATTTGCGGAAGCAAGTCAGAAAAAAGCAGACATGATCAGCAAGAGGCTTGCGGCTGCGGGTCTTGGGGCAACACGGATGTTCTCGTCGCTAGATATCAATCCGCAAGCGAGGAGACGCCTCACGCAGCAACAAGATCGTATTACTTATAGACTGGCAACCTTTTGATGTAGTTTTCTCATTGTTGATGGATTAGTAGGGTAGTGATCTCAATCCTTACGTCATTCGTTTTAACTCGTCTAAGGACAAGATCCGCTCGTCTCTTAACAACAGTACAACATCCATCCTCCTTCCTCATCCTCAACAATCTGCTCAAGAACGTCAATAACAGTGCAACGCCAACTCTCTTCCTTGGAGCACGATCAAACGGCCAGCGTGCGTTCCTGGGCTATTCACCTGGTGGACGCGCACGTGGAGAACATGGAAATGATGAAGGAAAGGAGGTTCATGGCCACCCACAAGAACGAATTCTTCCGGAACGCAAACGAGTACATGGAATTATACCTCAAATACGCACTGCACACAGTCGTGAAGAAGGAAACGATGCCAGATGTGATTTTACACCTGGAAGCCTTTGCGGATTTGTACCCAGTGGCGTGGCACGTCCTAATCGCAATCTCGAAGAACAAACTCGACGAAGTCAAACGGGTCTTGCCATATGTGCCGGTACTACTTATTGCTCTATATAATCTTAGTTAGTCGAGTCAAACGACAAACAAATATAGAGTCCTTCTCCTAAGAAGCTCATAACTGAAGTCTTCAAGCCTAAAAGAAGAGCTTTACTAGACTCCCAGATTATTTAGACTTTTTTTTACTGAGTGGCTGCAAAATAGAACCTACAAATCTCTGTGATTTCTGCCCTTTTTTTGGCCATGCTGCCAGGGGAGGCAGAAGCCTGGTTTATATGCTGGGTCTTCTTCATACGCATTAGACTTCTGTTTCGGATGGCCGAAAAAAATCTAAAAACTCCTTGTGATTTTTGGGTTTTTTTCGGCTGTCATGTCAAACTAGGCGAAAGAGGAGGTTTTTTCCGTCCGACGCTTCGCAACAGTATTGTGAAATAGACTTAGAAAGAAGCTCATTTTTTTGTTGGATTTTCGTGGGGATGGCACAAAAAAATCCAGGTATAACCGACTTCTTCGGGGCAGCACGGATGGCAATATTCTGATCAAATAAATCAAACTCACACTACCTCAAGTCATTTGCATACCTAAAACTAACTACCAAAAAAGTGATAACTCATGCTATCGCACCTCAAAAGCATGAACTCAAACTATCGTAGTCTAGTACCTTCACATTTCAACCTTTGTTTTTATATCCTTACCTCACTTACCACAACCTCAGATACGGCGAAAGAGGAGTTCAGGTTCGGGTGCTGGATCTGAGGATGAGGACGGCGCAAGCGATAACCTGGACGAAGATGATGGCACCGGAGTTGGCGGAGGTATAAGAACTCTAATAAATAAATGTTTATGAAACAAATCGTTTGTGTTTGAAATTGAAACTTGTTTTTTCTAAATCATGAGGTGGCGAGACCGCATTTACTCGCAACGTTTACCCCAGCATCTACTTTATTCATTTCCTTGTACCCTTTACAAGCTCAACTCACTTAGTTTTAGCGTTTTGCAGCTGTCCGGTTCGGACTTTCATCAGGACTGTAGGTTACTAACCGTCAGTCCTTTATTGAGGACTGTAGACGGGTTGGCGTCGTTCTGCCACCTTTTTGCCCTGGCTGGTGTGTGCCTGTTGTAATGCTTTTCTCCTGCAGACTTTCAATTTTTTCTGGCTTTGTGGCTTGTGTCACCCCTTTTTTAACGGACGCTTTCGTCGTCCTCATTTGTGAGGCCTTCCTTTTCTTGTTTGCTTCTCTGACGGGCCATGTACCCCTACCCCACCCTCACATGATGCGAGCTACCGATAATGTTCATGTTGATTTTCAACATTTGTTGAGTTCGCGAAAATTCAAAAAAACGGAAACCCTAGGGAAACAACTCAACGTCTCCCTCAATATGGTCCAGCTCCTGAGTGTCGGCTGTAACTCGTAAGACGTACAGGTGTCACAAACTTCCTCTCAAGACAACAACTGGGTAACGGGGCAAACTACGCTTATTCATTCAGTAAATTACAAGACAATTAGTTAAGTAAGTACATGTACATTTAAATTGAACATTTTTTATCCGCAGCAACCAAAGCGTCCCATTCTTATAAAAATATTCCTCCCTAGTACAACAACAACCTTTTCCCAATCAATCCTAATATTCCTACTCCGAATCCTCGTCCTAATTATGGTGCTAATGATCCTTATAATATCATTCTCCCTCTTCTACTTCCTCAACCTCATCCGCTTCTACTTCTTCTCAACACAGGAGGTGGCAGCCGCGTCCGTTCTCTCATCGAGAATATTACCAAGCGCCACCAATTGAGTGCCGCGGACTTCAAGACCGATACTCTAGTTAAGGGTAGGCTATGTATAAAGGTGCTTTTGTTCATCCCGTTTGTTCTGGCTCTCTCCCCACCGAAGGTAGACAGCTTGCCATAACAAGCGGGAGAAGGAACCCATTCATCGTTTTCTTTTCCGTAGACGTAGAAGTAGATGCTAGTTTTTTCATCTCGTCGACCACACTTCTTCTAGTGGAACAGGTTAAATTTTTTTTAATACCAACCAGTAACTAGAAAAAAAGTCAAGGATGGTAGTGAAGAATGCAATGTCGGTTGACCTGATACTATCAATCTTGTTAACCAAATAACAAAAAGCTACCTGCTCTAATCTGGAGGACTTGCATGTGATGGCTGTGGTGTTGCTCTTTTATCCGACGCACGTACTGAACATCCCGGACTTCGCGTCGTCCTTTTGCCGAGTGATTGCCGAGCACATGCTTCTGCGCGTCAAAGAGCTGCTGGAAGCCAAGTTTACCTTCCGGCCACCGAAATCGAGCACGTGATCGAGAGGAAGATGCTCTGAGTCAGTGTCGAGAGCACGTGTCGAGAGGAAGATGATGCTGAGTGCGTGCTGGGAGGGCGTTTACAAGAAAAATATGATACTTAGCTGAATTATGTCATGGACTCCGTTATTTAGAGTCAGTGTCGAGAGCACGTGTCGAGAGGAAGATGATGCTGAGTCAGTGCGTGCTGGGGGGGCGTTTACAAGAAAGGTCCGCGTCGATTATACGTGTTGACGGTGCTAGGAGGTGCTAGTGCTATGTCGTGACGATGCTCGGAAACGATGCTTACTGCGTGCTAGGAGGGCTACTTCATTACCGTACTATCCAGTTCCTCCATTTTCGAGTGGAAAGAAATCGAGAGGATGATGATACTTCGCTGAATTATGTCATGCACTCCGTTATCTAACTTGTAACATCTACATATGTCCAGACTTGCTTCACCAACGTTTATTATATATAAGTTGTAAAAGCATCGTGAAAAAACAATCGACAAGTTCTACTCAGCGTAGCTTTTTTTTTACTTAGATGAAGATACCAAAGTAAGACAAAGACAAAATGAGATCGTAGATCATCAACTCCTGGGAAATATGAATATCTTGTGCAACTCTGTGTATTAAAAAGACAGATGTTCTTGATTAGTTTTTTGGGTATAGTTGTAACTTCTAGTACGTAGTACTATCATTCTTATATTATAAATTGCAAAGCAGTTCAGATACTAACCACGACTCTTACATCGGGAGAACATCTCTTAGTTACTAATATTGCAAAGTAGTTCTTACAACTACGGAATGAGACGAGTTTGTTATTCTTGTGAAATCATGGATGTAGAACTAAATCGAAGACAAATCGAAGACAAACATCTAGTAGGTGAACTTTTTTTATATTGTGGGTACTGTTTTCGTGAACAACGAACAAGAATATTACCATCATTGGAAGCCCCGAACCCAACAAAAATATTACTATCATTGGATCGAAAAACAAGTCAAAAAGCATCAAGGAAAGAAGATTCATTGTAGAACAAAAGCTCATACTAACGCGGATAGCATTGCATCTACATGGAACATTATCAACAACTGAGTCGTTGTCGTGCAAGTTGTCGAAGTTTGAGATCGCTTCGAGTCGTGAGAGAAAACAAAGAAGTATGTACTCCCTACTTTCTCAGATACAAGGGAGTGCCGATCGTGTCGTTTTCCTTACCCTCGAAAAAAAAAAAGTTTGTTTTCGCAGTCGTCCTCGTATTCTAATGAGACTGAGAGTGTGAAATTGCAGATGCAGAAGTTCGCGGCTGAAAATTGTCGTGAAAACAAAAACTGCTGAAACAAGTAAAAGGGCAAGAAGTATATAATCATGTCGTAAACCTACTACTTGTTCAGCATCAACCTACATCAACATCAACTACAACAACTTCCTAGAGGACAGAGTGCGTAGGAAACATCTACAACATCACAAGTCGTACTAGAAACAAAGGTCGTTGCACTTGCTCCTAGTGGTAAGTAAGTATCTATAAAGCGTGTTGTACAGGAACAGGAGAACAGAGGCCGTTGCTGGAAACACAAGAAGATGCCAGAATCGGCGACCATGCCCGAATCAGCGACCATCCAGGAACAAGGTCCTCGTTCATGGAGGCCATCACTAGCGTCGCCCAAAGATCACGCTGACGCCCTAGCATCACCAAAAGGTGACGGCTCAAGAGCCGATGACGATGCCTCGACTCCTGGCTCATCGACCGTAGATCCAGATGAAGAAGATGCGTTTTTTAAGAAGAAACATGAACATGATATGTCAGGACTGGTTGGTATGTAGTATATCATTAAAAAGCGGACGTCTTCATGAACCTCCCATCACCTCTTGTTGATCATGATCACGAGGTAATTTACCTGTATTAAAAAAAATGGTCGATCTAGATTATAGAAGTATTCCTGGTGGCATCCTACTTTGCTGGGACGATGAAGCGGTCTTCATGTCTAATTCTTGGAGAAACAAATTTTCTTCTCCAACGGGACATATCGCGTCGATGTCCACCTCCGCGTCGATGTCCACCTCAGCTTTGCCTTCTCTAGCAGCTACGGACTCCATAGGAGGTTGTATGCCTCCTTCAATGGCAGCCACGGACTCCTTGGACAGTTGTCCACCTGGCGTTGTGCAAACAGGGAGTAGCGCTTCATCTTCCAGCTCTTCGTCGTCAGCAAAACGAGAAGAGGACAATCAGGACAATCCTATTTATGGCAGGTCGTGGAGCTCATAATTTCTGGTTGAGGAAGAGAATACGATGAGATAAAGAACAAGAGGAATTTGAAAATTGATAGACGTGGCTTTGTGGTAGAGGTGGGTTTTGTAATACTTCCTTGTAAGTAATTGAAATTTATGTTTGCTCTCCCATGGAGGTAAGGTCGCTCTCCCCTGGAGGTACTTCCCCACTGGATGGTCTCACAAGTAGTGGCTAATAGCTACATAAGAGGCACCATGACATGGCATGCACCTCTACATCGAAATCAATCGCTCTCAACAAGCAGTACTACTGAAATAAGTATTCACCTCTCAGCAAGTTACAAGTAGAAGTGCCACTACATGATCTAGTACATCTACCTCTCTACTCATTACTGACGGACAACTGCTTGTAGTACTCATTCCCCCTAGTACAACATCGTCAGCTTTTCAAGTATATATTTACAAGGCTTCGTCAGCTTTTCAAGTATTTAAGTAGTACTCATTCTCATTCTTACTACAACATCTTCATGATCCTCAACCGTGTCTCCTTCTCCTAATAACAATCTTCATGATGCTCACCTTCTAACCTTTCTTTGATCCCCGAATCCTAGAGTTGTTGCGCAAGGACGCTGCGATGGAGTGGCAGTATCCGGGGAGGTACGAAGGCTACACGATTGACGATTTCGATATAGGAAAGCTGCTAGGACGCGGCAAATTCGGAAATGTCTATCTGGCCAGAGACCGGTTGACTGTTATGGCCAGAGACCGGTTGTAAGGGTAGAATGTTTTTCGGATTTTTTGATTCGGAGATTTTGATTTGTTGAGTGGGTTAGAGGGTTGGACCAACGTTGATAATATTGTCGAGGGGACTTTCAAGATTTGCTGACTTGGATGAAGGTTGAACATCTGCATGTTGTTGTTGTAGTTGAGTTAGAAGAAAAGATAACTACTAAGTTCAACACCCACCTTGTTAGGGACGGAATAGGGTTTCTCCATAAGTAAGTTCCACACCCTACCATTCTCCTCCTTAAACACCTTATCCTCCTCCTCTAATACCCGTTATATCGTTGCATTGAAGATCCTGCACAAGTCCCAAATCAAGAAGCACCACGTAGTGGACAATCTGAGACGAGAGATCTTGATTCAGTCGCATCTTCGCCATGAGAATGTCTTGAGGCTCTTCTGCTTCTTCTGGGATGACGAAAAAATTTACCTAGCACTCGAATGCGCGAATAAAGGAGAGCTTTACGGGTACTAGTATAGTACTAAGGTAAAACCAAAAACCAAACCATGGAGTGAGTGTTCAAAAACCGCTTGCTCCTATCGGATAAGTTGCACTACCTAAGTATGAGAAACTACAGTTGTTGTAGTGATAGGAGTAAGATGAATTGCCTAGTACAAGAAGTCCTCTACTTCTCAACAACAAGTCTTCACAACTCAACAGGGTCCTCTCGAAGTACAAGCGATTACCTGAATATGTGGCGGCAAATTATTTCCGGCAGATGGTGAGAGCGATTAACGCTTGCCACACCAAGCACGTCATACATCGGGACATTAAGCCGGAAAACATCCTGATCAGCACCAGCGATGACCCATCTCAAGGCGACGTCCTCAAATTGGCCGATTTCGGATGGTCTGTGCATATTATGGCGATGGACCGCTTTCACTTGATGACGGACATCTAATCTACTGTACTCATCTTCATATAATTCGATTCTGATGTGTTTGGTTCATAGCTCTTTCAATCAAGTTTTGACTGTAACAAAATCTCGACCTCCTTTCGTATGAGTTGACTTGAATTTTGTGCTTGATGTAGGACAAGCAATTTTCGTTGGGTACGATCAAGCAGAGGAGAAGAGCATCAGGTTTCCAAAAAACGGTTTCTAATCCACTGCGTTCGGACGCAGACCGACGCACGACTCTGTGTGGCACGCTGGACTATCTCAGTCCGGAGATGGTGCGGAAACAGAGACATGCCTACGGCGTCGACGTATGGGCCTTGGGCATATTGCTGTACGAGTTCCTCTACGGTCGACCACCCTTCGAACGACGTGCGACAGAACAGCAGGACGAAACGCAGAGAACCTTTGATTCTATCCTTATGGGGAAAAAACCGAATTGTCGCTGCAGTACGAGGTCTACTTAGATGTCGTCGTCGTTGTATTACTTACAAAGCGCTCGCCCGCAACCACTTTGCTTGGAGTTTCTAATTTTCTACATGAAGATGTTGTTTTCGAGGAGGAGGAAGGAGAAGTGCCAGTATCAGAAGAGGCGAAAGACCTAGTACGCCGATTCCTTGCGAAGAAAGCTACCGACAGAATCAAACTCAGCGAAGCTTTACATTATGGAACCTTGTTGCCTACCTTACCATTGCCTACCTAAGTACCTATTGCCTATAATTAACCTACCTAAGTACCTCACAAGGAATCGTTCATATTGTTTTTCCTCTTGTGCGCGTGATGTATCTATCGGATTTGGAGCACTCAGACGGACAGGAGGTCGTTGATGCAACCCAGACCCACGACTGCGTCTACAGGGGTGCGAACCGTTCTAATAACAGCACCCTTGGTTACAAATGCATCCTGAGGAACCGTTGCGAATCGAGACCCTTGGCTTGGAGGAATACGTTGATCCGGAGATGATAGATGGGTGAAACACGTTTCTGATGAAGTAGAGGTGCGAGGTTTCTCCAGAATGCGAGTCGGCCTAGACCTTGTTTTCTCCATACGTAGTTCACCTAGTTTACATCCGTATAGAAACACTCTAGTATTACATCTCAGTAATCAGCACATGATTTGGATGTCTCCCTACTACATGACATAGCGCGCGCAAAAAAAAATCATTGCAGCAGATTGAAGACGGGACACATATCAGCAAAACTGAACGCTTACTCCTATCCACCCCTTCTCTTGATGAAGACATAGAAGACATACTGCAGTACGTAGAACAACAAGCACGTCTGAAACTTACAAGGAGGTCCATGACGTCTCAACCATAAAAATGTTGTGGACGTAGTGCTGTTGGTATCGTTGTATGCGATGTTCTTCGTTGTTAACCCATGATGGTCGTGACGAGATTGAAAGGGTGATGAAGAAAATGTGGGTGGATCCTCTGAAGCAACACGATGATGGTTTTTCCTGTAGGCTCCTTATGCATTTTACCCAACTGCGTAGCCCTTGCACACACAACGTTTGCGTCGGTCCTTGGGGTTCTTATTCGCAATGCCTGACGTGTACGTTGAGGTTGACGCCCTGGTCGGAGATCCTCAAAAATTTTTTTTATCTTGTCAAGAAAACAGCGACTACTTCTTCCATCACCCTTTACCATTCGACTTGAGAACTTCGCCATTAGCCGACTCTTTTGTTTCTATCGAAATCTTTACTTTCATCCTCCATTTAGGTTTCTATCAATCACATGAAGCTAATATTTTGTTGGTTTCTTATTTTATTTTTTCAGTGTCTTGATTTCCACGCCCTCGTGAACTCTATTATAACTAAAATTTGACTAGTACGACGCCAGTTCTTCACGTCATATGTTTGAGGACGAAAGACCTCAACACTTTGTACATTGATTTCTACTCTGTCTCTTAACATATTGTTGCACATCAAAGCATAAGTCTTAGTACTAATTAGCCTATCTATCTATTTTTGTGTCTGCCAATCATCACAATGCAGCAGGCGCCCTCTTCGTCGTCAAGTTCGTCCGCGGCACAGCCTGCTGCTGCTGGTCCCAGGAAAGACGTTCTTTTGGGCGGCTGCGGAAGCTTCAGGCGATGGGCAGCTGCTGTGGAGCAAACTGAGCGGGACGAACTTGCAAAGCGTCAGTCGGGATTCAGTAAGAGGGTCACCCAGAAAATCGCGATGGCGCAGGTAGCTCTTAGATATAATGTCGTCACGTCAATCCGCTTAGGTAGTTTTCCCACTTTCGTCCTCTTACGGGATCCAAAACAAAGTTACTTATGTATGAAAATCTTTATAAACTTCTCCTTCCAATCCTCATCTCAATCGGCCCGGTATGACGTTTTGACTTCAGTTGCAGATATGACCGAACTTGCCTACAACACCCTCTAGGTAAATGCATGGATGGTGACCGCGAGCAGGCACGACCACGCAGCGCGACAGAACTTCGACATCGTCTTGCGCAAGATGGTATGTGACTACATGGGAGACGTGAGCGGAGGGGTGTCTGCGTTGGGAAGTAGCAGCAAGGGAGAAATGCGCAGTATCGCAGTGCAACAGCAGAACCAAGACATCAGAAACGCCGTTGACTACTACCTGCAGCACATCCGAACGCGAGCCGAGCAAGGTGATACCAGTTTAGAAATCACTCGGCCTCTGGTCGATGGCGCTCCGCGGATGCGCAACGGCGCAGCAGTTGCGCTCCCGATCGTCATCAGTGCTCTCCAGCTCAAGGGCTTCAGCGACATAAGCACTGCGCGGGGCATGCCGTATGGTGAAGCTGGTCCGTGGCCGCGCCTGGCAGGCGCACAGCGTGCACGCCAGGAAATGCTGGAGCTCCCGCTGTCCGTCACGTTTGCGCCTGGCACCGCAATTATAGTCGCAACAGCTTACGGCTTTTCGTTTCCGCGTGCCGACCAACTAGCGGCACGAGCGTTGCAAGGGACTGAGCGGCCGCTAGCGTTTGGTCATCGCTACTCCTCACGCCCCGGCGAAGAAGGTAGATGGGGCCGCTACGTAAACCTAGTCGCTGAGACGCGAGACAAGGCTGTGAAGCAACTAGTGGAACGCTTCGACCAGGTACTGGCTACAGGATCTACGGAGTACGTGGTCACCCGCGAGGTCATCGACCAGGAGCTACCGAAGCTCCCGAACGGAACTGCCGTACCGCTGAACGGGGTCGAGGCTCGCGCGCTTCATCCTTCTCTGACTGATGAAGTGTCGCTCATCTCGGGACTAGTAAGCGCGTCGTGTTATTTTAATGCGTGGAATGGTTTAGATATCATGGCAGGCGAGGGAGATGATCGGCGTGAAGGGGTGGATATCCACGGGGATACTGCGTCGCTACCGTTTCGGCTGGTGTTGTGCAAAGAGGGATGAAATAGAAAGAATGAAGAGCAGGAGGACGAGCCACAACCATCTCACAGTTTAGATGTGCGATTTCTACCTAGAAGAAGTGTGTATGTTGCACCTTTCCTCGTACTAGGATATCATCTTCTTGTTCTCAATAGAAATATCCACCTTGCGTTCCAAGTTCCATAGACACAAGAACTTCTTTCGATGACAGAACTTAACATTTGATGGATCCTATTCAGCAGCAACAGCAGACTTCTTGGTACTGCTCCATAATCTGTTAGCTGATTGCACAACGAATTTCAAGCACGTTGTGCAGAACATGAACAAAACACTTCCACCAAGGAACTGCTTCAGAAATATGAAGTGGGCGAAGTACCTTGAGTACTTATGAGGAAAACTACATTTTCCTAAAACCTTCACTTGACGAAACGTTACTACGATTTCCCTTCATCGAAATTCTAGATGATGAAGAACCTCCCAAGCAGTGCAACCATAAAACTGTCGTGGTGGCCCTGATGCTAGCAGTGAAAACGAAGATGTCTTTGGACACCAAACTTTGCGTTACCACTGTTTGTCGTAAGTAGAAAATTTTCCAGGGCGGGTTGTAAAACAGCTTTTTGTGGCAAACCGCCTCTGCGTCCATCTCTCTTCAGCGACTGAAGACCTGCGCGCACTGCCCGTCTTGGAATCTGGCCATCATTCAATATGGTTCGATGAGGATTGTTTCCCTGTAGAGTAAAATTGTGGCGGTGGATCAGAGGACCTTGTTTATCGATTCGGCATTCGATTCCTCAAGGCGGAGCCCTCATGACGCACATTGTAAAGAAGCACGTCGTGAAAAACACGAGATCCTAAAAAAAGTGCTGGCGATATCCGTCATAAAGAATGATGCGATGCAGGACACGTTGATGTCCTACGTGTATGGCTACACAAATCGACGTTAATCCTGCTAGACGCGAAGGCGATTATTGATTCGCAATCGCAAGAAATCGGTGAGCACGTACTAATCGGTAAGCAAGAAGAAAAGACTAACAAGTCGTTTTTCGGCGGGACACTTGAAGTGACATCCAAAATTATACGAGAAGTCTTCACTATATCACGTCCGGCGAACACTCCTGATTCGATTTTCCTCTCGTCTTCCTCATAGTTTATAGTTATGAGTGGAATAATTCGTCAGTTTTCTCAGGTGGGATCGATTTGAAAATAAAGACTATCTTCACTGCACGTTGTTGTTTCACAAAGCACAACTTTTTTCTTTGCTTAACTTTTTCGTTGAACACTGAGACTGACTCTGGTATGTTCAACTCTAAAAAATTATAGAAGTAGAATAATTGAATGGTAGAGGAAGTACAAGAAGTAAGAACAGCAACAATCTTGTTCAACAAAGCAGAGATCCATGCAGAACCTTAATGGTAAACAAAATGGCATCCTCATCGTCTTCGAGTTCCGTTCAGGATGAGAGGACGAATACATCTGTCTCCGGCAAGAGAAGCATCCTCCTCGGAGGCTTCGGTAGCTATAGACGCTGGGTGGAAGAGCTTGCAACCGTGGAACGGGAAAGCTTGGCGCGAAAGAGCAGAGACTTCAAGAAACATCTCTCCCGTAAAGCTGCGATGGCTCAGGTATAGTTAGGGCTTAGGCTAGTAGAAAGCTGAATTCCAATACTCATTTATCAGAGCTGTAGTCGACTTACGACTATCGCAAGATGTTGAGTTGCATCAACCTGCAAGAAATTCTTATACTCTTGTCTTGCTAGCGCGTCAATTATTTATGTTCATTTCTCTCACGCTCGCTCTCACAGGTTAATGTGTGGCTAGTGACAGCGACCCGAAACAACAATTCCGCGCTACAGCGTTTTGACATTGTTTTGCGGGACATGATAGCGAGCTATGCGGGTGATGTTTCCGAACCACTGAACGCGGCAGGGACGCGAGACGCAATTTCTGCGATGTCGACGGACCAGCAAAACGACGACATACGCAGAGCTGTAAGTTACTACCTGGAGCAGGTAACCGAGCGAGCGAGACTGGGACACGACCACTATGACATCACTGCGGAAGCAGTTGACGGCGCGCCGCGTATGCAGTGTGGGGAGCAAGTAGGCCTAGGGATTATCGTCCACAGCTTGTGGCTTCGAGGTTATCGGCGAATCTCGAATGCGAGAGGAGAGCACTACCGCGGTGATTACTTCCGTGTGAATGGTGCCGTGGCAGTCGGAACGTTTTCCGCGCGTCAGCCGCTGCCGATCAAAGTGGGATTTGGCATGATGTCAGTAGGCGCGGCTACTGCGGCAGAGTTGCTCGCGGAGCGCGCAGCTGAAACCAACGCAAGGGGGTCTCTGTCTTACGACCGGTACCCAACGAGCAAGGAAAACACCAGATCGAGCAGATACGTGGACTTGCTTCAATCAACTCGAGACCGCGCAGTTCAGCAGATCCTAGACCAGTTCGACGCCTGCTTAGCACGGGGCGACACGGCGCTTGACATCACTCCGGAACTTGTGGAACAGCTGCCGAGGCTTCCGAATGGCAAGACGGTGCCGCTCCATGCACAAGAAGTAACCGCTATCAATCCGAACTTGCCGAAAATGGCATGCTCTATTGTCGGCGGCTTGGCGTCTAGGTCGTTACTTGAAAGCGATGCGTGCTTCGATATCTACGTTCAGGATGAAAATCGATCGTGGAAGCCGTTATTTCCGACTACCTTTGATCCGTCTGAGGACGCGCTTGAGCTTCCGTTCCGACTTGTGTTGGAGTTATCGTAAACACTACTGTCGTGGGATCGAGTTTTGTAGTGCGTCAATTGATTTCGTTGACGAAACCAACTACAGCGGAGTAGCGTCGCATTTGCAAGTAGTTCTCTTTTCGATCAAAGCATATTCAATTTTTCGTTCCTGCTCAACAGTGCAGCACTGGATTTTGAGTACTAGTATTAATTACGTGACTGACCATGCGATATATTTTCTGACTATCTTCAATGAGCAAGACTCGCCTACAACTTAACCTGAAATTTACAATCTTCAGCCAGTCAGTGTTTGATCCAATAAGCCAGTAGCTGGCTATAAAAGTGGACTTCTGAATCTCGAATTATATGACCTAGACCTTACTTATGAGTATCAGGAGCGTTTTCTTTTGTCCAAAATATTTCAACCTGAAGAATCGGCAAACCTTCAGTAGAAACCGCCACCAGGAGAGGAAAAGTGGCTATTTACTTTGTGACGATATCTCTTGCTAGTGTGTTTTATTCTCAGTATTTCCAACGCACTACTTGTACTTGTTCTTGGACTTCTTTCCGACTTCTATCTATCTTCATTGCCAAAAATATCGTAAACAGAGCATTGCTATCTGAACACGAGCTACCTTCTCTCTCATTCGTTCCCAGCAACATTGATGTTTTTATTTTGGTTATCTGAGATGTCTCTGTTCCAATTCCATGCTGTGTAGAACTTGTATCGATCAACGATGCGAAGATCAAAACGAGGCATATTCTCGCTATCAATATCCGAGATTCCGTCAATAAGAATTTCATGGAAGAATAGTTTCTCCATCTGGTGGACAATACGAAGTCGTTGTGAAGAAGGTGGACAACTCAGTTCCATGGCAAAAAGCAAAAGAGAGATCATAATCGAAGATAAAGATGATCCTTGATCTTTTTGTGTTTTGAACCAGTACTTTATCTTCAACATGGGAGTGTTGAAGCGATCAAAAGGATCCTCCAGATCGAAAGATATATAGGAAGATCTATCGCGTCGACAAAGGAAAATGATCCTCAGACAACATGTTGACGAGATCGATTCGATGTTTGTTCTTGCAATTGCATGATCAGTATCATCTGAGCGAATATATCATGATATCCTTTTTTTTGTTCTGCTCCAGGCAAAAGAAAACACTTATACTTGCATATAGTCAAGAACTTCAACCGATATTTTCGCAGCTTTTCGTTTTTTGGTTCGTAGGCAAATCTAAGTTCTCTGCAATAACCTAGAATTTTCTGTTTTTTCTCCCTTTTCCTTTGCACCAACAGCACAAAGAAGTATTCACACCTACTTACTCGGTTGTTTACACTTCCTGTTGCATGCTCCCTGCTTTTAGAGTTGAAAGAATTTTAGAGCAAAAGAAGGATCATCACTTCTTCTATTCTAGATTATTTGTAATACCAAGTCCGCACCCTTGCTTATCTAATCATCTAAGACCTTACTCCCCTCTTCATCCGTAATCGCGTTGTTTTCAATTATAAGCACCTTCTATATTATAAGTTTTAAGAATAGGTTAGTTAGTTACTCGTTCACTGTATTTTCAATTAATCATCTCGATCTCTCTCGAACTCGATAATTCTAATATTGGTAGGCATCGAAGTTATCTCCAGCTGGAAAATTTGAAGAAGTTCTATCTGAGTAGATACCAGCTACAGCTTCCACTATTTATTAAGATTAGTTCTTCTATTAGCAAGGATAGTAAAATTGAAAAACCTACAATCTATCTCATACTCCATTATTAGATACTACAACGACCAATTACGACTAGGAGTGCTTACTTGAAGCATTCTTTTACTCAAAGTCACTGGACGAGCATACGGTATAAAGATAGGTCGTTTAACAGTGAAGATGTTACGACGAAGCCATCTGGTTCTCTTGTTTCCGCACCTTGGTAGAAGTGTGCTTGGCGCTGTGCAGCAAAAGGAACATGAAGGTCAACCTGAAGGACAGCAAGATGTTGAACATAATATCTCGAGCTCCGCAAGCGATAAGGTACTCGAATTGCAAATGGAGGGGAAGCTTCCCTTGTTGGGTATGCTTCAGCAGCTGTCACGCTGCAATTTCCAGTCTACAAACATTAAGGCTTTCGATATTTTTTAGCTACTCATTCTTTCTGATTGATTCATTCTCATGGAACCCCCAGAGGCACCCGCGGGTGTCATTTGCTTCATCGTTTGCGTAGTCGTAGCGCCTGACCGTTGTGCTTCAGGCTTCCCGCGGGGTAATTAAATGGAACTATAGCGGGAAACTGTAGACCCAGGCCCCCCCAAAAAAATGATGCCGCCGTGTTGACCATGATGAATGAATGAATGAGCTCTCGATTTGATAGCAATGCTTGCAACTCCATTCAATAATACTCACATTCAAAGATGAGATCATTAGATCATAATTACACAATCAATCTCGATGAAGGCGATTTCATTATTCCACCATTTGTTCCATTCTCTAATGTGAGGTTGGCTCGGGAAGGTTTACCTTTGACGCGAGAGCTTGGCCGGATCGCACGTCGGGAGGTTACAAGCTTAACCGACGTTGCTGACGATCCACCCTATTTGCGAGAGCATCCAGAAATCGTTCTAGAGGCTTTTTTGAACGGAGCGTGCGAGTGGAAAGACGTTCCGTCGCAGCTGAAGGAAGACCCGTCTTTTTTTACGTCCGCGCTGAGACGCACAGCGAATGTGAACCGTAATGGCATTCGGCTGCAGGTGCGTCCCGCGTTGCTGAAAATCATGCAGAACAGCGCTAAGCCTGAGGAACTTGTGCCGAAGAATCTGTGGCCGACGTTTTATATGGAAATTCTGCGACACAACCAGAAGAATAGGGAAATTTTCACCTTAGCTACTAACCAAGATCGGCAACGCGAAGTAGGCGGACAAGGTGCTGCACAAGTCGAAGCATGGAAGATCATTGTGCATCCAGCCATTCCGAATTGGCAGAGTTACAGCTGGAAGGACGTTCCCGCGAAGATGAGGGCCCATCCCGCTGTCATCGAAGTCGCCACCAAGAACATCAGAGAACTTCTGTCCTCCAACTACGATGACCGCACGTCTTTCGATTTGTTCGAAAGCTTGCTAAAATCAGGAATAGATCTAGATCCCTCTTTTCGAGGCTCTGCGCGGACGCCTCCCGCACTACTTTTTGCTGCAGTCACTTTGCCATCAAATGTGGATCAAGGGGAACACGGAGCAGCGACCCAATACTACAAATACTTGGAGTGGCTGCTGGAAAAGGTCTTACAGTGGAATTCTTATGTGCGTCTCGACTTGTGGCCAAAGATTGTTGACTTCGCACTGGAACATGACCACTTATTTGCAATGGAACATAGTACTACAAAAGCAGATTATAGTCAGAGTCGTGGGCACCTGCTCCAGCGCATGCTTATCGGCTTTGAAGCTTTTCTCAAGTTATCTGGGTACAACGCTGCTGCTCCTGAAGATGAGCTCCTGTGGCCAAGAGGAGCTGGGCTATCGGCGCAACAACAGAAAGACCTTCGTGCCCTACGACGTTCTGACGATCTTCAAGAGGACGATCCAGCAGCTGCAGGTTATCTTCCCGATTTGGCGTTGAAAATCCTCAAAGCGGCTTTCCAGCATCCAGAAGTTCTGCGCGAAATGAATGATAGCGAATTTCCTGCGATCTTGAAATCTTACGATACCCTTCCACCTCAGCTGCGAAACAATTGCGAACTCTGTGCGTTGGCTCTTGTCGGAAGCAAAGTGACGACGAACGCCTTGACCCTTTCCTCTTGGGGTGAAAAGGTACCAAACGCCTGTAGGGAAAATCCCGAGGTTATAGCAGCAGCGGTCAGCGTCGGTATAATTCCAGTCGACAAGGGACTGTTCGAAAGTATGATTAAGAACAAGGTTCCTTCCATAAACGGCGTAATCCTACTCGCCGCGGCCAAGGTGGAGGCAATTCACGAGAGGCGTGGATCAAAGTATCATCCACACTTGGAGTTCCTGTTGGGCAATATTCATAAGCTGAACCCCGACGCGGCCCACTCACGTGGTCTCCAGCTCCACCCAGGTCTTGTTGACCTGTGGCCAGCGTTGGTCGACTATGCACTAAAGAACGACACGGAGAAGGGGCACTTATTAATGTGGATGCTGGTTGGCTTGGAGCATTTTGTGGAGCTTGAGAAGAGCTATAAAAATTGTCCCGGTTGTGCTTTGAAAATCGTGAAGGAGGCCTTCCGACGCCCTCTATTTTTTAGTGCCCTCGAAAAATTTCCACCGATTTTAAACTCCTACACGAGCCTTCCCTCTCACCTACGCGACGATCCGGAGTTGTGCGCATTGGCCATTGATGCTTGGAACGTTCCGGAAGTGCGGCATCTGGCACTTCTTTCCTGGGAGGACGTTTCGCTCCCTTGCAGAAAAGACCAACGTGTCATAAAAGCGGCTCTTACGCAAGCTGCGACGTATGTTGCGGTGTCGCAGATGTCGCAGGAGCCTACTTTTGTCTATAAAGAAGCGGCTGGTCCTCGCGCAAGAACTGATAAACCCGGCTTTTCGTTTTACCGATTCTTTCAGGAGACTATTTCTACTAACTCGTGGGAGGGTTTAACTTTGACGCTCCATGATGAAGAACAAGCAGAGACGAACGTCGATATCATCAAGCTGGATCCTGATTCTGAACAAACGTGCGTCGAAGCACTGAAAGTCGGAATCATTCCCGACTACCCGTCTGCACCACGAGAGTGTCAACAGTATCCGGCAGTACTCAGAGAGGGCATTTTTCTAGAAGAAAGGCAGAGGAAGAGCCAGAAATTGGCGCCATCAGTTTCTACAGGTACAGTTATGGCAGGAGCCATGCGGCCTATCATTTGGTCGTTGCATGTGCCAGAGCCTCTCCGCAGCGATGAGATGTTGCGTCGTCAAGCTGTGGCTACGGGAATCCAGATGCACGACAATGAAATGATCTATGAAGATCAAGTTTCTGCAGCAAGTGCGATGAAAGTGGACGCTGAACAAGGACCAGCATCTTCTTCGAAGAGACGTACAAAGGGTTCAAGAAGTGCATCTCCGTCTATGAAGAAGCTCAAAGGTGATCGTGTAAAGCCGAATTCGAAATCGAAGGAGAATCAAGGCACTAATCCTCAAACTGGTCTACCTCGTCAGACGAGTCGTAGTAATTTCCTTGCAAGAACAAGCGGACACTCTGTCACTTCTGTCTCTGCTTCCTCAGGATAAATGCCATAACGTCGTGGCATGTTCTTCAAATGATTCTTTTTTACTACAGTGATTTAGATTTCCATCATTAGACATTGCTTAGAATGTTGTCTGTCGTGGTGACTGAGTATATTTAAATATCATCTAGTACAGAATGGAGTAGCGGCTGCGTCTGCAGTAAACATTTCAATATACTATAGATTGACCCTAGTACCTTTCATTTTCTTCATCACTTATTTTATTGCTTTGAGTATTATCATAACTTCCCCATGTAGTTCTTGAATCTGCATTTGCACAAGCACAACGAACTCGTCTCTCATTCGTCACGATGACAGAGGGTTCTTTCCGCAGGTACGATTTATTATGTTTTACAGAGGATCTGATTGGTCGTCATTGTCGTGAACGTAATTGTGATGAATAATAAAAAATGATCATGATTGCCTTGTATAAATGCTATGATAGTTCCAAGATTGAAATTAATATTGTTCATCAAATCTTCGCCGCCTTTATTCCAGCACTATGTATAAGATAGAAGTAGGACGTGGACCAAATTTGATTAACGGGATAGACAAGAGTAGGTGATGAAAACCATGTAGTATGGGCTTCCATGTTTAGTAGAGAAGTTATACTTGCAAAAGCAATATGGTAGTATCTTGGAGGCTATATATTTATAATTACCTTACGGTCACGTCCGCTAGACTCGGACCACCGCGCATCGCCACTTGATTGCTTGATTGTTCTTGCTATTCTTGCTGATCTTGTTGAACAGACTGACACTGACAGATGAATTATGAAAAGGATGAACTTGTATTTCTTCTAAGTAGATCAAGATGTACAGCATTCTGGTTGGATTGAAATGATCTCCTAACGCAGGAACAAATGTTGAAGGGCAGGAACAAATGTCTAAGGGTTGTTTAGCTTGATTAATTAATGTTCTTCTTGAGTTCGTGTGTCCTCTGAGAAGTCGAATCTGAATCGATCGATCGTTTCGCGGTGGAGGTGGAGGAAGGGCGGGGTAACCCTACCATCGATCGTGGTAGGCACCAACACGAACCAGTGTTGAAGGGCAGGGCGTAGAAGTACGACCACGACCTGCTGAGAATCCATCATTCTCCCTGTGTGCTTCTTTATATGGTGCATTTATAATGTTGACAAAAAATCGAACACTGGACACAAATTGCGCCGAAGCAGTCGGTCTTTGGAGAGTTGATGATTTAGAGGAGAGGAGTGGCGCGAAGGATAGAACTGAGTTCCATTGCACTGAATGAAGTACTTACTTCTAATAGATTGTTTGGTCTCGCTCTTCTAGCGACCTTTTACCCTATGGTCTAGGAGAAAGTGCTGCATTCGAAGCTTCGAAGCGTTATTTTTTTTACAACGACATGTGAAGCTAGCTCCTTGCTTCGAGTTTCATTCTGTGGAGTATGCAGCTTTCTCGAGCACGGTGACGACGCCGATTCACATCCAAGCAGACAGAGCGTGCAAGGCGTTGCAGGTACTTGTGGTCGGTTCTTGATGGAGTTAGACATAAGTAGAGCCATAACTTCTCCCATAGATCTAGATACTTATTTAAATCGAGGAATCTCGTAGGACCATTGGCCGGGCTCTTGATACCTTCCTCTTCATTAGCAGCGACCTCTTCATGTTCACCTCCGACAGAAGTTGTCTTCTGCGAGAGGACCAAGATCAACCACGACTAAGCCGAAGAGCGAGTCGGGACCAGACGCGGAGCAATCAGTATCGATTTGATGAAAGGAATCGTCCAATTCCTCGGTTCTTGATGAGATTCGAATGCGCAGTTTTTTTTCGAGTTTCGTCGAATGCCTGTTTCTCATTTAGAAATCAATATCTATGATCAGAATCAGAAACTTCCCTTTTTCGAGGCCAAGAAGACCCGTTTCGTGTAAAATAGACATGCAGAGCAGAACATGACGAAAGACGAAGAACATAAATTTATTTCTTCCTAATAGACCGACACGAATAAATGCCGTCCTCGATGGGAGTCACTCGTCCATAACCACAGGTAAATAAAGGATCGCATATTCAGCTGACTGTTTGCCTCCAAGATAACGATAATCATCTGACTTCAGCTGATTGTGGTGGCACAACGATGAACGAGAGGAGAATAAGTCCACGAAGTCATTACATGCGTTGAAAGTGAAGAGGGAGCTTTGACATCAATTATTTTTTGCCGTCAGAAGATCAATCACAGTAGATCCATGAAGAACATCAACATTGAAGATCATCTATGCTCCACCACAGAACTACACAAAGAGAAGGATCCTCGAGTTATCTGAGATTGCATCATCAAGTTCAAGATCAACTATAGACAACCACAACATATTCAAATTGGTCCCGCGCCCTTCAAGATCAAGACTTAGTGCTCATTTCATGTTCATAATCTCAACAAACTTCAATATAACAGTTACAGCATTAATAACTGTTCTCGTTTTTGGAAGCATATTGACCGGCGTTCGCATTCGACAAGCATAAGTCATTTCTTCGTAGGAGGTACTATTGTGAAACGTCGCCGCTATTACTAGACGCCAGCGGCCGATAGCTCTCCTCCCGCGTCCACTAGAATCTTCCACCTCCTTCAGGCATTTCCTCTGTCAGGGCGTGCCCTCCCCGCTCCTCTTCCGCCAGATCGCGACGCCTTGCTGGCGGACTTGATCCGCGGAAGAGGAGCCGGGGCAGAGGCGCCGCGAAATTTGACAGGGACAGGCGCATCCCCCAGGTTTTTGAGATGTTTCAGAGTTTGGCTGCTTTTGAATATCGTGCAAGTTTTTGGATGGGGAGCCTTGACTCAATGAGCGCAATACTTTACACTTGAAGCATTGGCGTGGAGACTTGGAGCGAGCTTGGCGCTCTCAGTTTGCGGCTTTGAGCGTGAAGCCCGTGGCTTCCAGAGTGAAGCTGTGAGCCTGCGTGATGCTCTTGGCGTAAAGCTTCGGGCTTGGCGCTTTGGTTTTGAAGCTTTGGGCTTGCAGGCTAAGGCCTTGGACTTGAGAGCTTGGATTTGGCGCTTTTGGCTTGAAGTCTTGGCCTTGGGCCTAGCTAACATTTGATTTTGGGTCTGAAGTTGTGGATTTGAAATCTTGGATGTGGGATGTCGGATATAGGGCTCTTCTTCTGACGGCTGAGAACGCTTGCCCCCTTCATCTGATGGCCGAGAACGCTTGTCCCCTCTCTTCATCTGATGGCTGGAAACGCTTGCCCCCTCTCTTCATCTGATGGCCGAGAACGCTCTTCCCCTCTCTTCATCTGATGGCTGAAAACGCTTGCGCCCTCTCTTCATCTGATGGCCGAGAACGCTCTTCCCCTCTCTTCGTCTGATGGCTGAAAACTTGAGGCGGGCCCACGCCGGTGAGAGCAAGCCCCCAGAAAAGCAAACAAAGAAAAACGAACCAAAAACCAAGAAAGTGTGGGCGGGTTCGCTTGTTTTGGTGTGTGTGTGTGTGTGTTGTGTTCGTTTTCGGCGTCGTGGCTGTGAATCTTTATCATGGGGCGCATGCGTGTGGCTTCGTCGCCGTCGGCTTTCTCCCCGGGTGCGCTGCTGGCGTGTTGCTGGTGTTCGTGTCCAGCTTGTGGGAGTAGGTTCTGACATGGAGTTCCACCGGCGTGCCTGTGTGATTGTCGGGACAGAGGGGGAGGCGTGAGCCCAGCACGTAAATGGCGCGTCGGGTGTTGTGGTTTCTGATGGGCACCCGAGAGGAAGAATCCCCCGCGCCCGGTAGCACTTCTGAAACCCGGAGGAAGAGCATGGCACTTCGCTGCTGGCTGCCAGTCTGATGAATGGCGTGCACATCAAGGGAGAAATTGCCGACAAGTATTCCAGGTCGCTCGACTAGTATCACGGACCAGACCACAGCACGACGAAGAAGCTTGCTCGGCTGTCGCGCGCCAGAATGGATTGCATGAAGCACGGCTATGCTAAGGCTGCGCGATTGGATACTCACGGCCTCGAGCAGTATCCTGCGAGGGGAAATCGTCGCCAGGGTGCTCCACGTGGTGGGCTTCTTCTCCTTCTCTAATCCTCACAGTGCCTCCTTTCCTTATCCACGTTATAACTATCTCGGCACTAGGCTTTCGACCGTCAGGGCGGGCCGCTAAGTCGGCCAGCTTGGCTGAAGACAGTCGCACACGAGACGACTGCCGCGACGTTGCTCTCCTCGTCCAAGGCGCCAGCCTTGCCTAGCAGATGAGCGCGCCCAAAGCCACACGAGGCCGAGCGTGGTAGAGGAGGAGGTCGGCACACCTACAAACCAGCCCCCCCGGGGGCGCAATCTATGGAACGAATCACGGCGACCTCGATGCTTTTGGCCACGAGCTGCCTGCGTGTCTTCTCCTAGGTCCAGACGCGGACGACGACGCGGAGGCGGGCGCGGCTCCTGTTCCGTCCTGTCTGTGAGTCCTGGCGCCTGGAGTCACTGCTGCCTGACGTGTAGGAGAACGCCGACCCAGCTCTTGGGGAGTGGCTGCTGGGTCAGCAGCGCCTACTTCAGGAACCAGCGCGCAGGGCAGGCGTGGGCCGCTTTCTTGCAGGAGGTACCATCGTAGAGCGTCGCCGTAGTCGTTTCGTAATTATTTTGCCAAGCTCCCGCTACTGCTCAGCAGCTTAACCAGCTACAGGAACTCCCTGATAATCCTCCAGGGCTCTCTCTCAAAACCCAACAGCGCAATCGACTGAGTCAACTATTAACTACTGAGTATCTTCGTTCAGAAACACACACGAACCCAAAAAAATGTTGTTAAAGTTGCCTGCTCGTAATCTTCGCGCTGGAGTCTACCTCCAACTTCTGGTCGCAGCTCAGCACTCTATGGGAGCGCTTGCTTTGAGCTTGCAGGCTTTAACTGCTGCACAGCACGATGAAGCGCATTCTGGGTCGCCTGATGGGTCCTGGCCGCCGCTTCGCATCCAGATGACGCATCGAGCCCCAAATCCTAACCTCCAAGGTTCTGAAGGGACTGATATTTACCTCGGGATTTTCTCGCACGAAGAGGCTCATAAGAAAACGTGGACAGATGGCAGTGGTATCGTGCGCTATATTTGGGACATGAACGCCGACAAGAGGAGCCAAGCCCCAGATGTCGAGACCAACTCTTGGTACGAAACGTATGTGCAGAAGATGAAGCCGCAAGCGAAAGCGAATGGAGTGGAGCACGACCACCTTGGATCTGGCGAATTCGGTATGCTCCTATCGATTGTGAAACCAGAGGATCCGGAGATAGACATATACAAGAGAGGCGGGGAGCTCGTGTTTCTGTCCAACAAACCTATCATAGAATCTTTTGATGACATCTTGATGGTGGTGTTCATGTGGGACGAACAAGTCAACTCCGAGGTTAGTCCTGGACGAACTAACAACGGCCTGGAAAAGGACGAGTACGAAGTTCGTGGTATCCATAAGAACCCGCGTTACGCAGGTAAAAATGCGCCGCAATACAAAGGCATATCCCCTCTGCTGATTTCCTACACCGGTCTTCTCGTAAAGGACCTCCGCAGGAGCTCGGCTTCCAGAGATGAATATCCTATCTTGTTGAATGGAGAGGAGAAGAAGGCCTTGCACGTGAGACCCCGAAAGGAGATGCTTGAAATTTTGATGACGAAGTTTTTCCCAAATGGCAAGGATGACTTTACGAGGGATTTTTATTGTCGAGATTCACTCCAAATGGGTAAGGGCAAAGACGGAGATGGGCACTGCGTGATCCCTGTGGATAAGCTCGTAAAGGTGGCCGAAGACTCCGAGATTACCCGGATGGAAGCCAAACCTTCTCCTGAATCCACGGACATGGAGATGCAAGATCATGAGCAGGGCACCACCGCGGACCCTCCCGTTGAGGAGTCTTCTTCTAAGCGAAGGAGGCTCTGAACGTGAAGCTGGAGGATTACTTCTTAACTCTAACTCTTTATGTTGATTAATCGACAACAAAAAGAAGAACAACAAGGGATCATCAAATTTTTCAAGATTTCATAGCTACTTATAGTAAACAGCAGTTCACAAAAATCGCATAATCAGATCTAAATCCAGAAGGAGCCGGATTAATATTGGACTTCTGCTTCTGCATATGGCTGACCACAACTGGCTGGCGCTACAAAAAAGCTGCCATGTCATTATCAGTGATTACGAACTAATGAGCAGGGATCGTCGAACCAACGAGGAAAAGTATGTTATATGCCATAATAAATTAGCATGGTCAGGGAAAAAATTTTAGGCATTTTGCCGACCCAGAGTAGATTCAAATCATCATATGCCATAAGCATACCCGTATGACAGGTTATTTGAGTACCGATGAAGTTGAATAGCATCAAACCATTCCAGGAGCTATACAAAGTTAAAGACTCTTAGGCATTTGACGTCCACAAGAATGGCAATGGCGTAATAAATATCCCTTTTTTCCGCCAGAATTCTGTGCCCCCACATGAAAGTGGCCTGCTCTTCCTCCATGGGACGAGGAAAGCATTTTTATGCCGCTTCATCCAAATGAGTCCCGGCCCAATCGTAACACCAGGGTTGCAAAGACATTTAAGTGCCAGACTGTTCTTGCATCAAAGTCTCATGCTTGATAAGATAAAGCCGCCTCTCCCTCGTCAGCAGAATTGATCTTGCTATTAAGAGTACTCCTTTAAAATGAAGTTGAAGAAGGGTCGTGAGCGAGGTAGCCGTAGCCCTTGAGAGGTTCTCAGACCAAAGAGAGACAAGGAGAGAGACAGGGGATATTTTTATAGAGGGAAAGACATCAGAGTGTTGAAGGGTTGAGAGGCATGCGAGAGACGCTAGAAAATTGGAAAGACTGAAAACAAAAGGTGGGCGAAACAAGCATTTGAGCCTCAAATTTGAGAACCTAAACATCATTGGGCTTTGTGCCTAGCAAAATTGAATGTCCTCTTCAACATCTTCTGCAAATGAACAAGTGAAAGATATTAAAGGAGTGAGTACAAGTTTGGGAATTTTTACCTCTCAGAGACAGCTCATGTTCTTCATCATCCTCTACACCAAAACACCAAATAAAAAGTCTTACGGTGACGAGGATAAATATTATCAACATGAAGAGGACGTATAAGTTAAAGTTTCGTTGACATCAGGATCTCCCATGACCACAAACAGCTACAGGAGGAGCACACATGTTGATAGATACACGTAGGTAGTAGTAAGTACTTAGATGATCAAAGCTTCATGTCCCTGACCCCCGATATGGGTCCTGCTTCATGTCCCTGACCCCTGTCTAGAACCTTTAACGCGTTTGAGGTTTATCAGACGACGAGAAACACTGACAGCGGAGAGTGGACCGCAAAGCGACATTCGAGCTTATATCACATAAAACTACAATTAAACAACTACTACAGTAGCTAAGGCAGAATCACAGGGCACAGGCATCTGGGATAACTAGGTTTTGAGTAACATTTTTGTTAATCTTTTTGACCGACCTCCAGAGCCAGACGTCCATATCGCTAAAACTACAACTAGAATCTGGGAACAAAAGACAGTACTCGGCGATAGATAATTGTCTTAGGTACTTGTGGGTGTTCCAGTAGGAAAAGTATTAATCAAGTCACAATTTTTCAGTTCCTATATCTATTGATTCATATCATGCTTCAGAATCCGTACAGCATAGGAGTCGACAAGGAGAGTATGTTGTAGCCATGACCTCCTAGTAGTCGCTGCACGCTCAATTCGATGCTGTAGTTTCCTGAAAAGTCTAGTAGAGCAATCGAGTTCATTACAGGATCATATTAATCATGATTATCATATACTAACACGTAGACTTGTACAGATAACGACTGTTGTAGGGATTTTACACCTTTGTCGATTCGACCCTGAGGAGGTGGACGAGTGCCTACTAGGTAGTCATGGTGGGCATGGTGCCAGAGATCTTCATTTTTTAAGTCATTTTTTAAGACGAGCAGGTATTTCTCTAGATCATTGATTATTTTTATTTGCAGTTGTATGTTTTTTTACACTGAAGCTAGCCCAGGAGTCGGCGCACTTCAACTGTCAAAGGAGTACTAGTACCTACTTCGTAAAAATACATAAAAGTTTTGTATTTATTTTTGTCCAACGAAAGTAAGATCCACCAAACTCGTTGGGTCGGGAGATACTAGTAGATCGGAGACGAGATCGTGCTGCACGAGTAGTTTTTCTCGCACGCATAATCATCTTCCGAGGTCATCTTCGTCTCCGATCGTCCCGAAGGCGGATCACACGTCCTACTGCAACACCCACTTGTTCTTCATCAATTAGCATTAAGGTCAACATTTAGTGTCCATCTTTCTCGGCATCTCGGTACCCTTTTCCCTTGTATTCTCATGAAATACTCAAGGTAAAAGGGCTCAAGATGAGGGGACCGTGATGCAATCTAGCGGACTCTAATAGCAACGGGGGGAAGATGTCGTGGCCCGAGGATTATTCCAGTGCGTTGGAAATGGACGTCGTGGCACTGTCGTTGTGGCGGACACCTGGACCACGTTCTCTGTGGGCCTAAATAAGATCGAATACAACAAGAAATAGACCACAACTTTTTTTAAAAAGATAAGTTTTCACCTCTTCACTATAGCTCTATCCACCCTTCATGCACTTACATGTAGAAGAAGAACTCGTGGAAGAAGAACTCGTGGAAGGCACAACCTTCAGTTGTAGAAAACGAGCGTGACCAGCGCGCCTAGGCAGCTGAGCCTCGCATCTTCCAGAGGTAAACGAAGGGGGGTGACGATTGGGAACGTGCTGATCTCACAAACGTGCTGAGCGAGACCAGCGTTGGGCAACGACAACAAGGTCTACAGTTGCAGGATAGGATAAGAACGACAACAAGGTCTAGAGTCGGTGTCCACGCACTACAGATACTGGCAAAATGATCCCTCCACTGCCAGTAGTTGGGTCATCGGCCTCGGGTGCCAGCACAGCACCATCCTCACAGCCAGTAGATATACCGCCAGAGGTGCCACCACCAACACTCGAAAACCGACTCTTAGAGAGGATACACTTCCCGCAAGCAATCAACGAGTACTACTCCTGATGCTAATATTTTCCTATAATTCGATGTTGTATACTTAAAAGTTCGAGAGCCTCTGCCTCGTTATAATGATTGTTGGTGGACAGACTGACATCTGTAGTAAGTTGTCACCAAAATTTCATCCTTATTGTTCCCTGTTCATCTCTCCCTGCTCATTCTTATCACGACAACAGCTATAGCGACGAAATATTTCAGCGGCTTTTCCTTAGCGAGAAGGAGTATAGGCCAACAGAACGGCATCCTGACTCAGAGGTGAAAGAGAAGATGCGAGCAATACTAGTGGACTGGCTTGTAGAGGTATTAGAGTCTACTTAAGACTCTACTTATTAAAACTCTGTCATTAATAAGGCGAGACTATCATATTTTTATAACATGGAAGATATTGATATTACTTGTTTCCGTCACTCATGTATTGAAATTGAGTCATGCATTGAAATTTTTCAGGTGCATCAAAAATTCAAGCTGATGTCGGAGACGCTGTATCTCACAGTCCATCTTCTAGACCAGTATCTGCAGAAAGTGCCTGTTAGACGGGCAAAGTTGCAGCAGGTATATCATATGTCGCTCAGCGTCAAAAGATACCTCCAGAACAGGTAAATGAATGAATGAATGAATCCGTTTGGACTAAAGATGTCCACCACGTGACCAAAGACACAATTTTTTAGGATTCTAATATATTAGAAGTGCTGAAAAGTGAAAAAATCAATCACCCAGGTAGGCGTGACATGTTTGTTCATAGCATCGAAGTATGAGGAGATACATCCACCAGAGATACGTGACCTCGTGTACATCACAGACAGGATTAAGGCGGCCATAAGAAATCCATCTCCGCGGGCATCTTGGTCCCAACTCCTTTGCATCCGAATTAGGTTTTGAGACAATACCTCGTGCTAGGTAAATGAATGAATGAATGAATGAAGGACGAAAGATGCTGCCGCAGATGAATTTCTCCTAGTTCTAAGAGGAGTAGCAGTCGGAGCGACATAATAAACACGGAGATAGAAATCTTGAATGCGCTGAACTTCGATGTAAGAAAAACTGACTTGTTCATTTGTAGCTTGTAGTTCGCTTCCGTAGGCTCAATGTGCTGGTGCACTACAGTGAAAAGAAAAATTTAGATTTACAGGCAAGAGCCGTTTCTTTATCAAAGTTTAGCTAAAAGAAGCATTGTTTCTCCAACGGCACCAACCTCAGATCTCGAAGCCAACCGTCTACCATTTCCTGCTATACTATGCACATCTCGCGTACCCTTATCCCATGGACCTGTGGCCAACCGAGCAGCTGAAGGCCTTCACTCTAGCGTCTTATACGCTAGAGATGTGTCTTTTTTAAGGCGAGTGCTGTCATGGAAGGATTTTTGCGGGTGGTCCGTGAAGAAAGAAGGTGTACTTAGAAGGAGGAGAAGGAGTGAAGAAAGATTAAGATTTCAAATTGCACACGACTTCTGACTACTTGATAATTAAACACATGATTGATCGTCCTACGAGTGAAAAACTCGAGTTCTAACCTCCAGATTCAAGGACGCAGAACAAGCATACGCCATCGAAACTTGCCGCAGCCGCACTCTTCATGTACTACTTCCTCTAATTTTCTACACGGACAAGAAATCTCAAGAAGCTGTACCCGAATACCGACTTCCTATTTATTCGCATGAGAACTCGGTCACGACCTCTCTCAAAAATGGCACCACTTTCCAAAACATACGTAACCGCACCGCTTCGCTATTCCAATCTTTGCGTGAGATTCATCGTGTAAACCATCTATGACGCCCTTAAGGTAGTCTGCGCTGAACTTTGTGCGAGATTAATGGTATTGCATTGTATTGATTTCCTCCCTTCTTACCTCATCAGGGCGAAAAAGATACTTCGAGTGAGTCCTTCATGGCCAGCACAGCTAATACAGAAGACGCCGCATAGTCCGCAGAACCTCAAGACCTGCGCAAAGGAGCTAGTCCCGCTAGTGACATCACATGGGCAGAATCTCATCGATCCGAAGCTCAAGTTATGGTTGCATAAAAAAATTGACAGATGCTATACTAGATACGTATACCCCGAGATTGGGTACAGCAATGAATCAATCAATGTCAATCAAGTAGTTCATATTTCCATCCACTTTCACTTCCTGCACAAGTTGTATTGGTACTATTCTCTGTGATGTATTGGTACTCTCTTTCCAAGTATTCGAAAACTGAAAATAACCGAGTAAGTGACTGAAATAAGGGAGGCACTAGCTTATAGCATCAAGGCTACTCTTCCTTCTCATCAGTATCTCGCTTATTCTGATCAGTTACTTGCTTATTTCAGTTTTTCGAATAGTTCGTTGTACTTCCCTGAGTTGAGACCAGCAGCAGGGATCAGTATTCTCTGTGGTCTGACTCTCTTTCCAAGTAGTTCGTTGTACTTCCCTGAGTTGTATTCTCTGTGGTCTGACTCTCTTGCCTAGTAGTTCGTTGTACTTCCCTGAGTTGAGACCAGCAGGGATCACGGTGGATTTAGTGGATGGAACGATTCGACAAGAACTACCTCTAATGCTGAGCGTCAAACAGAAATATGCGTCTGAGGAAAAGATGGAGCTCTCCAACATCTATTTCCATATGTAGTGGAGGTAGGTGCGATGCTTACCGCCACTCGTGCGAGTACTTCGGTCTATATTAACTACAAGTTTCAGTTTGTAAAAAAAAAAAACGATCATGAAGATGAATGCACGTCGTCACTTGAGTTATATATTCTTTCAGATTCAATAGACAGTCGCAGTTACTACAGTTACTCTTACTAGGATCATGAAGATTCCGTTTTCGCAGCTTTTTGACTTCTTGGGCAGAGTGGTCGTGTTGTGTGTGTGTCTGTGGGTATCGTAGACTTGTTATGGACTTATTTTTCTTCTCGGGTATAAGTAGGTATTATAATATATTTGTAGTTTCTGGTTAGGGTTACACTTACAACATTTTCTGCAAGTAGGGAGACAGTCGTTCAAGACAAGGTTACAATCAACAAGGTCACAGTCAACAAGGTGTTTGGGTTAAGAGTTTTTTTTGGCTAACGCTAACGTATTCGGGAAGCTTGTATTGATTTCTACCAGGGAAACAACTAAGATCCAGTCTAGATTTATTAGTATCTATGTTGGTTTTTGACGCATCTTCAAGATCAACAAGAATCTTCATCGCTATGATCTAGGTTCTAGCTTCTGTTTTTGTAGGTAATTGGAACACCACGTATGTACGAGACGCAGCAGGGCAATAGTGCCTGCTTCGTTAATATATTGATCGTCTGCTTCTTCAGTTGAGTGCTAGGGTTTCTAAGTCATGATCTTTTTACTAGTAGTTGATGATCATTCTCCTAGATTGAATTATATCTGGCTTCTCAGGTTTTTTTTACGTTGTTATTCGGTTTTATTCGATTCCTTAACAAATGATTACAATGTTGAGTCGTGTCAGTGTCTGTGAGACGAGAAGATTCTGTAGTTTGTCTTTGTGTTAAATAGAAGTCGACCTCAATATCCTGATTCGCGTATTTCATATATTTATTTTTGCAGCCGCAGACGCAGTTGGGGTCACGATGCTAGTATATCCGTGGGACCTTGCTTTTTTTCTTCATCAGTTTCACATTTTCCTCGCACATTATTTGAGACTTAATATTGCGCGCAAACAGTACGAGTACGTAGTCTTTCGCCGGAAAAAAAAAGGGAATTGATGAAAGAACGAATAGTAGAATAGAATGCCTAGTGGAGGAAGATCGTTGTTCTCCCCGACGCCGGTAGGGGCCATTATAGTCACGATGATATGCTGTGTGGCGATTGGGAATCGGCCTGGCTGTCTGGCAGTATCGGGTTTCTTGTTGGTCAAGCAACAATATAATTTTTCTCCTGGTTCTTCTTTAATTATTCCTAGACCTTGAAGATCTTTGCTTTTCTTCGTTTCTTGCTGTATCATCTGTCTCTCTCTTGTCTCTCGTCGGCGGACTCGCTTTCAATTTGGACTGATCTCTCTCGCTCTGTTAACTTGGCCGAGCACTATTTATTGACCTAGCGTCTTACTTTATGATTGACTTCGCGTCTATGTACTATAATTAACTGACTTCGTATGGAACGAAAATCTGTTATCATTATCAAGTTTCTGAACAAGAAAAGCATGATAATGATAACAGATTTTCTTTCCATACTTTGCGTCTTTTCACTACCTACTACTTGCTGTGTGCTGGCGATTGGGATTCGGCCTGGCATCGCGGTGTATGAAGCGCTCTTCCGCAGTCCGACTAGTTGAACAGCTAAATCAACATAGTTCTCAGGTAAAGAAATACCTGTCTTGTCTTTAGCGAAGCAAAAGCAATAGTACATTTTGCATCTTTTGCGTTCATATTCTGCTATCGAAGTTCCCACATCAACGAAGCAAGATGGGTCGTAATCATCGTCCAATGAAAACGTTGCTTGCTGTGGTTGGAGCTGGTACAGCCACAGCTGAGCGGAACTGGCGCGATCCAACACATCCACTACTATCTCTAGTATCTTCTGCACCGCGGCAGCAGGAAAAGGAAAACACCAACAAAGGAGCACATCTTCAACAAAGTAAACTTCCATCTCGTCCGCGCGACCACTGCACATGTCTGGGAATTTCTCCAACCGCGACTCAGAGTGATGTAGGGGGATTGGTTTCGCAGACGAGTGATGGAGAAGGAGATGAAGACTATCGTGTCATACTCGTGCCAGCCAAAGATCACCCACAAGGGACCATGCGGCCAGTCTATGCCCCACAACCAGGCACACCGCGGTTGGTAGCACCGGATTTGAGTCCAGAATACGGACCAGGATGGGGTAAGAACGAGACGGAGCCGATTGGGTAGTACTAGACGGGATGAACGCTAGTGCTAGTCTGGAAGGTCAGAATCAGGAGTATCAGAATACAATTTTTTGTGCTCTCTTAGAAGTGGATTCAGTCTTGGTTGCACCACGATCCAGGTACATCCCGCAAGTCTCACACACGTTCGCCTATTACGACGGGTCTTATGCATTGCAGAATGACTGGGTTGGCATCGCAGAGGCTACAACGTCCGCACGACTCTATTCCCTGCCTGCAAACCATCCTAGTGGTAAAGGTCATGCCCTAATGTCGATTCAGGAAGTCTCCCGCATCATGCTGGAAAGGTGCACGACAGCGAGGTGTTCGGTAATGACTGGAGGGAAAGTTGAGGCTATATCACGGAGTAACTGAAAGTTAAGTTAGTAGTACTGGAGTTAGTACCTATGAAGAGATCGACATTGACACCTCAACGATTTTCACTTTGTTTCTTCTCTAATTCGTCCGCCGAAGAGCACGGTTACTACAGCACCTTAGAAGTTGACGATAACGGAGAGGCCTTGACGATAACTGATGGTTCCGAGACATGGGTTTTTCACATCCTCAGTGATCCTACAGGAAAGAGTGCTATTTGGGCAGCACAACGAGTACCAGATGACCATTTTGCGGTCGTCGCAAACATGTTTATCATCCGAGAAATGGACTTGACGGACTCGAAGAACTTTTTGGCAAGCGAGAAGATGGTACAAATCGCGAAGCAGATGGGATGGTACAACTTTTGATAGAGGTGTTGAATTATACATGATCGTGAAGTTGTATGGTCTTGCTCGCTAGATTTTTTCTTTCCATGATCTTCAAATTCAAATAACGTCTACCTTCTTCAAAATTGCATTACGTAACTACATCTAAAACAAATATCCAACCCAAGGTACAACCCTGCATCCGACGGACCCCATATCGATTTTACGAAGACCTTCTCAGCTGGTGAATATGCGCATCCATACTATAGTGCGCGCCGCGCGTGGCGCATGCTCTCACATGCGAATCCGACGTTGAATCTGGACCCTATGTTAGGCTATCATTTGCAGAACAGTTCGCAGTCCTTGCCGTTCTCAGTCCCAGTAGCGAAGAAGCTGAGTCGAGAAGATGTCTTCAATTTCTACAGGGACCACTACGAAAACACCGACTTTGACCTCACAAAGGGTGCTGGCGCGGGTCCTTACGGGAATCCAATGCGGTATGCTGAGGGAGCGGAGGAGGCTAAGAGGCCGTATGGAGCATGGGAAAGAAGTATCGATATCTATCGTACGACCATGACGCATGTGGCAGAGGTAATGTTGATTTAGGGGCTGGACTCTACTTTGTTCGTCTGTTAAGAAGTAGTTGCTCTTTATTCTTTACAACAACGAGATGGGAATATGAGTCTTGAAAATAAGAGATCATCATCATGTGAAATTATTGTCGTTTCCACCACGAGCAGGGCAAACTTCCAGGTCATCCCTGCTCCGGCCATAGAGTCCAAGAAGTCTAGTTCCGCGTTGCCGCCGAAGAACACGTGCACGTTATGGCACGCTCCAGGACGTGCGACCGCAAGTGTCTTTGTTCCGGTCTTCATTCGTGGAGCGACATCTTCGCCAATAGATTATGGCTTACTCGAAAATGTCGGATCGTTGGTATTTGTTGAAAAAATACTACAAAGAACGACAAGAAATAGATTATGGCTTACTCGAAAATGTCGGATCATTGGTATTTGTTGAGTAAATACTAGAAAGAACACCTGTTCTTGTTGTCAAAGTAATTCTTGTCCTCATCTTCACCCTGCTCTAACGTTGATTACGAACCGGCTCAAGTTGGAAGGTGGAGCATGGATCCCTGTGGTGGGCGGCTAATGCAGTCGGCAACTGGATGGATCTCCGGTGGAAGGATATCAGAGCAGTGCTCGCGAAGTACCAAGCGAAGTTAGAACCACTGTTGATCGATTTTGCGAAGGAGTGGCATCAGAAGATGAGAAGGGATGAAGATGCGGAGATCGGAGTAGAAGTGAGTGTACAACCAGCGGAAAATAACAATATTAAGGAGGCAGTTGTAGAACAAGCACTGTCATCATGGTCATCTTCTTCTTCATCAAGCCAGGTGGAATCTTCAAGCGGCATCGTGAGCTCAATCTCAGGCCTCATTCGACAACTTGAATCAACCGCAGGCTCTTCCCCGACTTCCTCAGGAGACTCTTGGCAGAAATTGATCACCGAAATCACATCTGCGCATTGGCAACTATTCTACAAGTTGATGGCCCAATTTCAGAATGGCTACGTCTTTGAGGATGGCGCTGCGAAGGGATTGGGCTATCCAGGCGACTATCTGGACTCAATAGGATACGAGAGTGCCTTTCACGCAGAGAAATCGCAGTTCGACTCGATGCGAGCGAGGCTTAGCGCCTACCAGAAACTGGCAGATGATGTAATCGCAAAACAGGGTGGTGGTGGTGGAGCTACAACAGATGAAGTTTGGGCATAGGACTCTTGTAGACCGCGAGGGTTGATAATTGTTGCGTGCAGGCCGTGAGATTTAGATACAATCACAATTTTTTAACAGGGGGTGGAACTACAAGCACGAAATGCTTTACAATGTATACAATTTTGCGGCCGCGGTCATGCCAGTAGATCACAAGATGAAGGAAGATGTTGAAGATAATTTTTGTTGTACACCCTCAAAAACCTACAACTAATTACGTACACCTTAATACGGCAATAAGATGTATATGTTGTTGACCTCCAGCAGTACGTATTGGTCGTAGTTATCAAGGTAGTAACCAACATCATCATCAGACAGATACCCGCCTCACGACACATGGTTAAACCGCATATGAGTGCGAAGATGAATACTTGCTGGGTAGTTTTGCAAAGCACAAGCACAGTTGCCTGACATCACCTTCTTGAAAAGTATTGCTATTTTTGCTGAAATTTGAAACGTACTAAACACATGATGGATATCTTCTGCGGACTACTGCACGAGGACTCTCTGAAAAAGAAAGATACCGGTCTATTGCTACTTTACACAAGAAAGAAACAGAGTCACACGTCGGCACGACGCCCTTGTCTTCAGCTGGTAGCGGTTCTAACCACGAGAAGCACGCTTGGTTCCTGCAGCAGAAATACAAAATTGTTGTTGTGAGCAACCGGCTCGTTTTCCCTCTAACTTTAGGCGAAAAATTGTAATTGACGAGTTGTTACAGAAAGCGTGAAGATTGATTGCATTTCTTTTGATTGATTAAAGAAAACGCATATGCAGCACTTCAGGGCTTGGGCATTTTGAATTGTGAAAGGCTACGACAAAAAGATGGCCGCTCGTTTCGCTTCGTATGTGCGAAATCAAGAACACATCCTGCCAATTTTAGTTGCTGCTGGGACCAATGGCACACGATATCTGCTCTGCGACGGCGCCAGCCAGTACTACTTCAATACAGCATCTTCGGAGCCGCGGCAGCACCAGGATAACATCAGAAAAGTAACGAACGGTAATAATGCTGTTGCTCGTGCGCTCAAGGACAGCGAATCTCCCACATCATTCAATAAAGAGCACGTCGTGAACGAGCACAGTTCTTCCAGGAAGGCTACGAGCAGTTGTTCTTCCACCACCAGCCCCATAAGTTGGTCTCGTGCTTGCGCATTCGGATTGTTCGGTGCGATCTATGCAGGTGGGCCAGGGTATGCGATTTACAACATTTTGTATCCTAGACACCTCAAATTCGTACAAGCGAAACCGTTACTCGGAAGTTTCTTCGACTGCCTAGTCCAGACACCGTTGGTCTTTCTCCCTGTATTTTACCTTGTGAAGGAGTCGGTGTTGCTGCCGCCTGCAGCAGAGAAGACGAAGACGGAGGGTTCAATCCTGGCTGGTTCATCGTCGGCTTATGGCAACGGCAAGTTTGATTATAGTGTACTAAGACTTTAATTTTGTCACTGCGAGTCTTCACCTGCTTGTGATGAGACCAAAGGGAAACCGACTCCGCTTCTTAGCCATCATCCCCCACTTCTAAAACCCACAGCGCGCCTTCCAGAAATACACGGAAAATGTTGTGCGAGATACAGCGGTAGCTGGAGCAGTCTGGATTCCCCTGATGTATGTGGCGTTCCGGTATGTGCCTCTACGATGGCGCTGGCCCTACATGAGCGGAACCGGTGTCTTCTGGGCGTTCATATTCAATTATGTACAATTTCAGTAGTTATATATATCGTTACTTCAAGTTGAGCATACTCTTATGTACAATTTCAGTACGCAGAAACCTAACGTTTCCATTTTCGCTGCACCATCATTCATGTTGACTACATCTACTCGATCTTCACACTTGTGCTGGCTATGAGAGGAGCCCGCATGTACTGGAAAAATCCCGATACTTAAACGTAATGTAATGATCATACTCAAGAATGTACTTAGACAGAACTTTACCGACCCAAACGAAAATGTACTTACTAATAATTGATGTAAGTGCGTCGACAAGAACAAGATTATCGCACAGAAAGCTCCTGAATCCCTGTTGAGGGAATCGGTTGTATAGGACAAAAGCTGCAGTCGTGGGTGAACCACCGAATCAAAAGTTCATCATAACAATACCTGTCCTGAAATGAGTGTCACCAAAATTATGCTGCTTCGTGGAGAACAACCTGCATCAAGCAGGCAATTTATCCAGTGTTCAGGCTTTGCTTCAGATGAGGTTTCAGTCTTTTTTCGCACGCATGCGACAGCAAAACAATCCGTGTAAATCTGAATTTCTATGCGTAAAGAAATGCCTTAAGTTCTCCTTGCGGTGCTGGAAAAAAGAGCAGGCTGTTGTAATTACAGTTGCCTTCAGGCAAGTGCCCTTTCACCTTGTTCCAGGCAGAATAATCGCAACAGTTGTTTGCTTCAGCAATCAATAAGATTTTTTTTCGTAGTACTATTTTACTTCGTTGTGCATCAACGTCTCATTTAGGCTCACTTTAGGTAGTATTCTTCAACTACTTTTTGTTTTTCGTATATAAAGTAGACTTACCTAGTGCTAGTACTCCACCAACAGGCTTAGACAAAATGGTGAAGCAGGTCGCTACCAAGGACGAGTTCGACGCGACTCTGAAGGACAACAAGCTGGTCGTGGTCGACTTCACAGCCACCTGGTGTGGTCCGTGTCAGCAGATTGCTCCGAAGTTTGCCGAACTAGCCGAAAAATACAGCGATGTCACGTTTATTAAGGTACCGTGAATTATTAACACATCTTCATCTCTCTACCTATTGAAGAATCTAGTAGTGTAGAGCTTGAAGATTTTAGTTTCTTAGTGGGCAACGTAGGTCGTGTAGGTCGAGGTCCGGAGCTAATGCCAGATTTTCTTAGTGTCAAATACCATGTAGTAATCATACTCATCTGGTCTTTCATCGTTTCGCCTCGCTTTTGAAGGAGAGCAGTCATGATCTAAGCACATCCTGACTTCATCTTCGAAATATTGTGTGAACGAGGACCTTCAAGTATTTATATGAGAAGAACACATCAAAAAAAATTATCAACAATGAAAATGAATCCGTAATATCTTCTTGAAATATCTTGTTCAGGTCGACGTCGACGACAACGGCGATACCGCTGAGGCGTGCGACGTCCAATGCATGCCGACTTTCCAGTTTTTCAAAGAAGGCAGCCAGGTCCACAAAATCGAGGGTGCCAGTGTCGACAAGCTGGTCGCCGCCATTGAGGATTTAAAGAAATAGATGCTTCATCCCTGCTTAGACTTCATTTAAGCACCTCGAGGTGGTTGATTATCCTACTTTCACATTACAAGAACAGGTCTCTTGGATGGTGATGAATTTCCTTCGTTCTCTCATGTTGATGACATAGTCATAGTTGTTGAAGGATGATTCATCTACCGGACGAGAAGCCTATCATGCACGTCTTTTGATTTTGAAGAAGTCAAGAAGCGGCTGCAGTGAGATGGACTGCAGTCGTCGAGGAATCCCCAGTGGCGTGAAAGATGAGTGGTATCGACTAGATGTAGATCACGAATAGTCGTATAACCAGAAGATCAAGAGCCTTCGTCATTATAGCTAACAAGAATCAAGCATAATCTAAGTTGTCACTGTCTCACTAGAAGTTGTCATGAAACAGATGGTCGTGCTTCTTTCAGGGCTCACCACGACTATTTCAATCATGTTGGTATTGTCTCGCAGCCACATGATCAACAAAACCCATCATTGTCAGACATGGAGATAATGATAACTACTGCCTCCGACTTTTATTCAAGCAGGATAAGATTTGTTACCACGATGCGATGACGTCGAACTGAAAATTACCCTCCTGCGTCAAGTGAGGTCTCCCCTCTTCAGCCAAGTTTTTTATTGCGACGTGTTGCAATAGAATCCAAGACCATGACCAAGACGTCAGAGTCAGTGCCAATCAAGTTCCAGATCCGGAATAACTCCTCCATTGTGGTCTGAACCTGAAGTGCGGATCCTAGACTTATGCTCTCAAGAGCGTTCTAATCAACGCGCTCTTCAATTGCATACTGGCCATCAGCTTCGTTCAGCGCAAGCACTCTAAATCATAATCTCTGGCACTTGTTCAGACATTGACAAAATAAACGTATGACTATCAATCTTCATGATAAGAAATACTTGTTTTCCTCATTACAGGACGCAACTTTTCCCGAACACGACTCACTCTTAAGTCATTTTCCTACTCAACAAACACTCCTTCGCTTCTTCTTGGTAGTTGTATCCACCTTGACAAAGAACGTACTAGTCCTTCGCTTCTTCTTGGTAGTATCCACCTTGACATCAAAGAACTTTAGTACTAGTAGTCCTATAACTAGTACAACTAGCAAAAAATGGCAACTCCCACGTCCTCTTCGTCTCTCTTCCGTGGAGTAGACCTCGGTTCCCACCACTCGGTTTGCGCGTCCGCAACAGCGACAGAGCCTCACGTGATTCGGGTTGACGTGAATGCTTTAGGCAATCGCAGCACGCCATCCATCATCTCTCTTGATGGGCGACAACGTCTCATTGGTGAGGCCGCAGAGGGTTCGGTGGGCAAGAACCCCAAGCAGACGTTCACGCATCTTGTGAATGCTTGTTTCGAAGAGGGGACTAGTGGCGAAGCGAGAGATGTTCGTTCCCACTATGGTTGCTTTTGGGAAGTCGAGAATGGTGTGGACTTCGACGGTGAGGAGCGATGGAGCGAGTGGGAACCGACGTCAGAGGAGTTGTTGGGTGCGTATCTGAAGAAATTGGTGGACCTGAAACTGGTGGAGAAGAATGCCAAACATGAGAAGATCGTGTTGGCGTTGCCAGACTACGCATCTGAAGGAGAAGTCGCAACTATGGCGAAGAAGTTGGAGACAGCATTGGCAGTTGCTGGTCTTGGCAAGAAGTCTGAAGCAGCAGCAGCAGCAGCTGGTGTCGACCTGTGCTACCATTCCGAAGCACTGGCGACTCAGTGGGTTGCGAAATTCGAGTCACGCTTGGTAGAAAAGCAGGTTGGTGAGGTAGAACATTTGCTCATTGTCGATGTGGGCTACGCTCACACCACAGCTACTCTGGTGAAAGTAGGACTCCTTGCGCAAGAGGAAAAGAAGGATGAAGCGATGCCTATGGAAGTGGATGAATCTTCTGCCTCTCCAAAAAAGTCTGCTAGTACTTCTGAGGAAACACCAGCGGCTCCAAAGCTTTCAGTCTCTGTCGTGAAGAAATCCACAGTCATGGTCGGCGTGCACGACTTTATTAAGCAGTTAGCCCAGTTCGGCGTGGACCACGCGCAGAAAAAGTACTCTCAGAGCATCAAGCTGAACAGCAAGAAGGGCTTCAAACTGAAAACCGCGATGCAAAAAGCCCTGAAGGAATTGTCCATGTTGCCAGAAGCGAGCGTTCACTTGGAATGCTTTCTCGAGGACGAAGAGGATTTCAAACTCGATTTGAGACGCTCTGACTTGGAGGAAGCACTTGCTACGCAACTGGAACAAGTGCGTAGTTGTGTCGCGGAAACTTTGCAGGTGATGGAGACAGTAAAAATCGCTGAGGAGTCAAGTTCTGCTAGCTCTTCCTCTTTTGTAGTTGAAATCGTCGGTGGTGGCGTTCGTATCCCGTGCGTCGCTGCGAAGATAGAGGAAGCAGCCAAAGCCGCACCTTGCAGTGCTGGAGACGCTACGCTCTTAGGTCGTGGACTTGATGGCTCTTCCGCTGTGGCCACAGGCGCTTGTCTTCGTGCAGGAGGAAAGTGCTTTCAGCTGGAGAGTGAAGCAGCAACGCTTCTTTCTGGTGATGCATCTTCTGAAGGTGGACTAAAAAGGGTCTTGGCAACAGAGTCTAAGATGGAACAGATCGAACAGAAGGAAGAAGAAAGACTGCAAGCGTTAAATCAATTGGAGTCCTACATCTTCGAAGCAAGACGGATATTGGGAGAAGGTATTTCTATTTCTATTTGTACTTTTTTGAGCTTTCAAAGACTTATTGATGGTCACCATCTCGTTTTATCGCGACAAAATTCTGATGTTTTCCTTTTCAGTCACCAGATTTACCAGAGTGTAACTGAAAGAGCAATTTTTTTTTAGTACCTAACCTAACATCACAACACAGCCTCCGCCGCCGCTCTCTTCGATGATGTCGCAGGCCTAACCAGCCACCTCGACACTACCGAAAACTGGTTTCTCGACAACGTTCAAGATGAATCGATTGGCAAGGAAACCTACCAGGAGAAATACGAAGAAACGAAGCAACTTGTTGAAGTGACTCATGGTGCAAAGTACTTTGCCGACTTGGAAGCTAAAAAGGCTGCGACAGAAGCTGAACTAGAGAAGCTCAATGCCGCTCGTCAAGCAGAAGAGAAAGAGGACCACGATAACCGCAACTTGCCGAAGTCCGAGAGATTGCGGATGGCCGAAAAGCAAAGGGTCGAAGGGAACGAGCTGTTTAAAGCCGGTACTGTTTTGGAAGTCGTGTTCTTGATGACCAAGTTTATTTTGATGTACAAGATGACATACTTCCATGTACTACAACCATCAACTTCAATCTTGTTCATGAGTAGGCCCCATTCGAATTCACAAAACAACATGACCTCATCCCACACAGGCACCTACCAAGATGCGATCATGCGATATCAGAAAGCACATGCGCACCTCGCAAAGCTCTTTGACTGCAGCCCGGATGAACTCAAGGAGAAGGACCGGATTAGTCTCTCCTGTTACTTGAACACAGCGCAGTGCTACTTGAAGGGGGTATTACACCTGCGTTGTTACTGCACTTTCTTTCATAATAATTGCAACCTTACCTCTTGCCAGGCACATCAATCAATCAGTCAACCTGTGTTTGGTCAGATTCGACAAAGATGCACTTTCGTCAGCACACTCAACTTTTCATCAAAAATGAAAATCTTGAAAATTAGTTTCCACATCACTACACATCAGATCGACGCCACCGCACCAGAGGAGAAGGAAAAGGTCCGCCAAATTGCGCAGAAGGTCGTCCGCCAATGCGACTCGGCATTGGACATCGAGGCCGTACACATCAAGGCTCTCTTCCGTAAAGCCACTGCACTAGAGAAGATGGGTGAGATTGACGATGCGCGAGCGAGCACGAAAAAGGCCATGAGTAGTGAAGAGGGAGCTAAGAACCCGGATATCGTCAGGTTGGACAAGAAACTCGAACGTGCGCAAGCAGTGCAAAAGCAAAAAGCACAAAAAATGTTCGGGAAGATGTTCGGATCCTAAAACAAAGGAAAAGCAAGAAATCTGCTATTTTTGGTCAAGACGCAAAGCTTCTCGCGCCTGTTCTGAGCCGATGATACTGAAATGCCAATAAGAATATCGAAGCACGAAGCGAGTAACCTATCAATCATCCTGCACCCCTCGTCTATCATCGTCTGCGACTTTTTAATTTTCCATAATTCCCCCTGCTGACAAAGTCGCCGTTAGCTGTGCCCTGAAAACAACTTCAACTTTTTTTCAAGTTCTTTTCACCCAAAAAACCTTTCTTCATTTTTCTTGCTAGCGCCTCCTTGTACTTGTTGGCATCAACTACATCAAGAAGTAGATAGTCACCCGCAACGGATTCTACGGCTGGTGCTCATTCTCTACTAAATGCTGTCTAGACAAATGCTGTGAACTTCAGTAGATCCACCTTTATGGCATCTGTCCTCAACAGCGCGTCGCGCAATGTCAGAGTGAAGATGAGAGTGAAGACGAGGAGATTTTTCTCTCCCTCATGATTCTAGAGAAGAAAGTGAGAAGAGAATGGATCCTGAGGACGGCTATCTGTTTCAACTCTCACGATTAATAGATGTGGTCCACCTTTGCCGTCAAGGTATAATGCGCGAAGAGACCTGAACCGGGAATACAGAATGAATCATTCGTGAGACTACCCGAACGTCATATCTACTCTACTAACTAAAGAGGTCTCTTACATCATCAAGATCAAGATCTCCTGTCAGAAGACGACGTCTACTGACCACCGTGCCATCGATCTCTCTCCAGTGTGTTGTTTCTTTTGTTGATCAGCGGGGTGCACTTTTCCTTTCGGAAAGGTGCGTCCCTGCATGAGGATCCCCCACCTGCACCCGACTTTGAATTTAGAACTACGCACTGGGATGTTTGTTTCCTTTTTTTGGTAGTTTTTTGAGCATAGCTTATCGTTTCTTTTGCTGATTAATCGTTCTTTATGTATGATATGGGTTCTCGTCGTTTTCTGTAGTAGGCATCTCGAGTGACTGCAGATCTTGTTTCTGCGGTTTTCCACTTGCATGTTCATGCTGATGATATCAATCTTCTACTTCTCTGCAACGTTACTAGACTAGTAGGTATTAGTACCTACCACACCAGAGCTTTTTTTGAAATCCGTCGTCTGCGATGGTGCTGGCGGATAAAGTGGCGATCCCCGAACGCCTGTCGAGGCGAGGCCGGGAGGTCGTGTACACGCGGATAGTGCTCTCAAGGCTTAACGGCGACTTGCTGAAATTCGATCTGAGGAGGGAGAGGCATATTCGGTACGATGGATAGGGATTAAGAAGTCGCATGTTGATGGTGAAAACGTAAACGATTTGCGTTGAACCTACATCTTGGTGTTCTTGGACAAAAAGAATTTTGAGTTTTTCAACATCAAATCCTCTTTCGTTCATCCCGACACCATCTCAATCCCATCAGTGTCCGTGAAACGAAGCGTTTAGTGGCTGAATTTTACGGTGTAGAGGACCCGGAGGATGTCATCCTTTACGACTTGGAGGGAGAATGGAAAGACCCGGACCCCGAAATCACATTGGAAATGGCCTACAAAAATCGAGAAAGCAGGGGGTAATTAAGGACAACTTGCTATCGTGTTGATCGATCAATAATTCTTGCAGTTTCAACGTGAAGATGATCATGATGAATTATACCATTTTTCTGCAGTTCCTCACAGAGGACAGCACGACTGATTCATCAGAGAAAGATGCTGATTCAAATGCCGCCCTTTACTAAAACTTCTGCTCATCGCATCTCGCACCAGCGTAAAACTTCTACTCACCACCACCATACCAGCCTCACGGGTCTCAGCCAGCTTGCCCGACAGAAGAAGCGAGCAAAGATGATGCAGGGGCACAAGAACCTCATAGAGAAGATTCGCGCTAGACGAGAGTTTGACGCTGCAGAAGCAAGAAAGAAGGAACTAGGTTTGTCTGACACTGAAGAAGAAGGAAAAACTGACGATCCGGCTGAAACGTCAGGCACATCCAAGAGTCCTAATGCGAAAAGAGTAGCAGGAAAGATTAAGGCACTTGTTTTTGACATCGAAGGGTGCTGCAACCAACATCTAGCTGCAAATATTAGATCTACAGCCATCAGCATCATCCTCATCTTCATCTTCTAACGCCAACAAGGGCAAAGGCAAAGCAGCAACAGCTGCACAACCGAAAGGCAAGGCAGCAGCTGCGCCAGCACCTGTTACGCCGAGATCCGTGTCGAAGCTGATCGATGGTGCTGACGACAAAAAAGCACAAGCCGCAGATTCTGATGATGACAAGGACGATGGAGGCGACACAGCGGTTGTGAGTAGCTCAAATTATGGCTCAACTTTCATTGGTCATTGAGGTTGGTCACTGAGATCGCAGAGGGGGCCCCGTGAGAGAACAGGGGAAAGCGACGCGCTGTACTAAGGGACCTTCTCCCTTCAGCGTCAGTGATCAGTGACTTTCGACCTTTAATCAAAGGGTAGTGGTTTGAAGTACGGCTTTGCTGGAGATCATTTGGTCAACCGTTTAATGATCAAGAAGCTGCTGGATGAAGGACATCCCTTAGCAAGGAAAATTCTGCCTATGGTTGCAATGCCGAAAAAGAAGCCACTGCCAATGAGTGTCACGACGCCGCTGAAGATTGCGCCGGATTTATGATGAGGAATTATAGTTTGAGAAGTTCATTAGCGACGGACATGAAAATGAATATTTATATATAATCATAAGGAAATCATGATTTAAGTGATCCACCTGGCGTTCTCTACAGCTTTTCCACCTTCTAACAGAAACATCAACATCAACATTAGACCGCAGGCTACTAGACGCCCGAAGAGCGAGCTCCGAGATGACAGCGATCGACAAGCAGGTGACCTTTTTCCAAGACGGATCTGCACAGTTGGTGGAGACGCAGGTCGTTGTGACAGAGTTTGCTCCTCCCGAACAAGATGGAGCTAGTGGAGATGCAGCAGCATTAGCTGCACTGAAAATCGAGGATGTGGAGAGTTCGCCAGATAGAAAGAAAGATGGTGATCTTCTAGGCGGAGAAGGGTTAGAAGGTGACGATAAGGCAGATGACGCTGATAAGAAGGATGCAGAAGATGCCGATGGTGACAGCAAGGCAGTAGAAGATCCACCATCAAAGAAAGAGCAACAAGAGGATGACGCACCAAATAAAGTAGAAGAACCTGCTACTCCACCAGTAGAAAATGAGCCACAAACTCCAGATCCTGTTCCAGAGACAACTCCTGCTGAGCCTCCAGCTGCAGAAGAGCCGCCTAAGAAAGAAGAGAAGCCCCCTCCAGAACCGGATAACAAGAAGAAGATTCCAGGTGCTCCTCAGGCTAAATACAGAAAAGACGGCCAAGAGATCTTGGCTAAGCGGAAAGCGGAGCAAGAGGAGAAGGAGCGGAAGAAGAGGGAAGAAATGCAACGTGTGTTGGACGAGGAGAGGGCCATGCGGGAAAAGATCGAGGCGGAGAGGAAAGAGAAAAAGAGGAAAGCAGCTGACGCAAAGAATACGGCTGAATGTTGATACAGATGAAAACAGTATTTCCATTCATTTTATTATTTAACCTCCTAGAACAATGTATTTCTATCCACATTATCATCCGATTAGTAAATCTCTTCCCTCTTCTAATCCCAAGCGCAAAGAGGATCTCGCTCGCGAACAGAAAGCGATGGAGAAGGAGGATGAGTTGTCGAAAGTCCTCAATGAGTTCGTCCGCGAAGAAATGCGCAAGAGGGAAGAAGAGGCAGCTAGACGCGCAGAAGAGGAGGCGAACAAGGCCTCGTCCGACGAGTCACCCTCTGTGAAGGCTAAACGACTAGCGAAGAAAGAGCGTAGACGAAGAAAAGAGCATCGGCTGCAGCGTGCTGGCAAAGTCATAGTTGTCATGGAGCAATTCCTCCATGCGGCACAACAACCAACCGAAGATGACGACACCTCACCTGAGGAAGCCGACAGACTGCGGAAAGCGGCTTTGGAAGCGACGCTATGGATGCTTATCGAACAGCGCTATGCTAATCCAGAAGCTAGAAAGGACTTGCGTCGTCACGCGCATAAGAAGGTGGATGAGGGTAAACCGCGAAGAAAGTACAGGAAGGAGGTGAAGCGGGCATTCAATCCACCATTGACAGTGCTGGACGTGCAAGATCGATCGACGGTTGACCTAGTGCGCGACTATTTGCCGGATGAGGACGACGTCAGCTCGGCAACGAGTACGGAGTCAGACGATGAGCATGGGTCGGATTCAAGTACTGATTCGGAAGATGGTGGTGCACGTGTGCGAGTACCGACAGCTTCTAGTACCGAAGAAATTGAAGTCGATGGGAAGAAGATCAGAAGAAAAAAGCGGAAGGACGGTCAACCAGCACCGAGCGATAGTGATGGTAGCAGGAAAAGTGGGGGTAATAAAGGAGGTCCTCTGGGTGGCAGAAATAAGATACCAGACCTCTCGAAAGCCAGGGCGAACGCTGATGGAAATTTGGTAGACGAGGATGGAAACCTCATTCTCGATGAATATGGGAAACCGATTCCAGATCCGAAGATGGATAGCGTGAGACCCGGGGATACTGAAGATCCGTTACTTCATCTTCAGTTTTTATGGCCATAATGATAATGGGCACACAACTTGGAGTTGATCATATTTAATTTCAGCGTGACTACTAATCTTGAGATTTTCAAGTAGTGCGTGAAGATGTACTTAATACTTTGTAATTCGTCGCGAGAGAAGGTATACTACATCTCAGTCACGGAAAGATGTTATCGCAACTCTTTTTTCTAATCCAGCTGCAGCGCGAGCGTCCCGATTCTCAAGGCTCTCGTCCTCATACGTCGTCCACTTCCGTAAGCTCCGACAATACCGCTAAGGATCTCGCACGTCAAGCAGGTGCTCTCAAAAAGGCAGAGCGACTTGAGAGGAAACACACAAAGGCTCTGATGGTAGAACAAGGCTTGCTGGATCCAGAGGAAGCTTTGCGCGAAACTCTCTCCGATGAAGAATACAGTCACCATCTAGACGAGCGGACTGGCATGTGGTATCGCGTCGATACCGACGAGGAGGATTTGATGGTTATGGAGGCTAGTACTGTAGAAGAAGATTAGAATACATATGTACATTCTCAAGCTACGGGTTTGTTTTCCCTCATAGACTAGGGGCTGTATCGGTATTGTCCCTACATGCACCAATTAAACCTATAAATATCTCCATTTTTCTGAAAAATGTCTGTCAAACTCGGAAATAATAAAAACTTCTGTTTCATCTTCTCTCCCACCTTGTCGGACTCTAACCTTTCCATAGGTAAGCGTCGCAGTTGGGTGTTCGACCGGCACGGAGCACAAGATTAAGGGTACACCTTTAAGGTGCTTTTCTTACCGCTTTTTATGCCTCTCTCATCCTAAGGGAGAGAGAAAGGGGGATAAAAAGCGGGGGAACCCGCAAGCACCAAAAGCCTACCTCTAACAAGAGTTCCGCGGTAAGCTGCGCTGGGCCCGTGAATTCATCCCTGTTCGCGGAACAGATGCCCTAGTCCTGGGTTTAGGCCAGCGGAACTTCCAACTGGGGGAAATTGTCCATCGTGGTGTACCTGCTGAAGAGCTGCATCCTTCGGGTAGACCGCTAGTGAAGATCCAGAAAAGCATCATGCATGAGGGCGAAGAGTTCTATCCCACGATTGGGCCACCGTCACCGTTGCTAGACAAAATCGGAAATCCGAAACAGGTATTTTTACTTTCACCTTTTCTCGTGGTGCTGATGGACATCTGAATTTGATTTGCTCACATCGAGTTCTGTCAGACCACGTCTCTACGGTCACCATGAACGGTGATAACAGGGACAATAGCATGCATTCTTAAGCAGGTCATTAGCTTTCTTTATCCACTCTACTTATCATTGATGAATTCTTTAGCTACTCTTCATCGTGAAGATTTTGATCACCCTTTACCTTTTCCCTCACTCTCAACACAGACTTTCTGGTCGCGCAAGCTCAAGGAGTACGAGGCTGAAATCCTGACAGAGGTCGAGAACATCCGCAAGGTGATCGAGAAAGAGAAGGTCCCCTTCATTCTCAAACGCGAACGACGCGAAAAACTGAAGACCAGAGTTCAGAACCGACTCAAATTCATGAAGTCCATGGGCAAGATGCTTGGGTCGACGTTAGACGAGCAAGTGAACGACCTCATCGCGAAAGCACAGATTAAGGGTAGGTTAAAGGTGCTTTTGTTACCGTTTGTTATGCCTCTCTTAAGGGGGACAGCCATAACATCAAGCGGGATATGGATAAACGAACACCAAAAACCTACTTACCTCTAAACAGAGCAGTGCTATGGTTGACACTGGTGAGCTCGCTGATGGGGAGGCCTCGCCGCAGGGAAAGCGTGGCAGCATCATGCGCATGGGCTGTCTCCAGGAGATGATTGCGCAGAACAGGGCAGCGAGAGGAGAAGTTTCTCCAATGGGCACACGAAGTCCGTTTGGCGTGCGAGGCATGATGGGTGCATTGAAGGAGCAGATAAAGAAGGAAGAGGAGGAGGAAGAGTCGAAACGAAAGGAGTTCTTGGCAAAACAAGAGGCTAAGGAGAAGGAACTACAACGAATCCACGATGGTGTCGAGGAAAAGGGTTTCGGGGATGTAGGGAAGAAGGAAGGTGAGCAAGTAGATGGTGATGGGCAACAGGCCGGTCAACAAGCTGGTGGTGGAGATCCTAGTGCTGCTACTGCTTTCAACCCAGACGACCCTCTAGCCGAATTCGAGGATCCGGAGGAGAAAGAAAAACGACTAGAGCTGCAGAGACAACAGGAAGAAGCAACACGAATCCAGAAACTAAGAGAAGAGGGCCTCCTAGAAGGCGCTGATGAGCTGACTGATTCTCAAATTTTACTGGCTAAGAATATGGTGGGCGAGAAAGCAGACGAAGACGATGACGAACAAATGCCAGTCCAAGCAACGCTCACAGCTGAAGATCTCAGTCTTGACGACAAGATGACGATCCTCCAAAGAGCGGGTGTCGTAGCACCAGAAGATAACCCGCTAGCAGAGTTCTTGGCTAGTGTTCCGGATGAGTTCCAATTAGACTCACACAGTGCCAGTAGTGGTGCAATTAGTCGCGAGGTCACAACTGGAAGCGATCCCAATAATCCCAATGTTGCTGGAACGTCGCGGCTTGACGATGCCACAGCATTTGGCGGTACCAACCTCGATAGAATGCAATCAGCAGAGCCAGACGCACTCGTAGTAGAGGATGTACCCTCATCACCGGTTAGAGCCGGCCCTCAAGGAGTCACACTTCCACCACTAAGTCCTCAGCGAGGTGGAAGCTCTTCGAGTTTGTTGTCAGGCAGTCAGCAAGGCGAAGATGGTGCTGCCAATAACGCAACGAATCTCGTCGGGAGCTCTTCACCATCACCAATACGTGCTCGCGGAACTGCCATCAACAACAGTCCTGCGAAGAAGGCGAGTCTGACGCGTGCCGATGAGAAAAAGATGGAATCGATGCTCGAGAATCTAAACAAAAAACTAGATCAGCATGGCCTAGTGATTCCGGATGACGTCGACAACATGGACACTTTCGACCCAACACCGTTGCCGACTGTTATGTTGACAATGTCAGTGATGTCTCACAACAAACTGTTTGTACAACTACGTGTAGAAAAATGTTGTTGAAGTCGATGACCAAGAGGCAGCGAACAATATCATGATTGTTGGTTCGTTGTACAGCGATTCATTCTCTTAGTAACAAGAACAACGAACTTTTATGTATACAACTTCCTCGTCCTCATCATCAAGTGCTTCCTCGTTCTCTTCTAAGATCATGGGCGACAGTCTCGAATATTTCCCTGCCGGATCAACAGAAGGCTCCGGAGACGTCGCGTTGACTCAAATGACGGATCCTTCGGTTCAAAAACTGTCACTTCGTGAACGTTTGATCTCTAGGATGAATCAAGTTCGGAAATCTTACTCTGTGAAGCGTGGCATCTTTGGCAGTACTGTCAAAGAGGTATTCGGAGAAGAGCAGGACGCCTACATTCAGCCGGAAAAAAATTATGTCTAGTTGGAAGAGTTTTGTTGAAGCGCTTTGATTCTGTGATTTTTTCGTATCTCTTCCCTACTAGTACAAGAACTAGCTACTCTCTCACCTATAATATCCTACTCTCTCACGGACAAAAAAAAATAACTCCCACCTCCTTGCTCTAAAAGGCAACCCGCATTATCAAGATGCGAGCCGTGAACGAGAAGATACTTGCGACTGCGGAGTTGGAGCGAGTGATGGCATCGTATCAGGTGGAAACGCCTTGGTTCAAGTTGGAGGACAGCGTGAGGATGGCAGATATTGGAGGCGCAGCCTTGGTCGTCATCCGACGAAAAGAGTACTTCCAGAGATGGGACACGGAACTAGATGGGCATATCGATCGAGTAATCGCGGAGGCAGAAGCTGCGGCTGATTATGACTCCTCATGTCCATATTAGATTTTGACAGGCTGATCATGTTCATGTCCATATTTGTTAGATAGATTCTTGTGACAGGAGGAGCTCACTCTCATTGCTTGATTCGCTCATGATCCTCACAAATTCTCACTTTTTTCGATCAATAAGTACCTTCTATCTACTGCTTTTGTCTAACCCAAAGAAGCCAAGCGTGCCCGTTCCGAACGTGCTATGACGAAGAAGCAAATCGAGGCTCAGAAGAAGAAGGAGGCGAAGGAAGCCAAACTCGCAGCCCTCAACGCTGGTAAGAAGAAAAAGGGCAAAAACAAGGGAGACCAGGCTGCGTCGGACATGGCAACTTCGTCTCCATCTCCCTCTCCAAACCATTCGCCTCCGGCGACTCCACGCGGTGTCCGCTTCCTCCCACCAGCTTCGCCTGATGGCACAGGCGCCAAACTAAGTCCAAGAGCTTTGTCGAGTCAGCAGCTGCATCCCTCGCATTTGTGCGAGATGGCAGTGCGCGGTCAATATTCGAGTACGACGAACGTCGCAGAAGGCGCAGATCAGCCGCCATGGGTCAGCCATCAGTGGTTCAAGTGGGATCCTAATGCTGCGAAGAAAAAGAAGGATAAGAAAAAAGACGCGAAAGAAGACAAGAAAAAAGACAAGAAAAAGGATAAGAAAGGAGACAAGGATAAGAAAAGTCTGAAGGGGAAATAGCAGAAGCATGCCAGCACATACTTTTACTTACTAATACAAATACAAATACTAATTTGGCTTACAACGTTTGATGAAAGAAAATGTATAACTGCAAGGAAATAGTTTAGAGGTTTACGTACTACTCTGATTGAATTATTATTTGGTTTTTACGTATAATGCAATTCATGAAAAGATACAAGTAAGCAGCTACTCGAATGAAGATAGAGTCTTATTAACTCACTGAAGAATCGAGCATCAACATAAGACACACTTGTACTAGAGGTATTGTAGTATGTTGGAAACACTAAAAGCTATCATGAAGTGTTAAAACGTAAATGTACACAGCATTGTTCATCTATTTGGAAATTATTCGTCTTTTACTTTTGTCTGGGATTGATTACTTCGGAAGATTCAGCTTATTGTCAAAAAATTTTGAGTAGTCAATGACCTTGAAGACCATGTTTAGTTTTATCAATTCTTGGAAAATATAATCTTATTCGCTTTCGCACACCGTTGTAGTTTAGTATCTATGGAACAAATCGTCATCTAGAGATATAATGAAACTGAAATTCTTCGTTAACATTGCTAATTCTGAATCATTGTGTTTGTAATATTTAGGTAAACTACGTAAAAATAATCTCGACATTAAGTTTAGGCAATAAATGAACATTTGATGTAATTCATGCAAGAGCTATCGTCGATCATCTGAAACTGAAATATGAACATTATCGGCGGCGGATACAGAGTCTGCGAAGTAGAATGAAGTGACGTTCTGTAGTGTTCTTATGTGTACTGAAGAAAGGCGGAAGCAACTTCTTAACCGTAGTACGGACACGACCGCACACAGGCTTGAATGAAGTAGTAAAAGAACAATACTGTCCCCCGCGCCCAGAGCCAGACTGGAGCCATGGTCCCTGAAATCAAGCCAGAAATCTTCTAATTCTAATACAGGATCTAAGCACTAAAGTTTTCTTATAAAGCAGTAAAGTACAACAGCCGGTTAGTTTTCACCTCTATCCCTACTAGGCTTATCCCTTCAAACAAACTGACTCTAATTCTAAAAATAGGTATAGCATCTTCTTGAAGTTGAACAAGTCCATGGTGACTTGTTCAAGGTGGGTCAAAGAATGCTATCGCCTTCGTTCATTTGCCTCTGGGGCGCTGGTTTGTTCTTCCGACTGGTTGACGGGGAAGAGGACCAACATCATCATCCAGAGAGCGGGGATGCTGTTGCGTCCGTTGCGACCGAGGTCGAAGAACATGAGTCTCCGCTTGTTTGCTCCCTAGCAGTAACGGATGACCTGCATCCAGGGTTCTTCGCGAACTTTGGAGAGTGGCAGAAACGATATGGCAGAGATAGCCAGTCCCTGTCCCGACACTTCTACCAGGAGACATTTGTGGAGAAGCTGTTGTTGCAAGTACAAGTGCAGCAAGGAGTAGGAGATGGAGGACAGCAGCAGCAGCAGCAGCTCTCTCCGCGGAGTAAGGTAACCGACGAAAATGTCCAGCACTTTCGAGATGCCGTTGAGCGCTGTCCTGCAGCAGTGTTGGAGATCATGATGAATGGGATCCTGTACCTAGATACGCATCATTCGAGGCACAAGGCGGCGGCGTTTTTGACGTATATCTTTCGCATTCGGGATTTAGTTGTGTGGCGACTGAGGAGGACGATTGGCTTGAGCAACGCTTATGCAGGATGTTGGAGATGAATATGTCATTAGTGTTTATGCTATTGAAGAAATGTCTAAGCCTAAGGTTATTAGTAGAGGTGTAGTGACTCGAACTGCTTGTCGTTCTACGCTTCAAATATCTAAGATATTGAAGGAGTCGAGTCCGTAGAAGCCTACAATTACGAGACTCTTTTCGGCTGGCCCGAGCCTCAAAGCGTCGTGCCTGCGTTTTCACGACCTAACGGCGAGTTACTCTCCGATGACGACCTGCTCTACCAAGTTCGCAACTTGGAACGGCTGATGCGAGAGTGGTCAGTCGACATTGCCTACGTCTACCCAAAGCTGTTTGGTGTCAACGGCGAACGACTCGGTCCGCTCTACGGTGGTGAGGATACGAGTTCGACACTGAGTGTGCTGAGCGTGGAGGAGCGTAAGCCGCCAGGGATTATCGAAGACGAAGCTTTAGTTCTTCCTTCGTCCACGAGCAGGAGCACGGAGATAGTTAGTACAAGAACTTCAACTTCAAGAACTTCAAGAACTCCAGCGACTACTACAGACGAAGACAAGAACATCTGTCTCGGCCAGAAAGTGTACGTCTACGAAGCGCAAGAGCTGTTGCATCCGTCTCTCCATACGCCGAGCTTGCTAAGCTGTCTGCAAGGCCAGTGGGGAACGGAGGTGCTGATGAAATCGTTCTTTGATCGGTCCGATTGCAGAACCTTGGACCCCGAAAAAGCCGATTGGTTCTATGTGGGGATCTACGGGACTTGCCGTTATGTAAAGCTAAACGAAGGAGTGGTCGATGAAGGAGCGGTGATGAAAGACATGGACTACCTGAGCTCAAAGTACATCTACGAACCCTTGTTGACGATGTTGAGACGTTCGAAGTACTATCACCGAAGGCAAGGAGCGGATCACATCTTCCTCTTTGCAGATGGACAAGGACCGAGAATATTCGATTCATGTATGGCACAACTTGATGATCGAATTTACAATCTCTCATTTTCAACAATGATCGTTGAGCTAGATAATCTGTATTTCGTCCGAGGTACTTACTTATATTTGTTCTAGTCTTGTTCTATTCTGTGTCGCTGTCTTCTATTCTGCCTAGTCTTGTTCTATTCTGTGTCGCTGTCTTCTATTCAAGAACACGCTCTTAATACAACACGAGATCTGGCGCAGCGATTCCGTGTTTCTTTCGCCCGAGGTGACCTGTCCGACTTGGAGCGAGAAAGTGCGGAAGTACGTGGACGTGAAGAAGTGCCTCTCTGTTCCGTGGAAAGACGTCGTGATTCCAGGACACACTGATTACGCCAGGATGCAGTACATGCGAAAGCATGACAAGCCAACGAGCGAACGCGGGATGCTGATGACCTTCCACGGTCGGGCACCTGGAGGGCATCAGGCATACGGAGATTGCGAAGTGCGTGGCAAAGTGATGGAACTAGCACGATTCCCAGGCGTCGACGTCGGCGGTTTTGTGACCGATTATCTGGAGCGAAAAGGCGACTCGCATTTTTGTCTAGTTCCTGGCGGCACTTCTCCGTGGACAAACCATTTGTACGAGAGTCTCTTCTGCGGCTGCATTCCGGTCATTCTGTCCGACGACTACCAGGTCGCTTTTCGAAAAGAGCTCCCTTGGGATCTCTTTAGCATCAAATGGCCGGAAAAGCTAGTTGACGGTCGTCTCTATCGCCATCTACATGACCTGGCGATGTATGAGCCAGACCGTGTACGGCAACTGAAGAATGCGGGTCGAAAAATGAGCTGTTTCTTCGATTGGTACTCCGTTTCTCCGTCTTGTAGCCCGTTCACATTGCTGTTGCGGCGGTTGCGTCATTTGCTCAACAGACGACAAGCGGATGAGCAAGATAACTGGCAAAAACAAATGCGGAAGTACTTGCTGGTGGGAAATGAACAAGATCAGGAAGAGAGTGGTACAGTACAACCTGCTTCGTCTTCATCAAGTGTAGATCCAGTACAACCAGTACAACCTGCTTCGTCTTCATCAAGTGTAGACCCAGTACAACCAGTACAACCTGCTTCGTCTTCATCAAGTGTAGACCCAGTACAACCAGTACAACCTGCTTCGTCTTCATCAAGTGTAGACCCAGTACAACCAGTACAACCTGCTTCGTCTTCATCAAGTGTAGACCCTTCAACTCCAACATCGTCAAAAACACAAAGCGAGTCATCATGTTCAGCTTACTCTCGGTATTGGAGTATGGGTAGTGGTGGCGAACAACACTCTGCAGCAGAGAAGTCGACTTCTGATGGAGGCTCGCTTCCTCTCCATCACGATCTGTCTAGTCATCTCGACCTTTCAGATGCAACAGCAGAAATGATAGAGAAGAGGATTTTTCCCCCGCTAAATCAAGTAGCGGTGGGTAGCTCTGCAGCACCACAACCAGCAGCTGGTCAACATGAAGCTGTTGTAGAATATGAAGTTCCCTTCAACCCAGAAGATGCGCTAGACCCTGCTTTGATTGCGGGACTTGAGTATTTACAGGATAGGAATCTAGACGAGATACAACAGAGCCGACAAGGAGATGTAGAAGCACAGGCTTCTAAGATCTCAAGACAAGACGTCATGGATTTCATGCACTTGTTGAGACCCACACGCTTCAAGAACTTTGAACACGAGATGTCAAATTTTACGTGGTTGCTGTGATTCTTTCGGGTTGCATATTAACAGTGCAATTTATCTAACAGTACCACAATGAGTCCTCAATACTAACCCTGCCTCTTGCTCATCGAGCAAACGTGTTTTTAGATCCGTTTTCTCTGTTGAAACTGCACTGGGCTAGAACAGAGCAGAACAGTTGGAAAAAAGATCCCTGCGGTTTGGCGCTTGCGATTATTCATGGATAAGCAAGAAAGAGATCATCTCACTTTTCTACAAAGGCAAAGGCTTAACATGGGCAGTACGGATCCGACTTGTGATTTCTTGATTATTCTGTGGGATTTCCATTTTCTTATCATCTTTACGTAGTAAATCTAAATGAATCAAGCAGGGGGGCGACGCAGCACGTTTGTCGATAGCATTTTTTCCACATGAACAGTGACACACAGACATGAAGGAGTGAGTGATTCTACCCAGTCATAGGAAGCTGTTTGTCTTCGGCGTCTCGCTAGCCAGCAACGTCGTCGCTCAACATCAACATGTTCTGAAATAAATTGTCATTGTCTTGTCTTCATCCCAGTTGTAGTTTAAATCTTCAAAAATGGTAACCTCGCTAGACGACACAGCGACCATGGCAATTCGACATGACCGATTGAGGCGTTGTCGTGAGCTGGCGGTGAAACTTTGCTCTAGTAAAAAAGACTGTTGCGATAGGACAAAGCTGTTGGCAGAAATCGACGAAATCCTGTGTCACGATTCTAAAGACGCTCATATCAGGGACAACGACAAGGACGTACTGCTCTTAACTCTTTTCGACGGTCTTAGAAGATGCTGCGGGGCGAACGCGAGGGGTGCGAATATAGTAGGCACCATTCTTGGCGAGAGAGCATCATCAAGTCAAAAGTCCTTAGGAGAGCTCGTGCTGAGCATGCTCTACATAAGTCGACAATTTTACGCTTCTGCGATAGACACGATTCTAGCCGAGGGAGAAGATGAAGATAGTAGTGAAGAAGACGATGGGGTTGTACTGGCAATACCTGCTGGCGAAGACTTGCGCAAAGCTCTTTTGGGTGGACCTGAATTCTTGACCAGAATCGGATGCTCCGATCTTCAGGCAGCCATTTCAGGGCAGTTTGAGGCGTTGGCTTCAGCTTTGTGGACCGGATTTTTTCGGAAGGTGATGGGAAAAGAAGCCACACCTATAATTTCATCCTCCAGTTCTGGAGTACAAGACCTGCTTTCGCTCCTAAAACGTGCGTGTCTTCGTGGTGGTGTTCAAGCTCGCACGATAATCGGCAGAAGCTTTTTCCGTACGATTCTAGAAGTACATTTTGCAGAACCTGATCATTCGAATGTTGAGGAGCTGTGTCAAGAATTCGAGAAAAATTTTCTGACAGCACTCGGACACCTATGCGCGCTGGAGCAAGGGTCCGCGAGCGCAGAATCTACAACTCAACGTGGCTCGGTTCTTCATGTCGTACTGCAGCCGTTGGTCGTTGGAGCGTCCTTTCCAGACGACAATGCTAAAGTTCTTGACGCTTTTTGGAGGTCACTTTCGGTTTCAGCCCAAGCTAAAAGAGATGAAAAGGCTGCGAAATGTCTGAAGAAAACTCCTGCTGTCCTCGCGAACACGCATGATGCCAATGCGCTCATCTCTAGTGGTTTACAATCCATGCAAGAGCTCTACCCGAAGCGATTACAGCATCTGCGTAACCAAATGGCTCGTTCCATACCAAGTGACGGCAAGAATCTTACTGTGTTCTTGCTCTCTGATTTCCACTTCTTCGACTATCTCCACTTGAAGGACGCTGTGACCCTCGAGCGCATGGTCATGGAGGGTTGGGCTGGAGAGACTCCATTTGACAGTGAAATCGTCTCTGGGTTGGACGTTCTTCGATTGATCAAGGCGAATGGTCGAAAATTCTCTTCGATTTCCAAGGAGAATAAACTGGAGGAGGATGCCAAAACATCAATTAAGGCTCAGCTTTCAATGGTCATTGAGATCGAAGAAGCGACCCTTTTAGAGAACAGGGGAAAAGGAAGGGAAAGGGGAGAGCTTTGAAGGGAGTCTCTTCCGTTCAGCATCAGTGACCATTGAGTGCTGAGCTTTAAATCAATGTCAGAAGTTTTCCACGTCGTCAATCAACCATTTGTGACCGAGCAAGTCCTGTCTGGGGCGTCGCGGCGACTCAAGTTGTTGGACCCTATGGCACGATGCATGGGCATGGCAGTTGCGCAGGCCCTAGCAGAAGATGCAGCAAAACTGGACAAGAAATACTTTGCAGAGTGTACGGATGAATTGTTGGGCCTCAAAGATGCGTCAGTGGGCGCGAATGCGGGTACGGCGAAGGCGTTTTTGAACGATTGTATCGAGGCAGCGGAGAAGACTTCAACATTCTTGCCGGATACAAGCAGCATGTTGCTCTCAAATATGCTAAGTGACCTTCCTCGAAGTGGCCAAAGCAAAATGCTGGATGATGATACGAAGCCGTGGACCAAGGAAGCCTTAGACCGAGTTGAATCGCAGTTTTTCCGACCCACGATAATGGACGAGAAGACAGGCGAAAAGCTCGTTGAAGAAATCGCTGCACATCCAGTTACATCATCAACATCATTGATCCAGGAGATTACAGATCATGCAGAAGAGCAAAAGGGCAAGGAAGCTATCACCAGTGCCGTCTGCCGGTCACCTTCTACTGCTACATCCACTCCTGAAATAGAGCCATCTACCTCGATATTGCTTATTGAAGATGTATCAAAAAATTCGAAGGAAACGACGACTGGCTTTATGCCTTTGAAAGACGTTTCCTCGACAACATCATCGCATACCCTGAATTTTGCGCAAGAAATCGGTCGCATTCATGAGCAACAGGATCAGGGATCTGACAAGGACGGAGAGTCTGATGATGATTTCTTTTCGACCGAAGAGCGCGCAAAAGACGCACAGCTGGTGAGTCTGTTCTCAGCCGGGGAGAGGACAAAGAAACAACCCACTAGCAGAATCACGGAAAAGCCGTTGATCGCTGAAGTTTCATCTTCAATCCGTCCTGTGGCAACACACTTTTCGCGGCCAACACCGCTGATCACCGAAATTGCATCTTCGTCTACGTCCAAAGCTCCTGCTCCAGCAAGACAAAAGGAGATGGCGCTCAGCGACTACCGCCACCTGCGTGAATGCATGGAAGAAGTGGAGAAGAGTTTAGAGGGTGAAGCTACGTGTCACTCCGATGAGCAGCAGATTGATATGAAGCACCTCCTAGAAAGCACGATTGCACTATTGCGAAAAGAAGCCAATGCTGCTAGACAAAAACTTCAACAGAGTCTTTGTGGAGGTGAGTCGTGTCGTCAACTGGGATCAGGTGGGGGTAATCGTAGTGGATCGCTCTGCGGAGGTACAAATAACCGTACCAAAAACGGGCTCACTGTCACTCCTGCGATCGAAGCTCCTTCGGCTCCATGGATAGTCGAAGTAGACGGTAAGGAAAATCGGGATAGCACCTCTGGCGCTGCAGATTATACCTCGACCTACGTTTACACAGTGCAAACCGCTTCTCCGTACGTTTTAGAAGTTCACGACAGACCAGAGACGAGGACTCTCGATACTAGAGTAAGACGGGAGCCTTCTTCAAGTTGTAAAACTGAGGACCTTGCGCGGTCTCTATTGAGTGTTAGCAACGTCACGAACCGTTTTCCGGAGACCTCTGGAGTATATGGTGTGGCACAGGCGATCCTTGGTGGTGGAAATTCTCATGATGAGGTAGCGATTCGTCAACAGCTTCCAGGTATCGCGCTACGAGAATTCGCTACTGAGGGTCAGCAGAGTGTGTGGCTTGGTTTGTCGAATCAGTTACTCCAGGTAGACCTGACTCTGTGGCCCTATCAGGCTGGGAGCACTGATTTCTCACGGTTTTTGCCAGATTATGAGGCCAGAGATGACGCATTCTCTGCCGGGTCCGGTGGTCACGGAGGACGTCTCCGCAAAACAAGGTCCTTCGATCTAGAACACGACTATCTCAATGCTATGGAGCGACTTCGACACCTCGCTATTGCTGAAATCCCTGGCAACCTGGGGCTTCTCTTTGAGGTTCTTGAGCAACGAATGCCATTCGGTGGTGCGGAGCTGCTGCAGATCATTGTCTTAAAAGCTCGCTTAGCTGTTGGGGGTGAAGGACAGAATTCCCAGCTCTTGTGTGGAGTTCTGCTTTCCTCGTACATTCGGCCTCTTGGGACGCTGCTTGGAAAGTACCTAGTTCCTGCACTAGCAACCGCTGCATCGGGAAGTACCGCTGCAGTTGAGGACGGAAGTCAGAGGAGAGGACCTCAACAAGCTCAGCCCTATATCATGAACCTGAAGAAGAAACAGGAAGAACAAGCAAATGCAAAAGGTACAACTAGTAGTTGTACAAGAAAGAAGAGTTCTAATACATCTGCGAAAGACTCCGGAGAGTTAGATCTAGAAGCTTTGTTAGCTGCTGAAGGTATCGGGATTGGCGTCAAGGACTACTCTTCGAACTCGGCTTGTACTAGTACCACTTCTCAAGCTTCCGCACGTGACTACTTTGAGAAGGACGAAGCTAGAAAATTTTTCGCATCTTCATCCTCTCGGTCTTCTTCTGTTGCCACTGCGACAACTCACATTGCCTGCAAGACCTCCGTTCAAACTCTAAGGCAGACGCCTTATCACGACACATCCTCTTCAATCTCACCAGCCGTCCTCGTTGCGTATTACCACGCACTCGCCACGCTTCTATCGTTAGGAGGTCGCCTCGCACCAGCAGACGACATGCTCAAAATGGCTGAGATCTGCGTAGACCTCTGTGACTTCCTAAACAACGATGCGGAAGTGCGCATGGCCTCTCTGGAGCTCGTGTTAGCTTGTTTAGAGCAGTTCAAAGGTGCTACTTCTACTTCGACGTTCTGCCGTTGGCTACTGAACTTCGAAGTGGCTCGCAGTGTGGAGGGAAATTTTAGTGTTTCCCGCTCTGTCGCCAGGCCTAGCTGCAGTGCTTTGACGAGTCAAACTTTGCTCAGACCACAGTCCTCTAGTACGTCTTGTTCAAATAAAAAATCCACTTCTACTAGCCTCTCCGTCAGCCACGCTTCTGTATCAATTTCAACAACTACTATGAATAGCTCCGTCTTAGGGAGTTGTCAAAGTGGTGGGGCGGAGGAAGCTATAGCGAGATGGTACCATGAGACGACAGCCCGGTCGGCGAGTGCACTGCAGCAGAATTTCTTCTACCTCATGTCCACTACAGACCCCAACTCAGAGTGCAGGGAGAAGGCTGCGATCATCTTGCATGCTATATGTTGTATGGATTGATCCTAATAAATAGTTTGCAGCTGGTCCACTCGTTAAACACCGTCTACTTAGTCCATTCATCATCACTATCAGGATGATGTTGGAAAGACTTTTCAACTACAGCCCCTGTGCAGCTTCAGGACTGTTCTCGCGCACTCTGCTCCTTTATTCCTTTTCTCCCTAAACACAACTGATACACCAAGTCGACTTTCCTACATAACATGAACAATGATGTTAAAATTTATAGCGTGTTCTCGTCTACGAAATCAGATAGAAGATGGTGGCAAGTAAGTAAGATGTTGCGTTTTTCCTGAAGAGAGTTGTTCCAGACTGGAAGAAACATCTGTGAGGTTCTAGTCCTCAGCGTGAAAGCAATCTGTCCTATGAGAGATCGCATTAGAGATATTTTTCTGAGGTGGAAATGACATTGGATCATTCGGTACCCCGAGTGCACCTCAACCTCATGCTGAGTAGCGCAGGCAATGTTGTGAATCTGTTTTTCGAGGGGCTGGTGTGACCTTCATTCTTGAGGCCACCATGTAAAAGAACATCTGTCAAGAGTGGACTTTTTTGGAAGGTTGCTTGGAGTTGGAGGACGAGTGCCTGAACCCCGGCTTTTTTTGGGTGGATTATCACAATTTAAGTTTTTTTTCCATTGATTTGAGCTTCTGCCCGCACCAGAACTCAGTATGGTCGTGCAAGTTTCAACAGTAGATGATGAAGAGCTGCAAGTATTCCCATCTTCGCATCATCCGTAAAAAGTGAGATAACTTGACGATGATCACCGCATACCTTCTACAAAAACAACACCAGGCTTCAAAGAGGACTTGTCATACTTCACTAGTTTTCCAACCATGTGAACAAGATATTACAACTAATGACTCCTACACTGTAACAAATCTTTGGTCCTCCACTGGCATCACTGTCCTTCTCCAAGAGAATTGAGTGAGCACCATTTTTGAAAATTATTTTCATCGTGAAGATCTTCACTGCAAGTATCTATTTTTTTGCATTCTTAGATAGACATCAAAACATCAAAGTTGTGAATACTTGCCGTAACTAAAGAAGTTCATCGTAATCATCACACGCATCGCTTTCGTTGTTCCAGCATATAATATAATAAAATAAATAGAGAAAGAGATTCATTATTCTTGTTCCCAGCATTTGTAGTTCTAGTAGTCTGTAAATCACAATCAGCGTCCTCAGACAAAAAATGGATTCTAACTTCCCTCACTGCCTGCGCAGCGTAGTCGCTGACTACCAACCAGGGAAGGGGCCCTTGCTTTCTCCGAACCCAGCGACGAGGCTATACAGTCAGGTACGTTCTTGTTCTTCAACAGGTTGGTGTCCAAAAATCTATGTGGTATGGACTTTTAGCATGTGCGTAGTTCCGTCACGAAAAGGTGGGGTATCGTCATGTTTGCTTCGCTGTGTAAAAGAATCAGTCTGGGGACATCATACCTACTCGAAGATTCATTCATTGTTTTTTATTTACTCCCTCTCTCTACCTATAGATACAACGACCACATCAGGACACCATTCTGAAGCTCTCCGACCACTCTGTCGGCGTCATGCATACCGGATTCGGCGGCGGCGTCAGTACTGCTGTACAGCAATGGGTGCGCTCACCAGTGGCGCAGAATATGTGCAGTGTGGACGTGTCGACCATGTTACCAGGAGACTCGACGCGCCTCAACGATGTCATGCTCAACATCGGAACTGCAGCTTCTTCTAGTCAGGGAGCTTCTAATGGCAACAGCGGTAACAACTATCAAAACCACGGAGATGCGAGCATCAATAACATGATGAACATGAACAATGCCGCCACATCCTCTACTTCCTCGTCCTCTTCTTCTAAGAAGAGCAAAACTACATCTTCTTCGGAGCAACATCATCAGAAAGACACAACAACTACTGGGAGTGGAGCATGCTCTTCGAGCACGTCTACTTCCTCAAAGAAAAGCAGTTCTACTACTTCATCTTCTAAAAAGCACTCCAGCAGTACTACGAGGACTTCGAGTCCACCTTCGTCTACTGGAGGAGCTCTTGCGACACTCTTTGAACAGCTCGCTCTGAACGGAAGTGCGTCTGGCTCCTCACTGAACTCCACTCCCTCGTCGCTGGACGATGATGAAGATGATGAATGTGAATCACCACTAGCCGTACTAGCAGGAAACAATATTCAAGAGTCCACGCACCATAAGAAATCGACCTCAACCTCTTCTCGCAGTTCTTCCTCCACGAAGAACACGATTACCAAGACGAAGAAGATCGTGAAGACGATTGAAAAGACATCGACGATTTCGCGCAGCAGTTCTGGCCGTGCGAACGGGGGTCCGCTCGGCCCGAAAGCTGCGGTCGACACACTCATGTACGATCATCCGTACAACAATAAGGGCAGCAGCAGTTCTCTGAAGAAAAAACTGTTGATGGTAGATCGCACACCGTCACCAGCGAACTTGAGCGTGGACACGAGTTGTGGGAGTACTACAAACTTGCAAATCCAAATACTTTTGCTCTATTGAGTTTGCTTTTCTTGACTGCTAGTATCTCGAACCCGATATCCTCCCACTTCTCCTGAAGTTGGTTTCTGATACAACAGTTTTCCATACGTCGCGGCGCTCAAAGCACATAAGTAAAATAACAACCGGTTAGTTTTCCCTCTATCTCGTAGATGTAAAAATATCCCTTCAACAAGTAATTATAGACATACGTCGGTCCCATCCTATCAACATGTTGTAACTCACCCATGACCAGGTTACAACGGCCCTTCTTCCGGCCGAAGTGGGGAGGAGTTGTACGAGTCTGATTTTGAATCTGAGACTGACATCACTGATTCCGAGAACCGCCACACGAGTGAACAGCGTCGCGCCATCAAGGAACGCAGTGGACTTGTGCTGTTCGAGGCTGCAACGTCACCTAGTAAATTCTTGAAGGAGCAAACCACAACTGCCACGGTGAACCTGAGACCCCCTACGAGCTTAAGCTGCGATGGCGGAAACATGATCACCATCATGCCCACGAACTTCTATGGCAGCACTACTAGTATCTTTTCGTCGACTGGTGCTGGTGCAGCCGGAACAGGAAGTCATCCCTGCAGTACAACAACTACGACCACTCCCTATGGTACTTCTATGAGCACTGTACCAACAACAACCACAACAAGCGCCTGCTCACCTACGACCCCTAGTACCAGTCTGAGCGACCTGTTTTCCAATCCGATCCCCACTACAGGAGCTGCAAAGACTGTGAGTAAGAACAGCGATACTTCGAACCGTGTTTCGAAAACTACAACAACTTCTTCCACCAGTTCCAGTACTAAAACATCCACCTCTTCTAGCTCCACAACATCGTTCTTCTCGTCTGTTATCTCTCCTGGCGGTGTCGCGCGCAGCGGTTTAGATACCGGAAAGACAATCTTCCAGATGTTCAGTGGCAGTGAGAAAAAGAAGACCGAAAAAACCGAAACGTTGGAGGAAAAGACTCTGCGCAAAGAGAAGGAAGAGATTGAGCGTGAATGGGTTGTGACGAAAAAGGAAGGGGATTCCAAATTCGAAGATTGGGTAGTGTGCTAGATGACCCTGTTCTTTTGGGGGTGTGTTCGTATGTATTCGTGCGATTTGCGTGTAAATAAAACGCTGCGGAGCTTGTAATGTGCATACAAAGAACAGGTCCTAGCGGTGAAAGACCTGATCATGAAGAGGTTTTGTCGTGACTCGTGACTAAATTTGTTTTTTCTTTGATCTACTTTCAACATCGTATTTGCGCGCCTATTTGTTTCCTGTTCGTTGTGCTCTTCGCACTACGTCAGTCATTTCGAAGAAATACGTACTGTAAAGACGAAGAGCTTCGAGGTGTCACAGACAGGAAATGAACACCTCGACATACGATGTGGTCAAAAAGCATGTTATATTTTTTAGCATAAAATAAAGTAAGACTGAGTCGGTCCGATAAAAATACCGGCACCTCTACTTCTCGTTGATGAACTACGGTATTAACACAATAAAAAGTACACGTTATGATCATGATCTATTTTTCATTTTTAGTCTACGTCTGGGTCTAGAGACCCACATCCATTTAGTACAAGAATTCCATGATTGATTTATTTCTGATTTTTACCTAATCGAACATCTACATACAACTAGTACCTATAGTACCTAACGACATAGGAGTAGGACGAGGTATGATTAGAAAAAAAGGGCTTAGAAAAAAAGCCTCATGTTGAAAATTACTTACAAGTCATGATGTATTTCTCCTTTGGTTAATGAAGAAAAAAGCTTTGGATGATAAATGATGTACAGGTCAATGCACAGAGCAGATCAGCACGGTCAATGAGAAGCATGGAAATTTTAGTGCTGATCCCTGTACAGCAATGATCCTGTTGAGTTAGAAGCACAGATGTAGGCTCTTCTTTGAGCACATGGATGCCAATCTCGTTCCTCCACGGTCTAGTTTTATTGACTTTCGAATGAGCATGTGCTGTGATGAAATTACGTAAAGGGTGCGATCAAGTACTTCGTTTGGAAGTATGAGTAGAAGTTGGTGCCGGGTTAGTTTTAGCAGTTCAACACTGCCGAAACATGTAGTGGGAATAACTACAAAACTCTGAATCTGACGAAGATGGCGAGAGGACGCAGTTGTTGAACGACTATGCTTCGCTTTCACCTCGTCACCACTGTCCTTTCCTAGAGGGCACTCACTGCAGACTTCTCATACTCCATTAAATAGTATAATGAGGTCTTGGTGATCTAATATTTTGTCGCCAATCCAAGTCTCCCTGACCAAAGAAATGAAAATGTTTTCTTGAGCAAGGCGGGTCTTGTTTTTAAATGTTCACGAATGCTAATATGTGAAAGAAGAAAGACAAAACAAGAAATGACCACTTACTTTATGCCACAAGCAGAAGCCGCGCTGCTGCTTTCCTCACAACAAGCAGACGAAATGTTCATAATCCAAAGAAAAAATGATGCTCCTCCAAATAGAAGATTAAGATGCACCAAACCTTCGGGCGTCTGACAGACACGGTCATCATCTCTCGGTGTGAGCCACCAGGAAACGATCTCACAAGGAGGATCGATAACAAATTTGTCGGGTTAGTCAGGAAAAAGAAGATCTTGTGAGCGTGTGAAAGAGACAGCCTACCGTCGGTAAGAATCTGAAAAAAGTCTGGAATAGAAATATTGCTGGACCACGCAATGAATAAGATGAAACACAAGTTTTGAGGTGCACGTAAGATGTAGATGAACATCAGCACTACTTTTTGTAGTTCTAGTACTAGGATCACAACATTTTGACGTTCCCGAACAAGAACTCAAATGACGAGGTAAAGATAGCAACTATTCATGTTGTAGTTCTACTGATATATTCATGTTGTAGGTCTACTGATAAATGTGCATCAGCTTCTTCGGAAATGACTTTCTGCGTTCATCAACACAGGACTTTGATTTGTTTTTCTTATGGACAGATGAAGCTAAGGAGTATTACCTCCTTCTAGTTATGATTTAGTTCTACTTGTTTAAATGTAAGTATTTCTGCTGGAGGGTAGAAGTTGTTGAATCCTTGACTCTATTTTAGACTTTCTTTAGCTCTACTAACTTGATACAACAAGAACACTCCTCGAAAAATAACTTCCACAGACAATGGCTCTTCAACCTGCCCCTCGTTGGCCGGTCGACGTGAAGCTTGCCAAAGCTTTCTCTGACCTTGAAGGTGACATCCTCGGAGTCGATATCGGGAGGGAAATTCTGGTTGCCTGGACCGAAGGCGAAATCGCACTTTACAGTATACAGGATGCCAAGTTGCGAAGAAAGATCGCTGCCCACACTGTGGAAGTGGGGAGTGGAGGCGCCACTTCAAGTAGCTCATCGACATCACCAGTGGCAGCTACTTCATCTAGCAGTGGTGCTACTGCCGGAGGCCCTACTACACCTGGAGCCCCCTCAAATTCCCCAATGATTGTCCCAGAGCACGCTTTCGTATCGGTCCAGTTGAAGCAGCATGACCCGAGCTATGCTTTTGTTCTTAGTGCGACGCATCCCTTACTACTGACCGGCACTGGGGGCGCGTCTTCATCGTCGAAAGACAGCGCGACGAGTTCAGAAGATGAACCCATGACTGGTGGTGCTAGTGGTACAGGAGCTGCTAGCGGAACTTCAGGTTCAGCCACGACTTCCTCTTCCAGTTCAACAACAGCTCCTGGCGCCACAGCATCAGGAGGTGCCTCGCCAAGCTCCTCCAGTTCTTCTTCTGTCTCTCCCTTTAGAAGAAGGCCTGATAGATTACGGCTCATGGACTTGCTTGAGGATGTGACGCTTTTTCAAATCGCCACAGAAAGCGTGCTCTACAGAGAGCATATCAATTTTGTCAGCCTGCATCCGACCCAGGACATCCTGTTGCTAGGTACTTCTACAGCTCCTGCACTAGATTCTAGTAAAAACCTCTAAATCAATAAGTCAATTTGAGCAATGAGGTTACATGACATGACATGATATAATTTCTTTAATAATGTTGAATATCAGTCATATTAAGTAAACAAAAACAGGTACAACGTGCAACGTGAGTTTATGGGACTATTCGGCTTACAATCCGAAGAAAAAAGCTGCTGACGATGCGAGCAAAGGGCTCGTGGCGCTAGGAAAGACTGACACCACTGGAGAGGTCACTTCCGCAGCATTCGATAGTCAAGGAATGGTCTTCGGCTTGTGCACAGGACAAGAGTACTTGAACTTTCTTTCTTTCTTCACTTGAACTTTCTGATTCCGTCTCAGAGTAAGATGAGTCCTATAATCTTCTTGTTCTTGTAAATTACACAAATACAACTCTTACTCTCCTATCTCTTTCTCTCTTAACTCAATCTCAGAAGCTTCCTTCAATTTCAATTTTTCTCCACAGGACTATCCATCTTTTCGACTCCAAGACGTTCGCCAAGGGATCTTTTTTAACGTTCCGACTAGGCAAGCCATGCGAGAAGTTGGAATTCTCACCATGTGGAAAATACGTGCTGTGCAATTACACGTACTTCTACTTTTTTACTACTACTTGATGTTGTTGTTTGAATTTGTCTGATTGAATTGATTTTCTAAGAAAAAGAACAGAAACAAACTACCAACTTTTTTCCATCAATAGAAAGGCCAACGCGTGATCCATTCTCTCGAAAATTCGATCACACATCAGGTCTCTCCTCGACGCATATGACGGAGATCCTATCGTCGAGTACCGAAATTCTTCTTCCTCAGAACCATTGGCCGCGCATTTCTCACCAGATAGTGAGTTCGTGATGCAGGTCACGCGCAATGCCGTTCACATCTTTTCAACAACAAATGGCGTGCTAGAACGGACTATTCCTTTACCGGCTGTTCCCGCCTCTACTGCAGGGGCCGATCAGCCATTGGCTTGCGGTAGTTGGAATCCAACGCGCGCGATGTTCGCCACGGCATGCGGGAAGTTGATGCATTGGTGGGTGTAGATTTTCTTTTTGTGTCAATAGCCGTTGAACATAGATTCATGATGAGAAAATACTCTAACTATCTCTTCATCGACAGAGAAATCCTTTACAAACATCTGCGGATGAATCCTCCTTTTCTTTGTCACACCTCTATGTGGCAATTGCCCCTGTCTCGATGATTACAGGAGCGTCGAATGATCACCGAAACAAGTTGACGAGAGGCTCGAAGTTACGCTAAATACTTACCCCAAACACGACGCAAAAGCAAAAGGCTTATACCCCACCCCCAAAAGATATTCATCTTCACAAAACTATACAAGGGTACTCCATCTCACGCGGCTGATATGTTAAAACGCGCGACTCTCTTCAAGCCACACACCGGCATGCACGAGCAGGCGGCTCAGCGGTCACAGCACCTCAGCTAATCGTGTTCGAAGTTGGCTCTTGTCTTTGCCCTGTCCTACTGCACGTTTCAAAGGATCTTTTGCTCCTACTCGTTGCTTCTAAGCGATGGTAATTAACATTTGTGAATACGCTCTACGTATAATTGCAGAGACACATTTCCGATTCGGTCCTCCTTCTGTGACCACGATGACAATATGATACTGGAATGAAAACGACTTCTCGTTCAGTAAGTGTAGACACGAATTAAACCGAAGCGAAACCATGGATACCAAGACGCCTGGTCGTCTGCAGTGGTTGTAAAATGCCAATGTTGTCGTGCAGATGAAGGGCTCATCCAACCTGATTTTTTCATAGTGCGCCGCATACTTAGACGACTACATTTTTTACTTCTTTCATTCCTTATACTGCTAACATTTTTTACTTCTTTCATTCCCTTTCCCTATACTGCTAACTTCATTCCCTTTACTACTAGCAAGCAGGAGGTGCAGGTCGAGTATTATAAACCGTGATGAGCATCATGGATGATGACTACCTCTTCTACAACATAGGTGGAGACATGATGTAGTACTAGGCACTGGTAGAGGACCTTGAATGCGTTGTAGAAGAACACAAAAATGGTTGTAGTTCAAGTACAGAATCGAGGCAGTGCCGCCTCGTCCTCTTCCGAGCGAAGTGCGTTGCTAGCGCGTGTCCGGGGAAAGATAAATCTCCGCAGTAAAGAGGCAGCGCTTCTGGGGAAGGATGGAGGAGTTGAAGCTCCACACCATCCTAGGAGGAGGCTCGCGATTGCTCCCGCAGGGCCACTCCCGTCATTATGGCCTGAAGAGACGGACGCCGCAAGATATGACGCGCGCGCGCCAGCTGCGGCAATGCAGCAGGCAAGATGGCGGACCTCTACTAGCTCTACAAAGCACACTCTAGTACTTGGGAATGCACCACAGGGCACCACTGCAGCTCCTACGAAGAAGAGACCTGCACCTGTGCTTCGTGACGATATCTTTGGTAACGAAGCTGATGCTTTTTTACATCCTGCTCTGGAGAATTTAGCTCCTCCAGGACTGAAGGTAGGTGGAACAAAGGCGACGTCTTCTAGTACAACCAGTAGAAGTTCTACATCAGGTTCAGGCACTGGTGTTGCTGCTGGTGCTAGTCGATCGTCGCTTGGAGCAACAACTACAATAGGAAAGAGCGATGAGCCCGCTTTTTTTACAGATGGAGAAGCGCTCTACTGTCGCAGATCGACGCAGGAAAGTGCATCTTCTTCATCGCTAGTTCGCGTTAGCGACGAATGGCTAGACGATGTTGAAATGGTTCTTGGCAAGAACGGACGATCCCAGCTTCCCGGCCTCGACTACCATCTTCTGTCTAAAAGTTTGATGGAGAAATTGGAAAAGGCGTCTTCCTCCAGTGTGTCTTCTTCGTCTTCTTCTAGTTCTTCTAAGAAGCAACAGGAAATATCTTCGATCGACTTGTTTTCATCGACCGATCAAGGTCCGGCTGTAAGCCCGACCTTGCTTCCCGAGCTCGTTCTTGCGATGTGCGCGAACTTAGCGCAACAGGAAAGTGAGAACACTGACGGCGCGGCGCTGACTACAGCGTCCTCAGGAGAGAAGAATTCTTCTCCCTCTCCTGGTGTGGGTCCTGCCGAAGCAGCTTCTTCAACTCGTTTCCTCGACACTCTTGTGAGCAGTCTAACCCGTCCCGAGATTGAGGAGTTGTTGCTCGGACTTACCGGCAAGAAAACTGGCTTGGACAGGAAGGACTTGCGCATTCTGAAGGAGCGAGAAGCAGCGGCCGAAACAGCTGATGTGATCGATTTTGGTCAGGGTGTAGCGGACGCGCGAATGCGTCTGGGTGACGACGATGATGATGCTTGGTTCCGGAGATTCGACGACAGTGATCTAGAGCGTACAGAGGATGAGGAGAGCGAAGACGATGACGCTATGGCTGATGAGATCGAGGATGAGGACGAGGTCATGCTAGACCCGAAGACAGGAGAAGAGCTGCCTTTGAAAGTACAAAGGAAAATGCGAAAAGAGCAGAACAAGCAGTTGCAGAGTATACCGGAAAATGAAGCGGTGCTTGGAGGAACAACTGGGGCTTCATCGTCATCGAATGCCGTGACCGCAGCAAGTAAAAAGCTTCCGAATGCTGGAGCAAGCAGATCTAGCTCATCTACTGGCGCAGCTGCTGTTGCAGCCACCTCTTCTGCAGCACCCACTGCCGCTCAAGCTGCCCAGGCAGACTCGTCTCGTCCAAAAAAGCCAGCGGCGTCGTACATCACCGCAGGTCATATCGGAAACGTCAGGCATGGCGGGAAGCAGATCTGTTCGATGTTATGGCAAAGGTTGACTCGAGATCATGTCGACTTCGATGAAAGTAATCACTTTCACTAATAATGAATTCGGTATAAGTAATTCTATTTCTAGCGTTATCCTTATCAATCACGACTAACTGACTTATTAAACTTGTCGAGAGGACAGGATATTCAGAATCAAGCCATCCAACTTCTTCTAATCTTCGATGTGAGCAAAGCCAGAGGCGTTCCTGAGATTCTAGCCACAGCCGGAGCAGATAAGTTCATCAGGCTGTGGCGAATGGAATTTAATGAGCTCGAACGGCGCATGACTGGCATGCCCATCGCAACCTTAGAGGACCACAGCGAGGCTGTGAATGTCGTTAGATGGCATCCTTCGGAGCTGGTTTTTGCTTCGGGTGGCGCTGACGGCAACTGCATGTTGTGGAACGTGCAGGGTGGCGGGAAAGGAGGCTCACTCTCAATGCACGAGAACTCCGCATGGCGACGTTTTCAAGTTTTGCGTTTCCAAGCTAGTTCTGGTGTTGCTTGCGAAGTCGTCGATCTGTCCTGGAATCGCGCGAATCCACGCGAAATTCTAGTTACCACGGACGTGACAGACATTTTCCTCTGTGACGCCGAAACTGGAGAGAAAAAGCATAAAATCAACGTTTCTGAGGACACGGTGAGGCTTTTCCAGCAAACATTCAAGTTGCGACGTGAGCAACGAGAAAGGGACCTCTTTGCAGCCGCAGCTGGTGATAACCACAGAGACGACCTCTTCGCATTTGAACGCACTCTCCAAAACCGATCCAAGTCAGTGGAACTGAACGCCGAAGAACGCGCAGATCATGCTGATAGGTGGATGGGTGCGCAGTTGGACCCCTATGGCCGTATTCTAGTGGCGATGAACTCTACGACCAAAGGAAATTTGATCCCCTTTGTCTGGGAACGACGACCTGCACGCGATCGAGACGGGAACGTGACTGAGCGGTGGGAGGTCCGCAGAGACATAGCAGAGGGCTGCTGGGCAGAAATGAGTGCAGCGAATAGGTACATACTAAAATGGCGTTGGAAGCTATAGCTAACTATAAATACGGGGGCCTCCACCTCTATCAGAAAAAACTTCTCCATTATGAAAATCAATCTGCCCTGCAGGACCGGTTTTTGCATCATCGCCTTAGATGAAGAGTACAAGGTTCTAAGTGCTTAAGAAGATGGAACAAGAGACTCCAACCCTCCTAATCTTAAATCTACAATAGGGCCAAGATGATCTTCTGCGCACGTCCCGTGTGGGATCCATTGGGCGGGCATTGCGTGCTTCCGTATGGCGAAACCATGCAGCAGTTCGGGAGGTACAAGATGCTAAGACATTACGCCCCCGTCTTTTCTCGGGACGACTGGTCCCAGCCAGTATGTGAGGTCCGAGTTCCCGCGGACCGTATTTCGACGATAGCGATGGGGCCGTTGTGTCGACAAAGGAAAGAGAAGGATGGCACATCTAGAGATAGAAGTGGGGAGGAAGAGCAGGATGATCATGACGAGCAGTATGTTGGAGCAACGAGTCGTGCGACGAAAGACGGAAAACTTGACAAGTACCAGAAAGCAAGCGGTAGAGCAAGAGCTTCTGCTGCAAAAGGTCAGTTGGGTCTCGTTGATATGACCCAAAATGGCACTCAGCAACCAGGACGTCGTAGAGTAAAAAATTACGAAACCGTTGCGGAACAGCGACGAGGTGGACATCAAACGGGTATTTACAATATTCTTGACGGCGTTGGTGGAAGTGGATCTTCATCTGGAAAAAATCATGACCGATTGCTTGTTCGTGGAGGACTGTCTCGGAGTACAAGAACTTCGGAAAAGGCTGGTATTGATGAAGGCGATGATGCTGGTAGACAAGGTCTCGAAGGAGCTGGCGTTAACCGACAGCGAAAAAAAGGTAGTTCTCGTAGTGATCCGGAGGATTTCGAAGCTGTGTCACTCTTTGCGACCGTTTCAGCAGCAGATGGCTTCGTCTCTGTGTGGTCCAGTAACGAAGCACAGCCTATTGCGGTCCTTTCCCACTTCATACCACGTAAGTGCGGCATTGTCCTCGACATGATTTTTTCCAATGATTGTCAAAGCATTTACTTGACGACAAACACTGGCGCTTTCGTCTACCTGCGCAGCGCAAAGAGGTGGCTGTCGAAGGCAACAAGGCTCGACGTTGCTCACTTTACTGAGCAGCAAACTCTCAAGGCGAACGCAAGTGAAGGTCAGCAAGGCGGTCCTGCTTCTGGAGGAAGTAGAGCAGTTTCTAGTAGCTCGTCTTCTTCCACTAGAAACATGGACCTACTCGAAAGCATTGTTACAACTCGAACAGTGCACGTCCGAGACGGTGAAATGGATCCGGCTGCTGTGCTTGTTTTCTCCACGGATTTGGAGGAGAGGAAGGAAGCCGCGAAGCGCATGGACATGGATGTGGAATTCGCGAGCAGCGCTCTGGAAGACAAGAATGATGATGGAAACCTTAGAACGACGTTCGAAGAAACCTTAAAAGCAGAGCAGACGGAGTACTTTTTCCGCGTCTTGCCTTCGCCTGCTTGTGGCGTGGTGTCGCACGAGCAATACGTCAAAACAATCAACCATGTAGCAAAACACGCGAAGTTTCCGCCTCCTGGCGCAAGCAGGAGCGAAGCATTCTCTAGGGAAACAATGCATCCTCGATCGCGAGAGGAAATTTTGGATCCGTTGGCAGTACAACTATTCTCTCCATCGTCTTCATGTCGAACAGGAGGAGCTCGTGACCAAGATGCCGACAGCTCGTTGTCTTCCTTACTACAAGGTGAAGCTGCGGCTTCAACTGCTACCTTACTAGATGAGCTTGCGGACGCAGCTGGCCTGTCTGTTGCTGACGTTGTGAGCGACTTGTCAATTCGAGATGCTTCGGCGTGCAGTGAAGACGAGTTAGGAGTGAGTAGTGGAAGAAGACGTCGGGACCTGTTATCGCAGATTGAGCACTTGTTGGCCGTCTCTGCTTCTTCATCAGGAGAGGTGTCGATCGGGAGCGGCGATGGAAGACAAACCAACTCTACAGCGCTCCAAGGCCAGGAAGTCGAACCGGCCTTGCTCGTGGGCAAGAACGGCTGCGTTATGACTTCTTGCGCAACATCCTCTAATACGACTTCTACTTCAGCAGGAGACCACAACGACAGACACAACAGCAAAGTTTTGTCTTCTCTACCTGATGTTTTGCTAGACGCCCTTTTGGCCGAAGCATTGTCTGAAGGTGCGAATGCGAAAGGAACAACCTCATCCGCAGACTTACTTGCGGAATTCAAATCCTCTACAACTCGTCTTGCTATCGGTGGCGACCAATCAGTGGATCCAACACAGTGGCAGCCGCGAACAACTTCCTTGAGCCTCTTCGACGCGCACGTTTTGCATTCGCTTCTGCTGCATTATGTTGCATCGTCCGAGGATGAGCAAGCAGTAGCAGGTGGAATTGGAAAGGACAAACACAAAAAAAATGCGACAACTAGTGGCACAGCTGCACCATCAAATGACACGTCATCTACTTCAAAAACAACAACCATTTTGACAGAAAATGAACGAAAGGCGTTGCTGCTTTACATTCGGTACCAGTACTTGTTGGAGCCAGTCGTTTCACAAGAAAACTCAGGTTCTGGTACAACAGCTGACAACACAGGAGTAGCTCTTAAAGTTGACGGCAAAGCGAGCAAGCACAAGCAGACCAGCGCAGAGGTACAGCTACCACCTCACGTGAAGAAACCACCGATAGTAGGTAAGGAGGAAGAGCGTATCGCATCCGCATTTCAAGATGGCATTCGGGATATTGAGCGGGCAGAGCTCAATGCGGCTATGCTCGCGCCAGGATGGACGAAAGACTATGCGAATACTGTAGAAAGACGTGAAATTATAGGAGGCAACCATCAATCTGTTTTTACTGCCGCAATCTCTGCAGCTGGAAGCCGTCGCATTGGTAAAATACAGCTGGAGCTCAGCCGCCAACTACTACGCCAGGGAGCAGCAGGGGAACAAGAAGATGTGACATCTCTCCTTGAGGACGCGCAAGCTCAAGTAGGACAAGCTTTTCCAGCTTCAGCTGAAGCAAATATGCGCAGCTTGAACGTTTTCGGTTTGTCCGCAAACACTGTCGAGAACAAGCTGGAGAGCATCCCTGTGCGCTTGGCAGCAGCTCCAGGATCCAACCAAATGGCCAACCGCATGTGGCATTTGTCTAATGTTACCTGCCACTGTAGTTCATTCGGCAGTCTCGAGACTAGGATTCGGACGGTAGTGGTTTTCTATTCACACAGCATCACGGTATTTGACGAAACGGGGTCGCCCTGCATGCCATCGATTTGCAGTCCCGTTCCTTTGTTGAAGCTGAACTATAGCCGAGCCTCACCGTTTGTGATCGGTATGGCTGCACCGGAGCTGAAAATGTCGCCTACACTGTTCGGTGATCATAGAGAACTTCATACCATAGCGGCTATGAGGCATGCAGCAGCTGCAGCGGCATCTGCCGCGGTGAACGAAGCGGAAAATAACGTGCTTAGTGCTGGACTAGCTTCTTCTTCAGCATCGAGTGGGGTTGTTCTTGGTGGACCTTTGTCTGAGAGTAGAGCAGATGTAAGCTTAAGGGTTACCACATTGCATTCTTCACTACCATCCTTGACTCTTTTCCTAGTAAAAAAGAGGCCAGGGATGATCTGAAGAATGCAATGCCGCAACCTCTAATAAGCGCAGCTTTAGAGGCCGTCGAGACCGGCGACCTCCGCTTAACAGCATTGCGATCTCCGACTTCGCGAATTCTAGTTTGGGATCTCGAATTTCGTCTCGTGGTCATGACAGAGCCTCTACCACCTGTTGCACGTCACCCAGCCAAGATTTTCGTCACTTCCGAAGGCATTGTTTGCGCCGAAATGCCTAGGGATCCGCGGTCACAGGCAGTCAAAACCTATGCCTTCATCCCGTCGACGCGGTGTTGGGCACTAGCACGATCTCCCCATATATCGTTCTTCTGTGATCCGCCAATATACCTGGACAAGATAGCTTTAGAGATGGATGAAAGAACTAGAGGTGGGAATGCCATGTCAGCACAGGCAGTAAGCAACAACATGTTTCTGGACCCGTACTCCTTCTCTCGCTTCAGAGACGCGTCGAGCTACCACTATTGGCGTCAAAGCCTGCCTTTGAATCTGGCGATAAAAGGTAAAGAGTCGTTGCGCGATTTGCAGTTTCGGTTTGCGTTAGCAAACTACTTGCGTCTCCCGACACAAGCACAGGAAATTGCAAAGGCACTTTGTTTTTGGTTCCAAGAACCCAAGAACAGGTTGTTGACTCCTGCTGCTTCCCGACAACATGATAACAAGACTGTTCCGACGCTGTGGAGCAAGACGCTTCATCAAGAGGATGTAGCCCAACATGATCATCCGCTCCTTAGATGGGTCACGGTCAACAACGTGAAAAAACACCCTTACAAAGGGTTGGCGCTAGTCGAAAAATCCTCCAACGTGCCTAGCTTCACTTCGCATTTTAGCACGGAAATGCTGAGAAGGTTGGAACTTCCAAAGCTGTCACTGGAGAAGTACACTATCGAAGAGCGTCGCTCCAGACGAAAAAAGGCTAAAGGCAATCCATCCATCCCCAAACTACTCAGATAACGATATTTTTAATCCCAATCTTCGTAATATCTCATGAAAATTCCCATTCCCATTGACTCCCTGTAGTTGTCTCACTATGCCATTTGTTTCTCAACGCTTTATGTTTTCATGTGTAAGCAAAAGCAAGAGGAAGAAAAGAAGCATCAACAAACGCAGGAGAATGTTGAGCATTTCAGCAGGCGCATCAGCAACGGCGTGCGAACGCTTCTGGCGGGTTTCTAAACCGTTTTAGGGATCTTATGCGGGAGTGTCAACAAGAGAGAGAGAGCAACTAGAGATAATGAAGAGGAGAGGAGATGACGACTAGATGATGACAAGAGAGAAGAAATAATGCAGGAAAAAACACCATGCTGAAGATGACCAACACGAATTGGCCAATGTGCTGGTGAGAACAAAAGAACGTCAGAGTTGGTTCCCCTAGCAAACCACGTGAGTGCATGAGAACGCTTAATCTTATGCGTCGATCGGTTCTTCTGTCCTTGGTTCTTGATCTTGTAACGATTGTGAGTAACCACTAGTTGTACATCACTTTTGCATCTTCCATTTTTCACAAAGCAGGATGATGGCTTCCTTATGTCTGAGGAGGGTGCTCATACACGTTGTCACTTGGCACTTCGGACTCGATGTTGGCAGCTGTTCATCAAGCTCTATTGTACACGCGAAGTTTCTGCGCCGCATCGGATCATCTGCTCCCGAGAACAAAGCTGCTGAACACAAAGATCAATACGCGAATGTCACGGGCCCTTCAGGTTCAGGTGGATCATCGACAGCACCTCCTGCCGGCGTTATTAGTGTGGAGGAGAGTCCGGCAGCAGCTGCATCTTCTAGAGGAGCTGAGGAGGTAGGTGGTCAAGATGCGAACGTGGATGACAATCAAAGAGAGGCCTCGGACAACGAACATGAAGCAGTGCAAGGACCCGACACGTCAAACGTCAATCCGAATGATGATGAACTCGTCCAGGGACCTGACACTCCTACCAATAGACAGCAGATGGAGCACCAGGCCATGCAATTTTTGGAGGGCTTCGCTGATCCTAATACACCAGGAGATATCGATCGGGTAACGACATTGCTGGCGCGTCGTGTGGCGAGAGCTCTGGTATCTATCTTAGGATCATTATACTTCATCTTTTCGTTCTCTTTATCCTAGTTTGGAAGTCGAAGTACTCAAGGAGTCGAGACGAAAGAAACATGATTATGCTTTTGTTAGGTCACAGTAGAAGAAGGACGACAACGAATTTGTTCTGTAAAAAACTTTACTGCGCCATCTGGAACAGGGTGCAGATGAAGGCCCTGCACGGCTACACGGTGCCGACGCTTTGGCGGCTGAAGATGAAGAGAGGGAACAGGCAGAATCTAGAAGCCGAAGTCGTTCACCGCGCAGCAATAGAGAAGCTCCTGAAGATCATCGTGTGCGTGAACAAGATGATGATGTTGACGATCATGATATTGATGATCTAGCTTCTGCGTCTGCGTATGACCACAACAACTACAATGTCGTGCACGCAGCTCGACATCGTGATGATCTACTTAGTACCTCTTCAGACTCCGAAGTAGAAGATGGAGAGGCTGACGAAGATGGTTCCTCATACTTGAGGCGGTTGATGGAAACTACTCCAAAGTCAGAAGAAGAACGTGCGAAGATGAATGCCACAGCACGTGGTGAGTCGCGTTCTCCAGTGTCAAAAGTCTCGCTTTTTCCGTGTGACGATTCCGAGTCTGATGGACCGGAGCGCTTCTACTACGGTGAGGAGGAAAAGCTACCAGTAGAGGAGCGGCACAAACGAGAACAGGAAAGGCGTGAGCGTATGGACCGAGCATTAAGGGAGTGGCCAGCATGGTTCGGGAGGATGAGGGAGCACATGAAAGATGCACGTCGTGTAACTGGTGGAACAAAACGCAATATGGTTAGCGCCGGTGGACGAGGACATCCTAGTCAACGCCTACAAGATAGTGTCGCAAGTTTGCAAGGCAGTGTGCGATCTGGTAGGTCTGGTGACACTGCTGGCGATCGCGAATCTGAAGATGACACCCTGAACGAGCTAGCAGAGATGCTCCATGTAGATTTATGACGACAGAGTTTTCTTGCTCTTCATGATTGTGTAAGAGTAAGTATTAAGTAGTTCTTGCAATCAAAATCAGAAATTATCGGAATCGCATGATTAATGATTCTTCATCTTTGATGTCTTTCTTTGTGACGCTAATCTTTGACCCTCACCTAATATCTCCGCCTCTTCGAAAGACCCTGACCGAGCGCGAGCGCGCGCTTTTGTCCTTCCCACGGTTTGATGAGTGGGTTGACGCAAAGGCGGCTGGTGAGCGAAACGCTACAGAAGAACATGAAGCTATTGACACGTCGATTGCGAAGGGCCTCATTAGGGATGACCCGTTTTACCTGCGCACATCGTCACAGCCAACTGGTCGTGGTAGTCTACATCGAGGATCAGGAGAGTATTCAACACGAGCTTCAATGGAAGATCGTCCTTTCATGCCCTTAGTGGTTCGAGACCCTGTGACAAATGAAGAGTACAACACTGACGGCCTATGGAGCGAAGGGCCAACGCCAGCGACTGTGAGAGCAACGCCTGCTGGTGGAGGAGGAAAAAATACATCTATTTCTACAGTTGTAGGAGCAGGCGAGCAGTCTTCTTCGTCTGCTGATGGGAGGCAACAAGCGCAAGTAGACGCCGTCGACGCCGATCCCCTTCGTCGTCGTACTCCTCCTTCGCCTTTTTCTCCTCCAGTAGACGAAATAACACGTCGACCGCCCCGTTCTCTCCTACCACCTGCCAACGACGCTAATGACACGATCGAAGCACAAGCATTCGCACTTCACATGTTGCCATTGACTCTGAACAGCAACAGGAATGGAAGAGGATGTGACTGCCCTCATTGTCGCGCTTTCAGGGATTCTGTCCACGGAGTAGGCGTGGGAACTCCTACTCCTCTCTGCAGCAAAGGTACTGTTCGCATGAAACCGTCGTCGCCTTTCGAGGAGACATCGCGTGACGGGGAAGCTGGCGTCGATGAGGAGGCAATAGCGAAAGCGAAGGCAGCGGCTTTTAGAGCATCGTGCATGCGCCGTAAGGTGACTGTCCATATCACGAATAGGATCACTGCGGACAAGGTGTACACATCGTCTTCAACGGGAGAAGATGAAAGAGAAAAGGATAAAAACGAGGAAGGCGAGTCCTCCAAGATGAACAAGTCCAGACACGTACTAGATCCAGACCAGCAACCAGAACCAGTGCAAGAACATGAAAAACATGAAGCAGTGGTGGACAAGAATAGATCTACTTCGGAGATAGTCGTTCATATGGGTGATCGTGTGAAGCATTTGGTGGATATCTTGGATGGGCGCACGCCTGGACCTCGTCGCTGGCTACGCAAGCTCTACGACCCCGCTACAGGCCGTCAATTGCATCTACAGGATTCGATTGCAGACTTAGTCCATGTTGCACCAGAATGTACAAGCCTGTCGATGTTGTCTAAGGATCAAAGTTCATCTAGTAGTCCGGCTGATCAAGAGCTCCAACTACATCTTTGGGAAGTTCGTGAGGCACGTACGATTTTGAGACCCAGATACGCTCAACAGGAAGCGGGAAATCAAGGAGCAGGAGCTGGAGGAGTGCAGAACGAAAATGGCATGGCACAAGTGGATCATGGTGGATTAGGTTTTGCGGTTAGGAATCTTAATTTAGACGAGCAGCAGCATGGGCGGATTCTCTTAAGGCATTTCTCATGAATATTTCTAGATAATGTGTTTGTCGAATCCTAGCTATTTAATATCAAGGAAGCTCTTGCACCTGCTCTAATGATTCGTGTGCTCAACGCTCTCCGTGCGCGATTGTTCGTTTTCGACGACCAGGAAGGCGAACTCGTACCCCAGAACAGGGTGGTTGGAGGATAAGGCAGCGCCTTATTCATGTATAAAGTGGTGGGAGATTCTTTGTTGTGGTTACCACTATGTTGAACATATTTAAGTCATGTTTTTTCAATGTATTGTTGTCTGCGAAGGAATACATCGAAAATTCTTGCTCTTCATCGTGTATTGTTGTCTGCGTAGGAATACATGGAAAATCCTTGCTCTTCATCTAACGTCACGAAAATAAAGTAAAAACGACTAAATGTGGATTTCATATTCTTATAACGTTTTTGAGAAGTAAAAAGAAGGGCGTCCTTCTGCATACTCACATGGTCATCTTGGTTTTCATATCTTGGAATATAGTCGACGAGAACAAAAAGCTTTGGGTTTCTTTGGAGTGAGGAGTCTTTTCTCGCATGATAAAGAAGGAGGCTTGAATTTCCTTGGTATATTTTCTACATGTGCAAAAAACCGCCATCGATCTGCTCAACTACTACTCAACACACAATGTCTACTCCACCCGCAAAGACTTTTTCCACCACGCCTGTGCTCGATGAGGAAGAAACGGATGTTGGGAGAGCTATTCTCACATATCAGGGTGACCACGTGGAGAGAAAAATCGAGTAAAATGGACGAGCTGAAAAGAACGGCTCTAGTACTAAGCAAAACTGGCAAAAGGCGGACCAAATCGCGAACTGGAGTCGGAGTTCCGATGAAATAATCATTCCTTGCCTGCTATCGAATTTCCAAAACAAATAGGGGCCCTTTGAGCAGTTGAATGAATACTTTCCTGTATAATATTCATACGCGATTGAACAAACTTTAAAAATTTTTCGATTGTTTTGCGAGAGAACGCGCTCTACCCCTACAACGATAATTTTGATATTTTATTTTTGGATCCCAACCCACTCTGTTTCCAACCTCATATTAACATACTTCCCATACCCACTACCAAGTACATGAGCACATAAACCTAGACCGAATAGGCTGCATTCGGTCGTAAAAAGGAGTCGCAAAAGCAGCCTGCGCTATCCGATAGAAGACAACAATTTAATGCAACGATACGAGAGCTCGTCCTAGTACGCCTCCGCCAGCACAGCGTGTGCACATGTCGATTTTACAAGCAAAGGGGCGCAGCCATCTCTAATGGAGGCAAGAAGTGAGCTTCTGAGGCGTTACTTTTGGCGAGGGTGTCGGTCTTCGAGCGTGGCCACCTGAGCGGTCGAGTACACAGCGATTATCTGGGTGACTCTCTCGAGAAAGTCGCTGCCCGTGTTATCCTCGAAAATCTTACTGCGGACTTCACCTGCACATGATGATGCCGAGATCATGAGGCTGCTACCGCAGCACACCTATCTTGCGACTCGCGCCAAGTGTGTTTTCACCTGAGCTGCGCTGAACTCCTGAGCGCTGGACTGAAGTGCACCAGGACACATCGAGCACGCAAGCATGACGTAGTCCTACACCGAATTTACGGCCGACTTGGTCGGGCATCAGGTTGTGCCGATACGGATGTTTGAACATCCTGCGCACGATCAGCTGAGGTAGTGTAATCGGAAAGTGGCAGTAGCACTACGAGGACATCATCCAGAACATAGCACAACCAGAATCGCATTAAGGCTCAAGATAACTCATTTCCGACGGTCGTTTTCTCCGGTTTCCTTCTTGGGATTCCGAAGAAGTGAACCCAAGAAATGAATTGTTTTGAGCCCTAATGATCACAATATCAACAAGTAAGGACCTCCAACATCTAGAGGAGCACCTAGTCCAAAAACTAGAGGAGTAGGTACCTAGTCAAGTACCTCCAACAACTAGAGGAGTACCCCTCGTCCAGTAGCAGGAGCAGCAGCAAGAACAACATTCCCGAACGTCAAGATGTTAACGTGCGGTTCAGATTGCGTTGACCTAGCATGGGAAGAGCTAACTTACCATTTGCTCTTCGGTATCGGGCTCTCTCTTTTCTTCGTCCTCTGGGGTTTCGTTTTCAGTTTCCAGGCGCAGCAAAATGACTACTTCATGCTCCGGAATGCTATTGACTATGGCTGATGGGTTATATACAGAGTAGTTTATAGCACGCATGGCGCATGGAGTGCATGGAGCGCAGAGCTTTAAGGGGCGCAAGAAGCTCCGCCTTTAGCTCCATGCTACTCCATGTGATCCATGCACTCCATGCCATGCGAGCTGTGAAACCTTATAAATTGCGCTGTTATAATATGACTCATTTCCATATTCAAAAAAAATGTCCTGAGGAGGCTTACTAGCAGCTACTGTAATTTTTTCCTCCTTCCTAAGAAGTGACGGTTCCGGATTGACGCTTCCGGATGGCTTATTTTTCTAGTTCCCCCAAGAATTTCCTCCTTGCATTTCCCCCTACCCTTCTAACCCCACGCGCACTTTATGCGATGTTGGAACATGAAGGATTATGCCTACAAGATGTGGGCCATCTCTCTTTTCCAGTACCTGGCTTTCGCGTTTCGCAGTTACACAAAGGACTATTCCGATATCCTCTACTTCATAGAGCTGCCGTATTTATTCAAGTTGATGTAGTTATCTCTGTTTTCGATTTCGCTTGTGTTAGCACCTCGTGCTTGATGTCGTGGTATCTCCGCGGCTACGTGTTTTTTACAACGGCACTCGTATCCTTCACCTTCGTCTTATGCTTTTTTCACCACCTCCTACACCTACTTTCCACCATCTTCCAGTCTGCAAGTATGGTGCTGGTTCGAGGGCCTGAAGTACTGGAGTCGGAAGCAGCTGGGTGGAAGTGGGGTCTATGCGTCGATTGGGATCATGTTCTACGAGTCCATCATGATGGGCTCGCTTTGGGCAGTCCCTTTATCAAAGACGTGGTTCTCGTTTTCGTTTTTCGCGGCTTTGCGAGTCCGACACATCTGGGAAGGCTATTCACAAACGCGGTTCGTCGATGAGGGCGTGGCGTTTTTTCAAATGCTTAACCTGTTATGTTGACTTGTTTCTGTTCATAATTTTGAAGATGAGGAGACTCACTGGTGTTACTCGCTACAACTAGTAGATCTTGATCTGAGACTCACTGGTGGTGTTACTCGCTCCAACTAGTAGATCTTGATCTTCTAGAATGAATCACGACTCTACGACCTTGGAAATCTGACACTTTACAACGACCTTAAAAATGTGACTGACAACATCTCCTTCTCCTCCTCCAACTTCCGCCCTCCGTATGGGCAGCCAGCTTTTTTTCGCTGCAGCGTTGGTCATGGTATTCGAAAACCTTGGAGAACCACCAGACAGCGTGATATCTTGGTGGTTTCAGGATAGAGGAAATCCACGTGCATGGACAGTCTTCACTTCGCTCTACTATGTGTTGTTATGATGAGATGAGGATGTTGTATATTTAGAGATGGATGAAGCACAAGGATGGCCTCACTGGTAGTAGACACTTGTAGCTAGAAAAGATAAAGAGGTATGATGAGATGAGGATGTTTATTTAGAGATGGATGAAGCACATTCAACAACTTCAAGTGCAAATAAGAACGCTGGTGCGGTCGCGACTTTTCTGGAAGAAAAGAATTGCTCTCTAATCTCCACAACAGTCACAACCGTAGGTTACGGGGATCTTGTTCCAGTGACGGGCTTGGGACGAATATTTGCGATATTTTCGATTGTCGGAGGCATAGCAAGTATCATGGTGGTGCTTTTCTCGCTGATAAGGATGGCGAAGCAACGAAAAGTAGGAAAGGGGACTTATCCGACAAGAGAGAAGCCGCCACATATTGTGGTAAGTAAGCAAATACAGTGGTTGTGGTAAGTACAGTGATTTATGGTTTCCATTTCTTGGTTTCGTTCTTGGTGGGCTCGTTCTCCTACTGATCGGAATACCTAGCACGTCCGGAGAGAGTATGTAGACGACTTACAACAACTTCTTCTTCCCTCGCAAACATCCTAAAAATAAACTTCAAATTCTAAATCTGAACAACCCAGCACAACTCATCTATCACGCCTATCACACTCATCTCTTTAATAGGTGGTAGGATCACCCGATGGATCGACACTCATAGCGGTGATCGCAGAGCTTTTTCACCCAGACAGAAGCGACGATATGGAGGACTTGGAATTGGTGATACTTTTCACGAATGTCAGTGAAGCGCTTGATACAGTGCAGAACTTTTTGCGAAGAGGCGAAAACATGGCAATAGCAAGCAGAGTGCATTTGCTGGTACTTACCTTGTGACGCCGTTGCTGGGATTTCCGGTGCTAGTTCCAAACATGATGATGATGATGATGATGAGTAGTTTTTCCTTTCTGTCCTGCTTCATCATCATGTCTGTGTGATCATGATAGGCCAACATCAACAAGATGTCAATACTATATTAATCGAAAGCTGGAAATAACCGAGTTACTCGCTGAAATAAGGCGGGAGGTAGCTTTAGAGGGCTACTCTTCTTGGTTCACTATCTCGGTTATTCTGACCGGTTCCTCGCTTATTTCAATACTACTCTACATGGAGGACAGTCGTGGACATGTCAATACTACATGGGCAGTCGACTTTATTCCCTCGTGGTCCTAACATTATTTCAGGTCGGCGACAGTACATATAGGACAGTCGTCGACTTGTTTCCCTCCTCATCCCATTATAATTTCAGGTCCGCGAGGACATCCTCGACGGCGACTTTCCCACCTCCTCGTCCCATTATAATTTCTTCAGGTCGGCGACATCCTCGACGCGGGGGATCGAAAACGCGTTGCGTGTTCGACGTCTAGTGCTTTCATCATCCTTCCGCACATGAACAGTCAGGACCCTGAGGAGGACGATCGCCTCAATATCGTCCGAACACTTGCCTTGCGAAAGTATCACCCAGACGTACGAGCGATCTTATTGCTCTACAACGGGGAGTTCCGGTACCTTTTGGGAAGAAAAGCGGATAAGACTTTCAGCGTCAAAGAAACGTTGATGAGGACGCTCATTAAAGACACCGGTGTCTCGGAAAAGAAAGAACGGAGGATATCCGAGAAGTTGACGGTTTTGGTTATGTTGACGGGTAGTTGCTATCTCCACCATGTGTCTGTCTGCCAAAGAAAGACAATAATTGTAAGTAGAAGTACTAGAAGTAGATCATGATTGTGGTCTCAATTTTCGTTTTTGTTCCCAACCTAGTGCACAACGTTCCCAACCTAAAACACTGAGCTGACGTTGTAGCACTCCTCGCACCGTTCTAATTGATCCATCGACGAAGTGAAATATTCGCTTATCGGAAAAAGCACGCAAGTCCCGAGTTTCTTCACGATAATAGCGAACCTGGTGACGACCTGCAGCGTTGAGGAGGACGATCTAGACGAAGACATGTATGACTGGCAGCGAGAGTATTACACCTCACTGGGTCTAGAGCTTTATGAGGAGCCTTTGAGTGAGGCATATGCGCAGATTAAGGCTGATGATATTTCTTCGTATTAATTTTAAACTAAGCCTTTGAGTTGTGAAGCATGCGCGCAGATTTGAGGAGGCTGACATTTGATGAAGATGATTAGCATTAGTATCTGTAAAGGTAAGTAAACAACAACGAAGGAAGCAATTTATTTCTGAGTTTGATAGAAAAAGTAAAACTAACAGGAGCTCAATCCAGTTGAAAGTTTCTTCGTGCTAGCTCTAACCTCAAAAAGTGCAGCTTCGGTCAAGTGGTGATGGACGTAATTACGAGGACCAATAACACGTTTCAGTCCGTGTACCTCATCGGCCTTATCGAGATCACGTTTTTCGACGATACCAATCAAAACCAAGTAAGCGAGGAGCAAATGCGAAAGGAGCAGGAAGCACGTACTATCTTGTGATATAGAAGAGGATCATCTTCGCACTTTTTATCGAAGCTTTGTGTTTATAGAATCAAACATTCTAAGTAAACCAGTCGTTGAGCTTAGTTAAGAAGGGACCTCCTGCAATTAGGGTTATTTTAAGTAAACTACTAGTCGTTGAGCTTAAGAAGGGACCTCCTGCAATTAGAGTTATTTTAAGTAAACCAGTCGTTGAGCTTAAGAAGGGACCTCCTGCAATTAGAGTTATTTTATTCCCCACACGCTTCCACTTCCTGTCAACTGCAGGTGAAAAAGAAGAAAGAGAGGGAGGCGCGCAGCCAGAGGCCCAAGGGCAGAGTAAGAACGACGACGATGGGGGGGGCGAAGCGAATCAGTTTTCTAGACGTGTTTTGATCAACCCAGGGCCCGAGTATGAGATCAAGCCAAACAGCAAAACATTGCAGGTTTTTGGCTGTTTCATAGCTGCTGATAGAGACGCGATAGCGCAAATGCGACAAAACGACTTGCTTCTGGGAATGGCAGATGCGGAAGACAGTACGAGTGCGCCGAAAAAATACTACAAGTTATGGCCAGAGAAGAAGATGGATGTTCATTTTTAGCAGTTGTACATGTACGTCTAACGTGAGTTACTTTTAGCATCCTGCTCTGTCAAGAACTGACTGTCAATAGTTGTGAGAATAAGAACGGATAGATGATACCCGTTCGTTGTATCGTCTCTTCACACTCTAACCCAAAGTGCAAGGGCTCGGTTTGACTTCAAAGCGGAGGTCGATCCAAATGCGGACTTGAGTCACGACAGGCTGACACTAGAGGTTTTACAACGACTTTCGCATCAGAAAGAGAACGCCGCACATCCACGACAGATACCACACTTATGCGACACATCATGATTTTGCTTTCGGTTTGGAAGCTTATAAGTACCTCCTTGTTCTTGCAACGAAAGGTGGCAGGGTAGCTTCTCATTCCAGCACAAGTGTTCAACCTCAATGGAGGTTGTTTCATTCTTCAGCAAAGAGAAGTCTCAAGAACATGCTTTTCTTCTCTAATTCTTGGTCTCCTCGTCAAAGGCGGGCATGTGATGATGTGCATCGTTGGCTTAAAATATCCTACCACGATGGGACTAAAGCATTTCGTAAACAACTGTGGGCAGATCAACTTTTACGACGAAGACAGCGGTCGATTCAATAGGGACCGGCCTGTGCTTTCTAGCGAACTGCCCATAGTGATCATGGCGGAGGCCATCCCCTCCGACTGGGTCCACGTCTCCATGCTGCCCAACGTCTTCTTCATGAAGGGAAACCCATTGATCTTGTTCGACTTAGAACGAGCGAACTTCAGGGAAGCAAATGTTATCTACGTGGCGCAGTGTCGTGGTCAGGTAGCAGCTAAGGCGAGGATGGAGCCGGATGACGAGGCAGAAGAAGAACTACCGAACGATGATGGAATCGATGACGCAATAGACAATCAGATGGTCGACGCGGAAAGTATCTTCTGCACAAGGTACTACGCGACTTCGATTTGTTATCACCCACATGCATTCTCATTTTTTTCTGCACGACTACATGGTAGCATTTCGCTGAATCAAAATCTAGTTAATCGAAAACTCAAAATAAGCGAGTTACTGACTGAAATAAGAGAGTCTTGACTACATTCCTCTTCTTATTTCCCTATATTTCCCTATTTTTCCCTAGTTACTCGCGTATTTCAGTTCATCGAATTCGAATAGTAAAAACTGTACATTATTAAATAGAAATACTAGGTTCATCGAACAGCAGCTGAAGCAAGAGCAGCCGGACCAGGAAGAGGAAGGCATGGAGCCAGACGAGGACCGATTCGCTTGTGGTGTGGTTGCAGACGGACCGATGCTGATCACTGAATTGACCCTGGACGAAATGCATCAGTACTTGCCATTCGTCGACGACGAGGCTTTGGAGGAAGCTTTCATCGAAGAATTGGAGATCAGGCAAAAGGAGATCAAGAATACCCATTCTGCGATGAGCTCTTTGGCGACGTCAAGGTTTGGACCGAAACAGATGATTGTGGGACTGCTGGGATTCGTACTCATTTTTTTTTGACTTGATGAAGAGTATTGCAACATACTAGGAGCTTTCCGCTGAAAACAGTACCCTTTCGTCCCCAAGTCATGGAACATCTTGTTCTATGTTGTATCTATAATTCCTTGTTAGTTGTACTGAGGACTAGTACATTGCTCATACCATTTTTGTTCAGCTTCTCCGAACAGTGACCCGGGACCTGTGGCAGGTGATTTTTGGCACCATGGATTTCCTCTCGCTATTGATCAAGGGTGGCATCGAGGGAAAGCAGGAGGACAATGCAGAAGAAGCAGCGGAGGAGAAAAGGATACTTAAGAGTACTTCTTAAAGGTGCTTTTCTTACCGTTTGTCATGGCTCTCCTAAGGTGGGAGCAGACACGCATAACAAACGGGGCAAACGAACACCAAAAGCCTACAAGCTCTAAAATACAGAAAAGCTTTTTCGATGGACCTGCAGGCACCGGCGACTTGCAAGCCATGTTTCATCCACGCTATGCATCCGGTGGCTGCTTCACTGTAGGCATGCTCACGTCTCTGGCTATTGGTGCCTACTTTAACCCCTCACTACCCGCTTTAGTCAACTCGCTAGTCGGCCACGAACTCATAGTCTTGAAAGTACCGCAGAAGTTTGTGGGTCGAACGCTTTTCCAGCTCTTCGAGTGGATGCTCTTCAACAAGGGTCTCCTGTTAAGGCTCAATTCATTTCATTTCCGAGGGTCACTAGTAACTTTCTTGATATTCTTATGAAACCATGGAACTACAACTAGTATGGACAGAGAAGCTGCGGAACAAGCAAATGACCATTCTTGAAGATATTCTAAGGTCTACATCAAAAAGTGCACTCACACTCAAGAAATTGACTAGGATTTAAGTAGGAAAATAGCCACTTTTTTTGAGTGTGAGTGCACTTTTTTCTTTCATAATTCTCAGGTCTACATGCTCATTTCCGAGGTTCATTTTTTTCCCTCTGATCTACCTGCTCAACATTTCCGAGGGTCATTTTTTTCCCTCTGATCTTCCCTTCTTAAGTAGAAGCTAGAAGCTTATTACCTGAAAGGAACCACTTCTGAAGAAATGAACGAATCGCATTGCGTTCTAATCTTGGTCCTTGGCCTGTACCGGCAAGCGAAGCCTCGGAGGGAGCCTTTGATGATGTCCAGTCTGGATATGGACCAGGATCCGATAGCATACTGCCGTAAGAGACGGATGGCGGTCGAGCTAAATGCTGCTTTTTGTTATGAAGATGTTGCCGTACTAACTTGCGAAAGATGTTGATGTGGTACTAAAAAGGCGTACTAACTTGCGAAAGATGTTGTGGTACTAAAAAGATATTCATTAGATTCTAGATTGTAGATGAACTTTTAGATCGTACTAGAAACACCTACGTGGACCAAAAGATGTTGCGGATAGGGACAAAAAAAAAGTATTTTTTTTTACACCGCATCGATCGTCCGTCGGCATCTTCTAAGGCATCTTCCTGACAATTTGCCCTTCCGTCAACGAGACGTTTCTGAAGGAAGAGGATCGCGCTTTGTGCCTGGCTTTGAGCGAGAAAGTGGATCCCTATGCAGCGCGGCTGAGGACGAAGAATAACTAAGGTTTCGCAGGATTGCAACGGGTTAAGGGGGTGTGAATTTTAGTACTAGCTGAATCCAGACAAACAATATCAACCATGAGGCGCAGGAAAAATCAACCAATGAGTACTTTGCTGTATACCTAATATCAATGAATAGGGAGAATACGAATTATGATAGAGGGATCATATCACCAAAGTCAACACTTGTAGGATTATCGATCGGAGAAACGCTATCATGCTAATCGGATCGTCCAACGACTCCTAGAATCGTGACATTATCCGGGAGATGAGGCCGAGATTTTTTTATTGTCGACATATTCGCTGTAGTAGTAGCATCAATATTTCTAATAGTCCAGAGGACAATCATGACTCGTGGTCCTTGTCCACATGCGGACTTGAGAGATAGCCAGTCGTGTTGTTGGAACTGTAGCGAGCAAGAGAGAAACGAGCAAAAAGGACGAGCATGTTGAGTGCTGAGGATGAACTCGGTCAAAACCAACAAGCTGTTTTGGAGTGCTAACGCCAAAGCTTCTTCAGAGAGTCTATAATCTGTGTTCTCTCTGAAGTTCCGAGAGACTATGATCGTGTCACGAGATGAAGAAACGAGTCTGTACTCAAGGCAAGCAGTGAAGATGTTCGGTTGAGGGAGAAGATAATGATCTGCAGAAACGTGCTGAGAGAGATGAGTGTAGCTGATTGACGTAATTTTGCTGTTTGAAGTCCCCACCTATTATACACCGATCTCTGTATTCATCTACCTTGTTCTACCTTCAACCTTATGCAGTATCACTTCATCACTGTGGCGATTTTCCTTCTGATTTCTAGGAAAGTTGTGCTAGTTTGTTATGTTCCTTCGATGTCGATGAGGTCGTATTTTAAGGCTAGTCTATGAATGAATGCGCATGTTGTTGGATGACAGAAATTGTGTTTGTGACTGAATAATTTGTGTTGTATGTGATTGTAGTAATGAGGTACTAGAATGATCATGACATCTTGTACGTAAGTCTAAGTGAGAAGTACAGAAATCCTGACTAACACTTGTTGATAATATTGATCATTGAAGATTAGCATTAGGAATGAAAATGAGCATGCTTGATTCTCCTTCTGTCGCTGGTCGTTTTCCTTCATTTTCGTAAAGTTGTCGCCTGAAATCTGGGGATGAAATCGGAGGAGCACCTTCCGCCTGAGAAAAAGGAGGAGGAGACTGGGGATGTCGCTCAAGAAGAAGTACAGCAAGGGAGCAAGGGCACCTCTAGTAATACACCAGGAGATCATGACCGCTTGCTTCCCGAGGATGATGAAGCAGCGTCAACTAGGCCGGCGGCAACTCTTAAGGCTGTACCTAATACATCTTTGGGCGCATCCTTGAAACGTATGGAAGAGTATCCTCAGGGAATACTCCCCCATACTTTTCAAGGATGCACTTGAAAGATGAATTGCGGACAGCTCTAAAACTCTGCGAAGAACTTCGTCCACAACTATTACGTCGAGGATTTACAGCGTAGTCGACTTGGGCGGGAGTGAAATATGTCAAAGCAAAGGCCTAACATCTGGAGCGGAACTGCGGAAGGCAGCAGCAAGGGCAAGAAAAGTGCGGCCAGAGCACGTCAGCCTTCTAATCGAAGGTAGCACTGATCTTCTGCAAGACAGCGACAATCTGGAGGAAGTAACCTTGCTGGCCTCGAGCCAGCAGGATCATGAGATCTCTATCGAAAACACGATTGAGGTTGCAGGAGGAGAAGATGCGGACGAGGCACCGAAGTCCCTTGTTCATCTGATCGTAGATAGCGAAAAGGTTCATTGGATGAAGAAGTTATCTCGCGCATTATCGAGAGCAAACAAAAAGAAGAAAAAAGCTGCTTTACGAGCCGGGAGACAAGCAGCTGAGCCAGATTCCGCAGCCGTTGCTTCTACGGCTTCTTCATATAGTTCAAGTTGTACCTCTTCGTCAATTGATTCGTTGTCCTCGTCTCGATTGTTTCTCTCCGACTCTAGTTCGAAAACTTCAAGCAGATGTTGTCCTGACATCAGCTTCGACACGTTCAATAGCCTAAATCATCTACCTGATGTCGATCAAGACGAGTTGCAGGATGACCAAGCTTTCTACGAGAATTACATGAGCGAGGAGCAAATGCAAATAAGGTCATCGGAGAACACAACTGCTGCGTCCTCAAATCCGCCACCTGTTTTATCCTATTGGTCAGCTGTTTTAGAGGATTTACCACAGCGTTTGCGCAGTGACCGTCCGATTATGCACTTGGCCATTAAATTGAACAGCTTTCACGGCTTACAAATCGCTGACCCCTCTCTGCAGGACGATGCCAAGCTGGTTTTACTGGCAGTGCGCCAGAACCCTGAGGCCCTCTCCTTCGCCTCCACACGCGTCAAAAAAATGAAATCCGTAGTCCTCGAAGCTGTACGGAAAAATGCCTATGCTCTCCTCTATTTCGCCGACGAGTCGTTGCTCAACGATTTCGACCTGAACTTAGCCGCGGTCAAAGCAGATGGATTTTATTTGAGGGATGTGCCGGAAGAATGCCATCAGAACAAGAATTTTGTCCTAACTGCAGTCCGCCAGAACCCATTGGCTTTTCGCTTCGTACCCGATAGCCTGTTGGACGATCCCGAAGTAAGGCGCGCAGCTTTTGTCCCACCACCGTCTGAAATGATGAGCATGGGGCAACGTCGTTTGGGAGCGAATCGGCAAGGGCAAGCACCAAGGACTGCGAAGGGCTACGGCAAGACGGGCACTGCTGGCGGAACGACACGAAATTTTCATAGTTGCAGTGCGAGTTCGGAACAATCGAAAGCAGAGCTTAGTGCTCGTGCAGGCCAACCGCAGTCAAGTAGAAGAAGGACAATTTCTACAGCCACAGAAAGTGTGCGGGCGAATCCAAAAAGTGCAAGGACAAGTAGCTCACCTTCATCACGAGCGTCAGCGTCTGGAAAGACTAGGCACTCCGACTACGTTTTTGAACCTCGTGCAATTGCTCCTGCTATGACACCATCGAGCTCAAGCAGTTCTCCAGGCTCAGGTTATCCGGCATACACACCCGCACCTAGGCACAGAAAGATGACGGCGCCGAACACCTCTAGAAGCCAAACAAGTTCAAGCTACAATAACACAAACGATGTGTCAACACACACCGCGAAAACCTCAACAGTACGACAGAACTATCGACACCTAGTACGAAGGGCATATACAGGTTATCACGCGAACGTGATTTAGTGATACGACAACTTATTTTTTTTCAACATCGATCTATCGTAATTATTTAAGATAATGATTCCAGAAGCAATAGCAGAATAAATAGAATACGTTTACGAAGTTCCATGAATAGATATTCAAGAACTACAACATACAACCAACTATTCGAGGATAATTAATGATTTTTTTTGATAATTAATGATCATCATTCAATTTCAATCATTTTCAACCGACGCTTTCTGGTGCATAATTGGCATTATTTTGCCTGTTTTGTTGTTTTGCCCCCATCGAACAATTACTGCACTCGTTGTAAATCATGAGTTGTGTGCAGTATTTGACTTTCCGTAAATAGTGGTAATTTTCCTCAACATAGAAGTAGATGCAACATATATGAATATGAAAATAGAAATGCGACCAGAAAAATGAATGCATTTCTTGGAGGCTCTGTGTGAAAGATTCAGCCGCTGCTGACCCACTTTGCGAGTAACATGGAAGCATGCGGAGATACTCCTACTTTGTCGCGAAAAGGTTACATACAGATACACTGCTGACACGGTGTAATATGGGCTGTAAGGGAATAAAGTGTGAGTGTCTTTTCTTGATCGCGTTGTTTGACACCACATAATTGGTTCCTAGAACAAACATCACTGGAGCAGGTTCAGTCGCATCATGGAAATCAACATTTCTGTTTTGATCCGACTGCAACGTTCATCTTCATCTCAGTCATAAGTATCTTTTTCCAGGTCTTCGACCACTATCAATGCGCAGTAGTAAGTTTTAGTTGAAAATCATTACTGAATATGCAGCAGGAGCATCCAAGAAGTAGCTCTAAAGTGAAGCAGCAATGTCTTGATCATTTTTTCCTATTTCTTGCAAGATTTATATCTTTTTGGTATATTTGTAGGTCCAGGTGCTACTTTTAGTAGCAAATTGAGAAGCCGCGTACCTGTAGAAGTTATGTGGATTGTAGCAAGTATAGAATGATTATCTGAAAAAAGTAGAATCTGAAAAAAGACATCAGGAGAGCAGTGGAGCGTCAATTTGGAAAACGATACAATTTGGTCTGATAATATTTTTCTCTCTCTTTTGTCGTACTGCTTACTTAGTTACGTGGATGTTGTTGATCAACTTTAGTTCTAGTTGGTTGCCATTATTTCCAGTTCTTGTAGTACTGTTCGTTTATTTCTTAATACTCTAATACATCCGACGCCTGTGTTGAGGCTATTAACACGGAACAAGCCCCTTGCATCTCAGTCGAGATGGATCTGGTGAGCATCGCAATTCAATATGGAGGATTACCTAAGAGCTAGAACCGAAATGAACTCCAATATGGCTGGTGGACGAGAACAATTTTTGCACCATAGACCAAAGTAGCAACGCCATTGCTATAATTCCAAAAAATTGTAGAACAACCAAAGAATATCTCTATTTTCTAACCGGTCCCCTCACCCGGGGGTACTAGGCACTACAATCTAGGCTTACGATGGAACTTCTAAGAAACTACCTCTTCGGCGCCGCGATTTCAGACTAAGTTTGAGCTGTTCAACACACGGGATTTTTAGTGTCCATGTGGAACCTCCCAATCAATGCATATACTCGAGCCACGACAATTACTTCATCAAGCAAATAAAAAAATGAATTTGTACTCCTAAAAAATGTACCCAAGACAGCACGACACCACCAGCTGCTGCTGCCAACATATTATCACAACGACCACAAAAACATGCCCCTCTTACTTCTAATCGAGCTCCTTTCGCACCAATCACCCTTCATCTCCTAGCTCGTTGCACAACAAAGAGGAGCAGATAGCGCAAGCCTTGAAGGATCAGAAATTAGCAACCAACGCTCATGCTCAAGAGCGCATTTTTTCAGCTTCGCCGTACCGAAGGTGGTGAAGCTGAAAATACACATAAGTATGTCTTCTTGTCTATGAAATATATTCAATGAACACCGAATCTAAACAATGATAATTAATGATACAACTTTTTTCTGGTTGATGCTTGGTTTTTCGAAAGAACACTGTACTCATGAACAGTAACAAGTACTTGTGAAAATACCGGTAAAAAAAGACATTAAGGGCAGATCTTGGGTCTAGGTACCTACTTGTACGATTTGTCTCCTTGTTGATGCTCTTCTTCTGCGTTACCTGCTGGAAGGTAGAACAGAAGAAGAGTCGTGTTCGACAGTGTTTATTGTTGTGTGCTGGAAGAATGAGTGAGAGATGACGAAGTGGAGCAGATGGTTTCATTGTCAACTACATTTACTAGAGTTCTGCTTGATTGCGACGAGGAGACGAGCATCGGAGCCTTTTTTTAAGAGAAATATCTTCTTGTAGAATCTATTGGTATTGCTTCCCCGCAACTCAATAGATAATAAATTCCAAATTTATTGAACAAAAGAAGGAATAACAGGTGGTTCTAGGGTAGCCGCAAGCATAAACGTAGTTCTTCAACATGTCTTTTGCCAGTTGTACAGTTCATCACACAGTACTAACCGTCAAGGATCATCATTTCAAAAAAATGCGCCAAATACTGCCAAGCACCTCTCAGGTGGCAAGCTCACTTGATGTTGAATGCGGCCTCAAGAGAAGCCCCAAGAAGAGCCCTCGTCTTCTTAACGGCACAGAGGCTTCGACATCGCCGCCAGCAGCAACAAGCAGCTCGTCAAGCATCCTTTTACTTGCGTGTGTGGTATTGTTTCTGCAGGAAAAGGGGGCACAGGTAGCTACTACTTCATGGCTTTATGCAGAAGTTTCCCTCGTGCCAGCAGTTTCTTCGAGCCATTTTGAGGAAGAACAGCTAGTGGATGATCTGCTTTCGTCCAGCAGTGCTGATGGCGAAAAATCGACGATTGAAGGTGCTCTCCCAACCAACGTAGCACTTCGCGAAGCATTAAGCTACTCTCTTCACCGTGGTGTAGTAGCGCAAGATGGATCAGATGACTCAAGCTTGCCACGTGTATTAATTAAACGTGCTAGCGTGCCGTCAGCAAATGTCCGTGCTGTCCGTCGAAGTAGAAAAAACAGAGAGAGGGCGTTGGCACCTTCTAAAAGAAGATCACTGCAACGCGGAAGGCGCAACACGGATAGGAGAGAACGTGAAGAGGAGGAACGTTCTTGGTGGTGGTCGCCTTACTATTGGCAAGATCGCGGTCATGAAGAAGATGGAATCGACGGGCACGAGGAGCACCACGGCGATGGCCACAATGATGAGAACCCCAGTATTGTTGAACATGCAAAGGAATGGGACAACCGGGAAGAAGGACATGGAGGTCAAGGACACGATGCTCATACGGATTACAATGACTATTTAGTAAAGGCGCTGATCTTCATCACGCTGCTGAAGATCACGACACGGCAGGCGCTGCGTCTTGGTGGTGGTCGGAAACTACACCAGAGGACCATGAAGAAGATGAACTACACGAGGGTGATGAAGATCTTCCTAGGCCGTCTTCCTCCTCGTCCGCAAGTGGTGCCTCCTCTACAGCTATTGGTACTCAGACGTCCAGTACCACGATTTCGTCCAGCGGCGCTCAAGAGGATCGATGGAAGTTCCTGGTCAACATCTTCATCTTCCACTGCTAGTACAGATACACTAGCCGGACGAGGCAGCACAGGCAATTTTTATTTAGCAAGTGCTAGCACCGCTGAAGGTGGATCCTTGCGCGGCTTTGAAAATCCAGATAATGACAAGCATGAAGCTGAAGGAGGAAATGCCGGGGAACAATTGTCAAGTGAAGATATTCTCATCATCGTCTTAGTGGTAAGCACTGTTTTCCTCTTTCTGTGCGGGGCTTGCTCGTCTTGTGAAGGTACCGGCTTGTCTTCAATCACATCGCAGACGGATGAAATAGATGGAGGAAAGAATAGGATCAGTCCCGAACAGCAGGACCCCAATGTCACGACAGCGCCAGATGGGAATATCACTGGTAAAGCTGCAACTTTCAAAGAGAAGAAAAGACGCGCCACGACGAAGATCAGCACAAGGGTCGCGGTGGGTGCTGATGTCGTTGTCGGCACACCAGTTGTACCCGCATTGAAGATCCGCACAAGACAAGTAAATCCTACTACAGGTGACTTTGTCACGATTGACGTTGTGCCTTCACAACAGTATCCGCAACCAGCAGCAGCAGCGGATGATATCTTATCGAATATACGCCGTTTGCTGATTGCGCCGCTGTATTGTTGTTGGTCATTTTTCAGCTGTTGTTGTTGTACTAGGCACAGCAGCACGGGCACAAATTTGTCGGGATGGGGTCAACGTCACAAGAAATCTTCAGCGTCCTCTGACAAAAACAAGGACGGAACCGCTTCGCTGAACCCACGTCTAGAAGCGATGATGGAGACGCACTTTTCGTCTTTTTTTACCAAGTTGCGCCAAATGGACGACCACAAACGCTTAGTGCAGCAGATTTCGAAGGAGGAAATACTCAAGCGCTACAATTTCCCCTTATTGGTGCGACAAGAAAGGAAACTCTTACGAGAACTGGAGCGTCACGATTCTCATGCTCGTGATTTCGAAGGAGGAAATACTCAAGCGCTACAATTTCCCCTTATTGGTGCGACAAGAAAGGAAACTCTTACGAGAACTGGAGCGTCACGATTCTCATGCTCGTGAAAGGGAGAAAGACACAGCAAGCGTGTCTAGTACGGCTTCATCTAATCCCAGTAGAGGTACATCAAAAACTCCCTCTCGTCCCTCCGATGTCCATGACCGCCAGTCTTCCGAACACGACGTATCCTCAGAATCAGATCATCAGTCGTCGACACGGGCGCCGTCGTCCGAGGACACAACTTCTCAAGGTCAACAGGATTATGTGAAGGAGATGCTGGATAAGAAGCGCTTAAGATTGGATGAAAAGTTGAAGCTTGTACATGCACGGGCACGGGAATTTATTGAGGAAGTGGCATCTTCCTCCTCGTCGGCAATTTTTCATTCTCTGGAACTAGAGGTCGTGAGCTATAATTTGGTTCTCAAGCGACGTAAGATGCTGGAAGCAGCTATGACGCAATGCAAAGGCTCTATACCTAACGATAATGCTGACTTTGATGACTTCGATGGGACGACGATCAAGACTCTCCTAGAGGACGCTCTTGAAGCCTGGCTGGACTCATGTGAGCACGCGACGGTGAAAAAATTACAGACCGAACTAGCCTTTCTCGACAAGCAAGCTTTTCATACAGACGATCAACCTTCTTCTCGTCAAGCTGGCAGCGCAGCTGCAGACGAATGTTGCCCATCAGTGCCGACTGCGACTCCAGTGTCCACATTACAAAAGCAATTGCATGCCCTACGCTCTGCATACTCCGAATTCAAATCCCTCTCATGTTTTACAACGCCAGCTGATCATCTAGGAAATATCCAGAAAGCTCCCGCTGCCGACAAAGACATCACATTGCAAGAGTTCAATCTTGGTCGTAATCGTTTAGAGGGTCTTCTGGCGATTCACTATGCTGCCGAGCAAGTGCAGAATGCCTACGGCGACCTCTTTCCTCAACCAGAAGGCGAGCAATTTCCTTTCCTATCGACATGGGAAAACTCTCTGCACCATCAGCATGAAAGAACGCGTCACATCGTGAACCGCTTGATTTCCACACACCGCCACATCAACTGCTTACAACCCGTGCATGAAAAGCATAAACCCACCACTACAAAAACCCACCACTCATCCTTGCATGAAAAGCATGATAAACCTAGTACAACAAGAAGAAGAGAATTCGAATCAAAACCCCCTTACGAAGCTTTTCTCACGCTCCTGAGGGAGCATTTGAAGGGCTTGGAAAAGGAAACTCCACAGACTAGAGTACTACTCGGTGCAACCACATCATCAATTAAGGGTAGGTTAAAGGTGCTTTTCTTACCGCTTTTTATGCCTCTCCTAAGGGAGAAAGGCATAAAAAGCGGGGTAAGCGAGCACCAAAAACCTACCTCTAAATCAACGTCAGCTGAAGAAGAAGGCGTGGCCGCGGCTCTTTTCAAGTCTCTTGACCGCGCGAGAGGCAGTGGAGGTTGCGGCATTTTATATGCTTTACGTAGTTGTACTACTGGTTGTGTCTTGAAGAGTACTAGTACCGTAGGATGTGAAAAATGATGTCAACAAGAGCAGGAGGGGAAAAAACGTATAGAAAAATACCAGAGCTCCGTTTGGTTCGGTCAGAATCTTACTCTCATGCTTGACGGAACTGCGATTGGAAGGACGAAGGTGATCCGTCGTGGTCAAGAACTACAAGGGCAACAACTACATATTAGACCTGTAGTAGAACCGACGCCTCCTGCAACGCGCCAACATCAAACTACTTCAACTACATCTACTACATCTTCTACTTCAACATGTGCTCCACCTCCTGAGGCAAGAACAATAGATAGCGGGCAAAAGGCACCTCCTCCTCTTGGAAAAAACATAAACAATCAAGACGATGTAGGAGCCTACAAGGCTAGAAGTTGTACGACTGTGTCTCCGACTCCACCGTTACTGTCCTTCTCGACTGTTTGGAAGCCGGAATGTGGAAGTAATCGGCTTCTTGGGGTCTTTCAAGACCTCGTTGATAGGACCTTCGCTGCAAACGTGACCACACGCGATCGTCGGGATAAACGCGTTCCCAAACGATTGCAGGTTCACCAAGTCGTGAAAGTGCAGCAGCCTGGGAAATTGTCAACGACATGCTGCGATTCGAAACCCAATTAGGAATCAAAGTCAAAAAGTGGAATCTCGTTCCGACTACTTCCTCGACCACAGTTGCAGATGAGAAATTGAAAAATACGGATATTATTGGACCTATTCGTACGCACGCAGCCATTCCTAAGTGGACTGAGCGTTGTCCTGAGCTTTTTCACACGGAAGAACCAGTAGACACCGAACTGAATGAGTTTTACCTATGGCACGGAACGAAGCCAAGAGCGGCGGACGCGATTACCAGTACGGAATTTCGTCTTGATAAAGCGGGAACTAATGCCGGGATGTTGTATGGACGTGGCGTTTATCTAGCCGAAAGCAGCACGAAGGCGGACGAATATACAGAGCCAAGAGCTGCTGCAGACAACAAAAATAGAGGCATTGTAGGCGATCAAAACATGTGTAGCAACCTGAGACCGCTGATTTTGTGTCGAGTGCTCTTAGGCCGCGTCCGTTACGTGGAAAAAGAGCGCCTTTCACTAGCGGAAAAGGAGGCACTCGAACGACAATGTACTCGAACTCAAGACACAGGGTCTACAGCACACAACAAAGCACACAACAACAAGGCATGCAAGATGGTGCAAAAGTAGCCACAGTACCACAGTTGTACCACTCTGTTTTGGGCGACCGAGAAAAATGTCGGCGAACTTTCAGAGAGTTCGTGGTATACGATCAAGCTCAGGTTTACCCTGAGTGGATCCTGTGGTATGAACGGCAATACAAATAGACATACAACTAGGTACTATCACCAAGTAAGTAGACCGAGACGGGAGGATAAAGGACGTGAACAAGAGTGCACATTAAGGACTTCTTAGAAGGTTTTTAGCACTGATTAAATCGAGTTAGTCGAAATACATCTGAAAAACACAGCCTAGTAGGTAGTAATATATTCTCCAAGAATCATAGTCAATCGCCAAGTCTAGGTTGATTTGCATGTGACGAAGTATCATAGATTTGGAAAATTTGAAGATTGAAATTTCAAAATTCATTAAATCTGATGAAAATAACTTGAAATCCAAGAAATTTTGTTTTTATCGCCAAAAAGATGAATTTAAAACCAGATGCAAGCTTTTACATCAAAAGCAAAATCACCAAAAACATATGGCTATCCAGTTCATTGGGGCAATAGAAAGAATAATATCTGATGTATTTTTACTGAATTTTAGATAGACGAGAGATCTCATAAATCTGAATCTGTTGAGATTTTAGACTTCATAGGATTTTTATGATTACATCACGAAGATAAAATAAGACATTATTCTTAAGAAGTAGTGCAAATTTTGAAGCATATGAGGAATACCATGCTGGACAGTTGTTACTTCTGATTAGAAGAGAATACAATATGAAATAGTTGGCATCGTACAACTCGTCTAGGAATTTCTACTAGCGGTCAAATTGAACATAGAAAAAATAACTGTCACTTGAATTCAGTATTTTTGCATGCAAATAGCCCAGCAGTTGTTGGCTTTTTAGCCGAGGCCCTTAAAAGTGATTCAACAACAAGGGTGTGTTGAACAGTAATTTGTTCAGAAACTACCCTGAGAGCAGCAGGACAATGTTGAATATGCAAGTGTCGTGCTCACTCCAAATCCAAATCGAAGTGTGAATGGCTAAGGAGCAATCAAAATCAAGGCCGTGTTCTTTCGAAATTTCGAAAATCATTTCGGTAATAATATGATCTGCATCTGTATAATAGCTATATCTAATAGTATATCTTCAGGACGAGTGATGCGCACGACCACGATGACACGAGGAGATCCCAAGCATTAATCTGTTGAGGGAGAGAGACATTTGACTCTGTTGAGAGTGTCGAAAAAACATACACGAGAGGTTGAAGTTCGCCAAACCAACTCCACCTCGCATCCCTCATAGAAGAAGATAGGAGACCACCCATTGCTTGTGACCAGCATACATTTTTCATTCAGTGTTATGGACCACGCTTGATTGTTGTATTTCTACTTTCTGAAATTGAATAAGAAATTTATTAATCTACTTGCCCTTAGGCTGCTGGAAAAATAGAACCTCCACCAACTCCTGATTCTTGAATCTACCATTCTTGTCCATGATGGATTAGTATCCGCGTGAACTATCTTTCTTCAAGTTCAAGATGTGTTGATAAGAAAAAGATTAAGTAAGATCGACGAAACTACAAACGACTTCCTTTTCCCAATACCTCAGTTGTAGGAAAATTTGTTGAGATCGTCATAAGACCCTGTGTCGTGTGACGGCCTATACTTGTTTTTACCAGCAACATCACAACATTTTTAATTAGTGTACTACTTCTTGTCGAACTTCTTAGTCTTCCCCAAGACCGAGTAGTCTGCATCAACAACAACAACAACAACTCCCACAAGACAGACGAGCAGTCCAGTACAACAACGTCTGCTAGTGCAGTCTGTAACCAAATCCACAATTACATCTACATCAACACCTGCTAGTACATCAGCAACTCCGAATCTTCTTCCTCCTATCCGACTCCGTCAACGACGGATAATTCCTAATCAGTGTGGTCTGGTTCTTTTCACAGAGAAATCAAGGAACACAAAAATGTCGTCTGCCAGAGGAGTTGAACAACAAGAGGATTTCAGCGGACGACCTTGTCGTCCGCATCCAGGCGGCGGATATACTGACTCGCGGCGCGGAGCACACAGCTGGCACCAACGTTTTTATGGCAAGTAGACACATGATCTGGTAATGCAATTTCTTGAGGCTTAGTTCTCTTGAAAAGTGACCACGTGAACAACTGCTAGATGCCATCTAGTACTTGCTTCTAGACTACCAACAACCATAAAAAACCTTTTGTGCTTCTGTTGATCATGATTATGATCATCTCCATCAAAATCATCATCATAAGAACTACTCTTCTAAAAAGACGATCACGACCGCGCCAAGTATAAAAACGAGCTGTCGGCCATCAACATGGTCCGAGTGCTGTTGGTGTGGGTTTCTTTCATGAGCAGTAGTTGTGTTTGGGGGAGAAACCTGCGCGGGGGATACGATCCACAAAGTCAGGAGATGAATGTTAAGACCACGGGTTTTTAAATTCTTATCTTCTAGTGTCAAAGACTAGGACTAGCACTAGATCTAGGATCATTACCACCCATTAGACTGTGTCTCTGTAGTACTATGTGTACTACCAAGGTAAAAATCTTGATCTTCTCTCTCTTATCGAAATTTTTGATCTTCCTATATCTAGAACTGGACAAGTAGGACCGACTACATTGTTTGTTCTAGTACAACGCTCTAATTTTGATGTAAGAAGTAAGTAAGTCGTCACCGTCAGGGAAATCTTAGGTAGCTTGCCGAATGGGTTCGCGTCATCAAGAAGGAAGTAAGTACGTCCACCACCACCAGGATCTTAATAAATAAGTTTGATATGAAGATCATGCGCTACCTACCACCTAGACTACCTAGACTCTTAGGGCTTCGTTCGAGCTCTCTGTGACTTCTCTAGACGTGTCCAACGAAAAACGTCCGGCATATAAGTACATTTGCCACCTATTATTCACGGTCGTGGAAACCACAACCGCTTCTGTTGTGAAAACTCTAAGGCGACAACGAGTTCCCGGAATGTGACGCATTCGATCGCAACCTCCGCATTCTCATCCATGCTCGAATTCCTGGCTCCCTTTGTACCCGACAAAGTTACGGACGCAAAAAATAGAATAAATCGAACTATCATGATCGAGTATCGTCAATGACTCAACCACATCAACATATTACTAGTACTAACTAGCATCAATCTTCCATGTATCGTCAATGACTCGACCACATCAACATATTACTAGTACTATCATGATCGAGTATCGTCAATGACTCGACCACATCAACATATTGCATCGTTCTTGTTGGACGTCATGACTAGGTAAACTACGTGAAAGTCTACTCCTACTGCCACTACTGGCCGTATCTTCTACAACTGTCTCTATTCCGATTTTTACCACTAATGGTACTAGTTGGATTCACTTCTATTAAGATCGAAAGTTAATGTTTTCCTTAGCCTGAATGTAGAACTGCAAAATAATTAAAGTAGACATCACAAAATAAAGTAGACCTACAAAATGTTGAAGATAGCTATGTTGAGTGTCATTATCGCACTGGTTGTAGATTTTTGGTGGTGGAAGTTCGTCTTCGTTGGAAGTTGAGTTTTGGAATCTGAGTTTCATCTTAGAAGAAGTTTGCAAATGAAAGTCAAAGCACTGGGGAAAGTGAATAAGTTCAAGCGCTTAGAAGAAGCAAGTACCCCAGTTCGAGTGCGACAAGTAGCTCGTCTTGAAGTACGAAGTTTTGTGTTTATTCCTTCCAACTATTAAATAGTATTAGCAGAGAAATTAGTAGGGATAATGTATTTCTGAACCTGAAAGGCCTTAGTCATTCTTGCGAGTTTTGTTGACGGCTTCGTTATCTTTTTTTTGACTACCGTCTAATCCCAGAATATGAACCGAATCTGTCATGAGAGAAACTGATTCGTGTGGCAATCATCTACCTACCTGGGTGAATGTTACACGTTTTAGTGATCTGCCAGTAGCCTTCGGGAAGCTGATCGAGATCTAGCGTGTCGTGAGAAATGTCTGTTGGAGTGACGAGAGAGTTTGTGTGACTTATGGACTCCGATTCAACAGGTACTTAAATAAATTTGTAAATGATACCCGAGAGGAGAAATTAAGCTTGTGAGACGAGAGCGAAATGAATATGAGAGAGTCTTACTGATAAAGATAAAGTTTAGACGGGAGTCACGAGACACAGATCTAGCAAAGCATGCAAGGCTCTCGGTCATTGACAAATAACAACACCTCTGTAGGAGTAAAAGAGCCAGGGAGCCCGTTGAGAGAATGCATCAGATCTGGGGTCCTCCATCCCGGTTGACTCCCCCCCTCTCTTCTCCCCTGCAGATCTTCGTTCCAGTGGAAATGTGAAGCGGACCCCGCTAGTGATAAACCTAGCATTTTAATGTTCCTTGGTGTTTTACACACGTTGTTAGCCACATCTGTTTTGCATTTTCACCACTACAGTCACGTGATTAAGCAGGATGAGTCAAAACCATGTAATTTATATTCTTGTAGAATTCATTACTTCCTCGTCAACCTCCTCCGACTTTGAACCTATTAAAAACAGCAAGTACCTTAGCATTGGGCCGTCTGAGATATCGGTAGTTCTCGAGGCAAGGGGGGCGGTGACTTAAGGAGATTAGGATAGATAGCCGATAACGTAATTAGTTTGCGTGCTGGAAGATGGGTGCCCAAGACCTTGCTAGTTGAATGTTGCAAGTAACTTGGCAGTAGATAGAGTATATAGATAGCAGCGCCCCAGCTCCTTTTGTCACTGCCGCCCGCGCTTTGGCTCGTGGACCGGTGTTTTGGACGTAAAAGCTTGCGTGCCAGCACGAATGCCCACACGCTCCAGTGATGCCTCAAGTCGGACCTTTCTCGGAAGAATAAGAGATCGGGGGCTGTTGGTGTCAAACTCGGTTCCACATGGCAGATTCGTCTGCCTGGTGTGCCGTTTTTTGTGGCTCTCGTCGACTACGCCCAGTGATGGGGGGATGGAGTCGCGCCAATGAATTGAATTGAATTGAATTGAAATTAGGATGATTTATTTTTACCGATCACTTAGAACAAGGTGGCTCCTAGTACTATTGGTTCTGCTATTAGTGTTTTCTGGAAACCTTTTCCATTTTATTTTGCTATGATTGTTGTATCAAAAACGTCTTCTATCCACCACGCCCACCCCGTCTTCTAATATACGTACCATCGTGCGAGATCTTGCCGATAATTTCGACTTCAAGGGACAGGGAGAAGCGCTCAGGTCTACTAGCGGAGCTGAGTCTAATGCTACGTTCTTGGATGTAGGAACAAAACAATCCCTTGAGACGAAAACAAAACAATCTCAGGAGAAGAAAACAACTCAGGCTAAGGAGAAGAGAAAAGTCAAAAAGGACAAGATGGAGCATGCGGATGATACAGCAATTCATCATCCTTCTGAAATTATTGATCTTCCTGAAACTACACGACCGGGTAACAACCCACGAGGTTTCCGTGTAAACCAAGAAAAAACACGAGCTTTCCTCGGACACCAAGAAGGAACACCTTTCCCGCATGCTTTATTATGGTTTACCACCTCCCGTGATGTGCCAGATTTTCTGGTCGTACTACTTAGAGAGATGCTCCGGAATTCTGGCATTGACTTTGCAAAGTCTCTGAATAAATAAAAGACTTTGCGCTAGATAAGTGGCTTTGGAGGAGTAGCGAGGGATCATCATACTTGTACATCAATATTTCAGATCGTCTACCTTTATCTTCTTTAGTATCTGCGTTATATAGACGATAAACATAAAGTAGCCTACGTACTAGGAGGTGACGCCAGTGATGAGGATCAACATCATGATCATGTTTTCAGAGAAAAATCATCGTCTTCCTCCTACTCTGTCATGATACAAATATTATATCTCTGAATGTAGCATGGCAAAGGTGCCACTACAAACTATTTTTACTCACATGAACAAGAAAGTACAACAGCTTGTTATGTCTGTATTGCTATTGCTGGAGTTGTTCGATTTCGTTTATTTCCTCAAATTTTTGTATACTATCGTCAGGATCAGCGAGAACGAGATCAATGCTGTTCTACATTTATCCGCCAGATCTTGTTCTTGAAACGAACAGTTTACAGCATTGTGCTCTCTTCTACTGTGTTATCCCTCCGGGTGGCTACAAGATCATCAGAATATTCATTTGATAGAATATGAGAATATTTTTAAGATAGGATTTGTTATTCTTGATCTTGAAGATGTTCATGTTGCTGTAAATATGTGAAAGTGAATTTACAACAAGTCCACTCATCTTCTAACGAAGCAGGTCGAGCCAAATCCCTCGAAGCAGGTGAAGAAAACTCCCGCCAAGGTACCCCTTCCAAAAGAGTTCACGACAGGGAAGTGGTGGTCATTTGGTTCTGCCGATCCAAAGACGGAGGAGCACTGTCAAAAAATTCTTAGAAGTACTGGAGAACAGCAAAAAGCAGAAGCAGTAGAAAAGGAACTACTACAACTACTGCAGAAACCAGATGAGTCCAGCGTCGAGTTGTTGGAATGGTTCACAGCTGTGAATGACATCACCGGCAAGGCAGGCGCAGTAGAACAGGACACCACCAGTAAGCTTTTGCATGAGCCACAAGAGTTCGAACGCACTCTCCAGACAGACACAACTGTTGGCGCTACATTGAATGGATTGATAGTACAGGGAATGAAACGCCAGACAGATCATGGCTCCGAGAGCAGCTTTTTCACTATTAGGCACGTGTCCAAGAAGGTGACTGCGGAAAATGCTGCCTTGTTTGCTGCTCACCATGAAGCCTGCATGCACATGCGAGCGCGGGCACCTGCCAAATCCTCGGCGACATATAGATCTGAGAGCAAGGCGGACAAGCCGGCGCACATCAGAACCGTCCTCGAAAATGCAGATAAGGTCTGGGTCTGGCATCCGGGTGCGGGGACGACAGGCGATCAGGAGGCATCCGTGCGCTCGTTCATCATAGAAGACCAGCGAATGCACCTAGGCGCTCAGACCCACTACTACCACTATCATCGTAACACCTTGCAAGACAATTCTATGAAGAAGCTTGTTTCGTTATCTCAACTTGATGAAGATAAATCTCGCCCTCGCGGCAGTAGTGCGGTCGTGCGGTCCCCGGCGATGCAACACATGAAGGCCTTTCATGAAAAATTTGCACAAAAAATTGTGCAAGGCCTAATAGATCTGGATAGCAGAAACATGTACCATGGAAATATTCAACCGGCGAACTTCCTGGTTTCAGAAATCGCTCCCCGGTCACCAATACTGCCTCAGTACGGTCTTCATCTGATCAATTTTGCGCAAGCAGACATGGCTACTGGAGCAGCTTCTCCTGGTGATGCGCAAGCAGACATGTCTACTGGATCGCCGCGGTCTCCAACACGAGGCGATTCGCAACCTGCTCTACTCTGGCCTGGACTACTCGTCGACGGCACCATGTCGACCGAGCTCCAGCGCAGATGCCTGTACACCAGACAGTATCGGCATCCGTATTTGTACCCGCTGTGCATCTCCTCAGACTCGCTCAACAGCAATGACCACGACAAGGCGACAGCGGTCCAACTCCAACAGCAAATCCCCTTCCTTCTTCGGCCAGGCGATGCGGATGCGTGGGCCGGGACTATGACACTCTTTGAGGTGCTCATAGAAACAGGCATGAAGATGGACGGCAAAGCTTTCACTCTGCATGGTGTGCATGGCAAGCGGTCTCAAGACGACTGGACCTGGAGTGATGCTCCGTACGAAGATGTTCCTAACTTTGCTAGGAGCTGTAGCGAAGTACTCGACAAACTGACGGAGCAGATCGAAGCAGACTATGGCTTTTCGAGCTTCTACAACTCGGCGGTACCTACGAGTGACTCGATCGAGCACGGTTTAGTGCCAGATGAGCACTGTACTCCAGGCACGAGTAACTACGTCACGAGCATTTGGAAGCTGCTGCGTGCCCATTTGCTCGACAACTCCTGTAATTAAGTGTTAACCCATTACATCCTCCGCAACCATCCCCGACGAGATTCTTTTTTCAGTGGGAACAGGTGTTGAGGGATGTTCTGAAGAATGTAATGTTGCAACCTCTAACACAAGGAAGCAAAAGAGAGAGGAACCAGCAACGACGAATACTCCTACACACCAGCGGCATCAGGTTATACCACCCTCCTGCCGTTGGTCTTGCGGAGAGTTGAGAGCTTCATTTCCGGATGTGAAGGCCTGCACGAGAAGCACCACAAGGACGCGTTGGAGAGAACGAGGCAACAGCGGCAGCCGGAGACCATGGAGGCGCAGCGATCGAAGCCTTCTTCGCCGCGACGCCAATCGAACCCCCTCAGCGAGGAGGAGCACGGAAAGAAGCAACAAGAGCAACGTCAATCGACACCGCGATCTCCTGTCGTGCAGCTTGGGGCGCAACTTCGAGAACCGAAATCTCCGAGACTCACCGCGGGGCCGCCACACAAGCGATCCCCCCGGAAGATGGAAAAGGGCAGCTCAGTTAGCCAACCGCCAGACCAGCAACAGCCGCCCCAGCTTCAACCGCAACCTCTGCAGACCGAGCTCAATGCTGTCCTACAGACGCTTACCAAAGAAAGTTCTTACCCGGAATCTTCGTTGAGTTTGAAGGAGGTAGGCAACTGGAAGGTATTCACCAAGAGCAAATCACTCGGCGACCCCGACCGCAATGCACTGGAAACAAAAGCTGTGTGCGAGGAAATATACAAGTACGGAAACTTCTATCAGAAGTATCATGCTGGCGTTAGGGGTCGTCAAAGAGAATCAAGAGTCGCACACGGACAAAGTTGGAGCTGGAACCCTGTGGAGATCGGCGTTCGCGACAGAAATGGCGAACCGGTGAATATACAAGTGCAAAAAGGGCCCAGTATAGAAGTCCATTCTCTAAGCGATGGAGTCCGCTTGAAAGAGCCACAGGCACAGGATGCGGAGACGGCGAAGTTGGTCCTACAGCATTTTGATCTTCAGCCATTAAGAATTGGTCAGAACCTTTCGACACGAACATAAGGATAAAAAGAAGTTGTAGCTGTAAATTTATAATTTGTAATTGTTCATTTGTTCCGCTTTCTCGTCCTAGTAGTAGTCGTCCTAATCGATGTTGTACCACGTGGTAAATCTAAATCTACTCTACTAGTACTACGTACTTGCTGAAACTCTCGAATGTAGCAGAATGAAGTTGGAGAATAGCCTTTATCTATGTGCTTATACATAGCTACTTGTTTTAGTGGATGATTATCGCTCAACACCCGCGTTTGCCACGGCGCCACCAGCAGGGGTGGGGATGTGGTACATCTAGGCTTACCGCCCTAGCTCTGCTGGTGTCGCCGCGAACTTATCGCGACGGTTGTGATTGCCATTTTCATCGTGCACGCCACAGCAAGAGCGAGCGTGAAAGGCCTCGAGCCGAACACTCCAATGAATCATAACTAGCGCACCTTTTCGTGCACGTGCCTCTCTACTTCACATAGGGTTACCGATCTTTCTGTTATAGCAGTTAGTACTTGTCATGTAAGCACTTAGTTCAAACCGTATGAGACTGAGAGATGACGGACGCAACGCGCAATGTGTTGCGCGGGTTGCATTTGATTAAGTATCTTGCAGTAATCTAGTAACCACTTCTAATACCAAAATCCGATAAAAGCCTTCCAGTACTACTGCAAAAGGAAAGGACAGACTCACTGGCCGTCTCACATATGCCGAGCCAGCTAGCGGTATCCCTCGAAGACTTCTATGAAACTGCGAAGAAAACCAAAACTAGAGCATGGGATAATATGCTTGACAAGCTTTACTTCCGTCAATACCAGGCAGCTTGTATCAGTCTGAGAGCGTCCAATGAGAAGCAAGACGAGGTCTGGGTTTGGGTTCTCGAAGACCCGACCCGGAGAGACCTAAAGGTGGCTATGCAAAACGCACAGATGGAGTCGCTAACGAAGAAACTGTGGCACACCCACTCGTTTTTTCTCCGCAGAGGTGAGGAGGCAGCCATGATTCCTCTCAGTGCTTTCATCCGGCAACATAGTAGTCAACCGATGACACCTGCGGGTGCGGTGGAAAACCGAGACCAGGCTGCGCATTCATCGTCTGGCACTTCGCTTAATTTTCCGTCAGTTGCCAATGGTGTCATCGACAGGCTCGTGGAGTTACAACAAAGAAGCATTTTTCATGTTAAGAATCCTAAAAACTAAGACTTATCATAACAAGATGATCTGCTTGTAACAAACCTTCAGGAAAAGGATCCTTATGAAATACAACTTACAATTTCAATTTTTACGTTGCAACATGTTATAGATGTAGGAGGACATACCACGACTGAAATGCAGATAAACATGCTTGAATATATGTTGGACAAACAAGAAATGACCAAGACCATGGAGGTATGGTAAGCAGTGGAAGAAGATATTGAGTAGAATACGTTCCGGCGTGAAAACAAATAGGAGAGCACTGTAGACGTTTCCGGTCCGCGATAGATTTGATTTTTCCCCTCGTGGGCTTGGCTTTCATACATAATACTGGCAAGGCGATGCCTTGTCCTTAATCAGTCAAAAATCCAATCCCTTCACATATGTTAGATACTTACGCATCGCCATGGTCATCGTAGAAAGTGAGTGTCTGCTGAGTACCACCAAGCGATACCTCTAATCATGGAGACATTCAGCCGCAGCATGTCTACGTGGGAACCGATAGCGCGCGGCCCTTGCGAGTGGGTCTCAGGGGGTTCGAAGTCGCCGGGCGAATCGTGGGCAAACCTGGGGCGCCAATCAATTTAGACCACTACGCACAGGAAGACATGATAAGGAAAGCCGAACTCGCAAAGCGTCCCCCGTCCTTGAAAGTTCTTAACCAATATTCCTGGGATATTGACTTAAGGCTCAACTACTTACATGCCAGCTCATCTCGAGCTCGACACCTTGTTTTGGTTTTCTCGATGTTCTATTGAGAATGAAGATGAACCAAGAAGAAGATGAATGGCCATGGGCTCCTCTAATTGACGAAGAAAGAGCCGTAATCTACAAGTGCCCCACGAGCTCAGAGTCGCTAGTGCATTTGGCGCCATTCCTCTACGCTTTGTGCGAGGCACGGAAGTCGTTTGCACGTGAAGAGCGTAAAAGCAAATTGAAGGCATTTAAACTTATGTCCTTTTTAACCTTATAAGTCCTCACTCTGCTTGTCTCATGTGTAGAATTCGAATTTTGTGTCACCATCATGACTATCGTCGCTTACCTTGTTCCCATGTTGATATTCTAGTTGTGCAAACAACTTATTTACTTGAGTACGCACTTGGATTATCTTTATCAACATATCAACAAATTATTTTATTTTTTACTTTTTTCACCTTGTATTTCTCATCCTATGTATCTTACCTTCGTAAATTATCATATCTTTTCATCCTGGATTGATGGCCGTATCTGTATTATTATTGTTATAATTGTCAATCTACTGGCAAGGCTATTCCTTGTCCTTAATTGATCGCAAAAGTCTAGTCCTCTCATCATTATTTACTAGGGAAGTTGCTCCTCTGGACCCCACGTGGCAAATATAGTGGGCTAGGAAGTTCCTCTTTACTGCAGCAAGATTTTTTTAGCTTCCTTGACTATTTTGAAAACGAGAAAGAGAGAAGAAAAACACTCAAGCAGCTGGAAAGGTTCAAAGAGTTGCAACGTCGAACGTGAACGAGAAG